>OY365809.1:45221257-45352923 GCA_959347315.1 Bimastos eiseni | reverse complement strand
GGTGAATGGTTCACACGGCTGAGTAGTAGACTGTGGTCATTACTGGTCATGTATTCGTAAACGTTTCCACTAATAAAACTCACATTCCACTGCGTTCTGGTTTTATAATCATTTACCCCAGTTTGAAATAACTGTTTCGTTAACGGTCATATCTGATTATTATAGCACAGACGATATTGTTATTAAAGGTGTTTAAAATTCGGGCCTTTTCTTCAAGTAATAGTTTCCACATTTATCAACGGCTTCTGCGGCATTAGCCTACAATGTAAATGTCGTTGACGTAATTATACCAACCGGAAAGCATTCCGTATCGTTCGAAATGTTATTATGATTATCGTCAGTAATTATTATTGCTTTTGTCAGTGACTATTTAGCGATTAAGTTTATCATAACAAAGATGATTGACGTGGCCCTCATTGTTTATGGAGTCTTCGGACTGGCACCACCAAAGAAGCATTTTAGCTTTTGTATCGATTGAACTTCTTCATTGAAGACATCGCTAGGTTGCAACGTCGTCTGTGATAAGACCCCGTGTATTCAGGAACTTGGACCCCGTGTACATGTATACAGTGTCCCTGCCTTTAATCCTTAACCTCCATTCACCAGCATTCAGCCAAGAAGCCAGCGTCTCACCTTTCTCTCTTGCTTTCCATTCTTTCCTTCATGATGGTCTGCTGGGAAGATTTTCTTCTCAGCATATGGTCCTTCCACTTCCTCTGCCTCTGTCCTCCAGTTTATTCCAGTTAAGATCTATTTCCTCATGCGGGATGGTATTGCTGACTCTGTTTAGCAAAAGTCAGGGTCCACTGTAAATCCAGTATCCTCCTTACCCAGTCATTCCACCCTGCGGCCCTCAGCTAGGGTCTATCCAGTGCCTCTTCGTATTCAAGCATCTGAAACGATGTCGTTTTAATTCCTTGTCGCATTTTTAATCAGATGTTGGTTGTGTGTTATCACACTCCCCCGTAAGGTAGGCCTACATAATTATATGTATGGACTTTACTGAAGCACTTGGAGACGCGCTGCGGCAACATCATAATATGAACAATCAAAGAATCTAGGCCTACAATCACAAATTAATCATAATAAGCCTATAGTCCTGACATTTGTTCTTTCTCCTTAGCCTTAATTATAACAAAAAAAACAGTCTGTCGAAAGCAACCGAAGGCGTTCCATCTTTCTCTGTAGTCTCCCTAACAGTTCAGCATCATCGTTGTGGTCGTCCGCAAATCTGTTGGCCTTTAGTCTTAGTAGGAAATCTCTCCTAGTAGAGCTCTCGAAGGGGCCCTGTTGATTAATTGATTGATTGGTTAATTGAATGCAGGATTGACTGGTTTATTTATCTATTGATTGACTGGTTGATTGGTGGATTGATTGATTTGTCAGCGCGCCCTCAATATCGATTAACTCCTTCATATTCTTTAATACCTCTCCGATAAGTTCTTAGATACTTGGTCAGTTGTTACCTACAGTCGCTATAATTAATATAGCCCTACTTTACGACATAGTATTGTACTAGAGGTGATTAGCGTCTCACCCATCCTTTCTCTAGACTCAGAGCGGTGACATCGACGGAGGGACCAACTCAAAACGTCTCACGAGTTCTGAGAGGCTTTTTAAAAAGGATATTACTCAGCTTACATCTGTTAGCGTTAATTGATGACTTATGAAATAATTCATTACTAAAAATAATAAGAAATCCCGAATATTCCGATCTTACGTTCAAACGAGATTATTTCTAAAAGGCAAAACAAATCCTCTGAGTGTTCGAGCAACGACGGGGCATTTCCCAGTCCGACAGGGGGTCAGAAAAAGGGTCAGATAAAGGTCGCACAGTGCAGTAACCAATCATTCTGGATGGTCATCCGTGCGGTAGATTGATGAACGACTTTTTGCGGAAGCTGAGAGAAATGGATGATCCAGTTGCGTGTGAGAGGGAAAGCCTTGAATTGAGCGCTTCTCCATATCAGATACTCTGGTCTATGTATCAGGATTTACCGCGTGGCGTCGCCCCTAAGGAACTCTAAGTCGTTCTTGCTGTCGGTATAGAACAGGTAGACGAAGTAAATTAAATAGAGGATCATGTTCTGATGTGTTTTAATGCGTTCTGTCGTATTTTATCATGTTCTGATTTATTCCGCCCAATCTCTACATTTATTCCAGTTTGTTATGTTGCAATTCAAATTCGATTACATTTCAATTCTAAATTCATTTGACTCGTTAAGCATTCGTCTTGTTCGAGACGACTACCTCTGCCACTTTTAATGTTGGTAATAGTAACAGTAGTAACAATTATAACTGACAGACTGAATTATTGAATGACTTGATTATTAATCGACTGAATTACCGAATGAGTGAGGGAAGAAGAGGAGGAGGAAGAAGAGGAGGTAGAAGAAACAAGAAAGTGGAGGAAGGAAGATGAAGAAGATGAAGAAATTGACAAGGAACAAGAAGCAGAGGAGGAAGACGAGAAGGAAGAGAAAGAGGAGGAAGAGAAGGAGGAAGCGGATCATCTGGAAAGAAGAGGAGAATGAGGAAACAAGAAGAGGTGGAGGAAGAGTAGCAGGAGGGGAAGAGGAACAGAAACAGAAAGGAATGAGAGGAAGAGAAGAAGGAAAAGGAGGATTTCAAGAACACGGAGGATGAGGTAGAAGAGAAAAGTGGCGATGAAAGATTAGATGGGGTAGCAATAAGAAAAGTGGAAAGGAGAGTCCGAGGATTTCCATCGTCAACGAACGAAATTGAGGTCTTCGTCAATCATCGGAATTAGACTTCGAAATGCGCTGAGGGGCGGTCGCCGCTGTCCCGCTCGAGTGACCCCTCAGGTGACGATCGCGAGGGCCTCTCGCCCCATCTACTAGACCGCCCATTAACCCAGGTCAACATTCTCTGCCCCAAAGACCAGAATCAAATAAATAAATGGACGCATCAACACATGTTAATCGAACTCGTTAATAAGCACAAGTGAGAGGGAGGGAAGGAGGAGAGGGAAGAAGGGAGGGAAGGAGGAGAGGGAAGAAGGGAGGGAAGGAGGAGAGGGAAGAAGGAAGGGAAGGAGGAGAGGGAAGAAGGGAGGGAAGGAGGAGAGGGAAGAAGGAAGGGAAGGAGGAGAGGGAAGAAGGGAGGGAAGGAGGAGAGGGAAGAAGGAAGGGAAGGAGGAGAGGGAAGAAGGGAGGGAAGGAGGAGAGGGAAGAAGGGAGCGAGGGTGACGATTCCCACTCTAGGGAAACATATCATCAGCAGTATCATCGGATCCTGATGCTAGCCACTTGGCGGTGATGGGTACGAATAAGTTATCTCCGTTGCCATCGGTAATTTCTTAAGTTCATATTATGCTCACCTTAGTTGGTCTGTCCAAGTGGTGGTTATATATCGCAGTCATAATATATATAGTAGTACTACCAGATAAGTATTGGCATTATTAGTAACTCTACATGATGACGTTAAACATCCGTATTAGACAATTGTGGCCAATTTCCTTCAAGAGAATGGCTAGTATGTCCGCTGCACAAGATGACCCATCAGACATGACTAATACCCCACTTAATGGACATGAGAGGTTTATACCCAACGACTTGCCTGATTTGCATTAAAGAACATGGCATGTGTATCTTCGTGTCTGTCTGTCTAGCAGTCTCCCTCTCTCTCTCTCTCTCTCTCTCACTGAATCTTCTGTCAGTTGCGTTAGTACCACGAATGACGGGATGGGATGAGCGTTCTACCGAAGGAGACGATCGCAAGATTAAGAAAGTTGAGCGGAACATGGCACTCCCCCAAAAAGAATTCTAGCAGACCTAAACAGGTCACGATTCATTGCGTTTAGGTGAGAATCGTCTCTCTATCTGTCCATATGTCTGTGTATTTGTTCCTATGTTAACTCTCTCTCTCTCTCTCTCCTCTCTCTGTCTCTTTCTATCTGTCTGTCTGTGTCTTTATCTGTCTGTCTCTTTCTTTGTCTGTGTCTCTTTCTGTGTATGTGTCTTTCTCTCTGCCTGTGTATCTCTGTTTGTCTCGCTCTTTCACTGTCTCTCTCTCTTTCTCTCTCTGCCTCTCTGTCTGTCTGTCTGTCTCTCTCTCTCTGTACATTCTCCTCCTTCAGCACATCTCAGTATGTACGTCTCCCTGTTTCTCTGCCTCACTCTCTATCTATCTGTCTGCCTCTGTCTCTTTCTCTGTCCTTCTCCATACGTCAGCCAAACGACCTCAGCCGTTGACGAGACCTAGCTCTCTCAACCATCCAGGACCAAGACGCAATTCATCTCGTTATGCAGACGAACCCCCATCATCCCCATACACCTCTTCTCTTCTTCTTCCTCCTCTTCCTGTAATTCCTCTTCCAATCGGGTCCAACGATCAGACATTCGTTCAACTCCATCTCGCCAACATCCGACATCCTTGAATGGCATCGTCTTCGAGAGCGTCCGTAAAATTGCCTTAGATGACGGTCACGATACATATATACATAGCGATTTTCACCAGGAATCTCAAATCTCAGAGAAAGTCTTGCAAGGCGAGATCCCTTTGGCGTGGGTGATTTGCAAAAGTTATGGGGGAAATATGAAATGCAGTTTTTCCTAATATTAAAGGTGCAGTATAATTACTAATAGTACTACTAATAGTATTACTACTAATAGCATTACTACTAATAGCATTACTACGAATAGCATTACTACGAATAGCATTACCACTAATAGCATTACTACTAATAGGATTACTGCTAATAGCATTACTACTAATAACATTACTACTAATAGCATTACTACTAATAGCATTACTACTAATAGCATTACTACTAATAGCATTACTACTAATAGCATTACTATTAATATCATTACTACTAATAGTATTACTACTAATAGCATTACTACTAATAGCATTACTACGAATAGCATTACTACTAATAGCATTACTACTAATAGCATTACTAATAATAGCATTACTACTAATAGCATTACTACTAATAGCATTACTATTAATATCATTACTACTAATAGTATTACTACTACTAGTATTACTACTAATAGTATTGCCTACTGGTGTTCTGCTAATTGTAAGCATACTATTATAATTGTGCCAACATAGTAGCATTGATACTAATAAAGCTACTGTTCGTATTCTGCTAATAGTAGCCTATAGCAGTGGTAGTACAACAACAAATTGTACTACTAATAGTATGATCACTAATATTAGGTTACTACTACTAACGGTGCTACTAATAGTATGACAAGTATTAATGGTTCTACTAACCCAATATAATCTTAGTTCTACTCAATCTTCAAGGTACGCTTCTGAACGTTGGCAGGAAGGCACAATCAATTCAAGCTACATTTGCATTCCAATGTATTGTACAGTTGTCACTAGTACCATTATTACTACTATCAGCTACAGCAACAGCTACAACTACCGTACTAGCATAGGCCTACAGCCAGGTAGGCTAGTAGTTGTAATCTTGGTAATAGTAGTAGCAATGGGAGTGGAAGTTGTTGTAGTAGTAATGATGGTAATAGTGGGGTCTACAATACAACACAAATACAGACAAGCAACCCTATGATATTGGGGAGACTATGCAATATCACAGTATACAATATACTGTGATAAAATGGCAATAAAATATACAATATTTTATTGCCATAAAATAAATACAGTAAATAAACGGAATGCCAAGGAACATTGAAAAGTCAATCAAATTAACTCAGTCTAATTAACTCTTAGGCTTGAACTTAGGCCAATCACAATAAACTAACAATTATGGCCTAATATTATGGGCAGGCAACCAAGTAAAGTTGGAACACATGATATGGTAGAAATACTCTATGATAACATAACTGATTTCGCTGCAATACGATGAAACGCAGTGCTATAAAATAAATGCCATTTAAGAAATGGCATATTTAAGAGATTGACATTGTTTCACTTAATCGGAACTGAGGCGAGAGTAAAGAAAGCCACACGAGTCGAGCAATGTCCACGTAAGATGTCGCTAACCACAAAAAAACGACTGAAATGCAGCAATGGACTTCAACACCCTAACTAAGGCAACTCACTATACTATAAATTTCAAACGCGCGCATTGCGGGTTATGTAAGACTACAACTACAATACCTTAACTCTTTTATAGCCGTTTTGTGAAAGATGTGCAGGTTCCAAGGTTGGATAGAACTAAGGTTTCAATTTACGACTTCAATGTCTTTTTATTTCATGCATCTTGACAGATAAGACATGATTAGCTACCTACACAAAAATAGCCAACCAATCAATTGATGTAGTTTGACTGAATCTTTTAGGCCGCAAACCTTCCACTCAAATCGCTTTACCACCAATCCATACAAGAACTGCCAAGTACGGTACCCTAGCCACAGGCCTGTTTTGCCCACGTACTTACTACTTAACCCCGTATTCCACGCCCTTGGCTTTGTGGACCAGGTTCCGGCCGAGCCAGATGACTCGTGTCTTTGAAACGTGGACTTTCCTTAGCCAGCTGCCAGGGTCAAAGTCTCTAAGTCTGCGAAGGAGTATAAGAAGCCAGGTCTGGGTCGAATAGAAAGTCGCTTTGGACGAGAGCTTTGGCAGAGACTTAAGAAAGAACCGAGTCAACTGTAAAGATGTCTGTGAGTAGACGAATTAAAATAGAACGGTATTCTCTGTCATTAGGTTTCCACGTGGAATAAATTTTACTGCTTGCTTTATCGATCAACCTGTCAATGGTGGTCTTTGTAATCGTGGGTTTATCGTCATCTTTATCGTCGTATTCGTGGTCATCTACATCGTCTTCATGTTCATCATCGGCATCTTGATCATTGGCAACTTAATCATCGTCATCTTAGTCGTCGTCAATTTAATCATCTGAATCTTCGTCAACCCATGAATTTACAACACATTTTAATACAACATGCATACAACGTTAAGATGAGCGAAATATAATAATAATAATAATATATAGTAAGAAAATAATAATAATGATAAAATAGAAATAATAGTAATAATAATAATAAACTGTGGAAAATAATAATAATATATAATATATAAATTGACAATAATAATGAAAATATTTGCAATAATAATAAAAATATCAACAAAAGCTATTATAATGATGACGATGATTGTTCTGTTTAGAAGACGAGAAAGACGCTTCTGGAGAGGCTCTCCGCTGGTCCAGTGATCGGAGACGGAGGGTTTGTGTTCGCCCTGGAGAAGAGGGGGTACGTCAAGGCTGGACCTTGGACCCCAGAAGCCACGGTCGAATACCCAGAGGCGGGTAAGTCGAAGCGATGAAGGGAGTCCACCGTGAAACTTAGGGGGGGCGTTCATTTCCAGCTATTAAATCCCAAAGTTATCCTCATTCCTCAAGAATTCCCACCCCAATTCACCAAACCATGTACCCTTATCTGACCAATCATATTATACCCTAATCTGTCCGATCCTTTATGCTCTAACCGAGGGGTGTCAAAGAGCCGGCCCGCAAGCCATTTCTGGCCCGAATACGATCTATTTTCGGCCAACGGAGCCTTGTCTAAAGACAATACAATTGAGAATAAAAGTTCTAATTTGTATTTTTTAGGGTTTTATGAGTTTTCATTTATGTATATAATTGATTATGCATACCAGAATCACGAATTAAAAACTAAATTCTACTGTTTGTGTGGCCACCTCTGAGATCCCATTTTCATCATGCACCTTTGGCACTCTGGCCGGCCACTTGTTGGATAATATTGATGCTAGCACGCCATCAAAAACAAGTTTGGCTCTGATCACTCCAATCCGCTACCCTAATTGTTCAAATCCATCAAATAATCTTCCCTTACCCGTC
Source organism: Bimastos eiseni (assembly GCA_959347315.1). NCBI lineage: Eukaryota > Metazoa > Annelida > Clitellata > Crassiclitellata > Lumbricidae > Bimastos > Bimastos eiseni. The sequence goes on along the minus strand of OY365809.1, from coordinate 45,345,116 downwards.
CGACACAACGCATCGCTCGTAGATAATCTGGTGCCCCGCGCTTAGCCGTAGAGCAAGACCTTACGACTACGAATCGTTGGACGCGCAGTGGTTTAGTCATCGCGGGCATATTTGGGATCGCAGTGTTCCCACGATCGAAAGTTGAACTCAGGTTAGGTAGTATTGACCCCATGGTTTCTAACTGGGCCAATAGACCCACCTATCCACCTCCACCGCGCCCCATGGTGTGCCTGTCTCCACAGAATTAAGAACAGCCCTGCTCCAAATTCTCTCTCCCACAGAACAAGGAGTCAACAAGGTGACTGATTGACTGACTGACTGGCTGCCAGATGTTGCTGATGCTTTCAAAACCGGTTTGGACCGGATCAGACAACACGCATAGTCACAGTTGAACTCTGTGACGCTGGTTCAAGATGGAACAAAGGTAGCAACCGCCTAAGAGACACAGACAAACGGACGGACTAACGAGTAGACAGACAGACTATAGATAGACAGACAGACAGACACTATAGACATTTGACCCTGTAAACAACTGAGATCAAAGGGTTGAGCGAGGATCTAAGGTTCACAAAAGGAACGCTCTGGCGATATATGAACATTTTTATACAACGTTGTTACGTGAATTTAGCCTCGGCCTATATATGTCAGGGACTCAGCTCAGAATTTACCTTGTACTTCGATGTATGGACTTTTATAACTAAGAGAGTCAGTATCTTCCAAATAACATGAGATACTTAAAGACAACAATTAAGAATGATTATGTCGCAGCAATGGCGGATTGGCCAAGAAGACTTTTGGAAAAAACTACAACTTAGGGCTTCAAAATCCGTAGGGGTCTACCAAAAATCAGAATTTATATAGGGCTTCCTTAGAATGTTATGTGAACTGTATTTTGACGTCTTTTTGATATTTCACGCCAGCATTCTTTCCAGGACCAACAATAAGCTTACATTAAACTCCAATATAGAAATGAAGAGAATCAAACTGATGTACTTATAGATATTTTATGTGGTCAGTAAATGCCTTGGTATTATTCGAGTTATTTAAAGACATGACTGTTTTGAAGTCTTATGAGAAGACTTTCTATTGCAATTATTAATAAAGGGGTCTCCAAGATTTACATGTTATGGACTCTCAAAGTCTTAACACGGCAATTCCTAATATTTTGGACTTCAGTTATCGACCGAGTCTCACCGAGATAGAGACGTCCGTCTGTTCTGAAGTCATTCGCGCAGTGGCGCTCTCTTAGTAAGAACAATATCCACATATCGGAGTATAAAGTAATATCGGAGTATAAAGTAATATCGGAGTATAAAGTAATATCGGAGTATAAAGTAATATCGGAGTATAAAGTAATATCGGAGTATAAAGTAATATCGGAGTATAAAGTAATATCGGAGTATAAAGTAATATCGGAGTATAAAGTAATATCGGAGTATAAAGTAAATTGTGTGCTGACCTAGAAAATATGACGATAATAATGATGATGATCATGATAGCGACAACGACTACGACGACGAGTAAGCCTACGACGATGACAATGAAAATAATATTTATATTATCATTATTATTATTCGCATGATGTACGCCTTTTGTTGAGAAATGTGTTCTCTGTTTCTGTTTATCTCTCTGTCTCTGTCGCTGTTGTCCGTCACTGTCCGTCTCTGTCTCTGTCTGTGCATCAGTTTCTGTTGTCTGTGGCAGTCTCTCTCTCTCACTGTATCACTCTATCTTTCTCTCTCTGCGTCTCTCTCTGTCTCTCTGTGTGTTACTGTCAATCAGGTGTTAATAATATAACTGTTTCTCGTGTGTAGTGAGACAGTTGCATAGGGAATTCCTTCGCGCTGGATCCGATGTCATGCAGGCATTCACCTTCTACGCCAGCGACGATAAACTGGAAAACAGGGGAAACGTTGCACAGGACAAATACACGGTCAGTCTCTTTCTATGCCTCTGTCCGTCTCTCTGTCTACCTTTCTGTCTGTCTGTATCTTTGTCTGTCTATCTATCCTTAAGTCTGTCTACCTCAGACTACCTGTCTGTCTATCTATCTGTCTTTCTTTCTGTGTCTATCTTTCTGTCCGACCGTTGGTCCGTCTATCAGTCTGTCTGTATGTTTGTCTGTCCATCTGTCTGTCTGTCTGTTTTCAGTCATTGTTACCTTTGACTTAACCTTCACCTTTTTAATCGATAGCTAAACTCTAAACTGTTGCCTTCTTTTGAACCGTTTCCTTGACTTATTCCAGGGAAAGGCGATCAACCAGGCGGCGTGTGACATCGCTGCTGAGGTTGCCCGCGAGGGAGATGCCCTGGCTGCCGGTGGCATCAGCCAGACCCCGACCTACCTGAGCGGCAAGGGTAAAGAGGCGGTCCAGGCAGAGTTCCGCAAACAGGTCGAGGTCTTCGTCAAAAACAAGATGGACTTCCTCATCGCAGAGGTACGCTTCCATCGTCATCATCAACATCATCAACATCATCATCATCGTCAACTACTTCAAGATGTTGCTTTACGCACTTATAATCAATGCTCGTGAATAAGCTGTTGCCCAGCGCTTGCTAATAGTCTGGTGCCGTGCGCCTGACCTTCGATTTGCGCATTAGAAGTTTAGAGATTACAATTACAAATACGATCAAGATTTCGTGTCATTGTTTTTTGTGGCCAGTACTTTGAGCACGTGGAGGAGATGGAGTGGGCGATCGAGGTCTGCAGAGAGACGAAGCTGGAGGTGGTAGCAACGATGTGCATCGGTCCAGAGGGGGATCTCCACGGGGTCTCAGCTGGACAGTGCGCAGTGCGAATGGCCAGAGCAGGTCACCACAAATATCCAAATACTCACATATCATGCAATAAATCCACCATATATATATATATATACGTTGGATATATATTTATATATATATATCTCTGTCTCTGTCTCTCCATCTGTCTGTATCTGTCTGTCTCTCTATCTGTCTGTCTGTCTATCGGTCCGTCCATCCGTCAACCTCTCTGTATCTTCGAGGGTCAGTGAGTCATACACCATGCAATTCCAGCATGTTTCAAATTGGTTTTAAGAAGAAACGCTGCGAAGCCTTCTGCGACCCGTCTGCCGTCTAACCATCTGCCTGCCTCACTCTCTTGAATCTCTGTTTCTACGATCTCCAGTGAATCGTCTGGTTCCAGTGACCTCTCTTTAGCAAACTCTGTAAAAATTAAATACTTACTGAAAGATCAATTAAAATTCATGGTTGGTGACTTGATCACTAATTAGGTAGATTTATTTAGGTAGATACACCGAAATGTCAACTAAATATAAACTAAACAGTTAAAAATTGAACACACACACACACACGCACACGCACACGCACACGCACACGCACACACGCACAAGAATCAAGAATGGAAGCTAACCCATTTAGTCAAGCTTGGCGCTGCAACATTAAATATGACCAGATAAATTACCACAAATACCAGCCTAGAACCATCTTCTCTAGTTTAATGAAGCTACTTCTACTCCGTACAGTTCGATCTCTGTCAAAGTGTTAAAATAGGAAATCAACGTGACTTAGCCATCAGGCATCCACACTTATCTACAGGTCCGCCATACTTGCTAACCCATTAAGCTTACGATTACGATTACGTCGTTTGTTTCTCCATGTGTAGGAGCTGACGTCGTTGGCATCAACTGTCATTTCGATCCACAGACCGTTCTTCGAGCGATTAAGCTGATGAAAGAAGCATTGGAGAAAGAAGGACTTAAGGTTCACCTCATGACTCAACCGTTGGCCTATCACACACCAGACGCCAACAAACAGGGATTCATCGACCTTCCAGAATTTCCATTCGGTAAGTAGAAGAAAGATTCTGCACTTACGATTGTCATTGCAGTGGAGTATTTACTTAACCTACTTGCATATTAAATTAATTACTTTCCTATTTACTCTTCGTTCGACATTCATTCGATCGTTCGTTAAAACCGATTAATTCACTCATTCAGCGAATCACTCATTCACTCCTTATTGCATGCACTCATTCATTCATTTGCAAGTCAATCAATCAACCAATCAATCAGTCAGTCAGTCAGTCAGTCAATCCATCAGAAATCCGTGAGTCAATCGGTCAGTCAATCAACCAGTCAATCACCCAGCCAATCAATCAATCAGTCAGTCAATCAGTCAATCGACCAGTCAATTGACCAGCCAATCAATCAGTCAATCGGTCAATCAATCATTCAATCTACCAGTCAAATAATCAATCAATCAATCAATTAATCGACCAGCCAACCAACCAATTAATCGAACAGTCAGTCAGATAATCAATCAACCATTCAGTCAGTCAGTTAATCAATCAGTCAGTCAAAACCAGTCGGTCATCCAACGTAGGCCTTTACTTATTACTTCTAATAGGCTGACGGTTGCCTTCTCATCTTAGGTCTCGAACCCCGTATCTGTACCCGCTGGGACATCCAGAAGTACGCACGTGATGCCTACGACCTCGGCGTCCGCTACATCGGCGGCTGCTGCGGCTTCGAGCCCTACCACATCCGAGCGATCGCTGAGGAGTTGGCCAAGGAGAGAGGTCGTCTGCCGGTAGCATCGGAGAAGCACGACCCATGGGGACAGGGTCTGGGCATGCACACGAAGCCCTGGGTCAGGGCAAGGTGAGCGGAACAGAAGTGCTTTTTAAGGTCTGTTGCTGAATAACGAAGCTGTGTCCTAAAAGAGGATTGGCGTCGCCCTCCCGCTTCTCGAGGTTTGGGACTGGCGCCAACTTGGGTTGGGTATTTAGATGCTGAAGGGCAGTGGTCGCAGTGGTCACACTTGTGCTACTTCCCTACAAAATTGTGTATAACTACTAGTTAACTAGTCACTTGGTTAGTTAGTAAATTAGTTAATTAATTCGTCCAATCAGGGTAGTTGGGCTTCCACCAGATTCTATATCCTAACAGTGCCATTACCACCTGTTATGACTTATTAATTAACAAAAGAAGCGTCTTATTCAAGGTGTTTAAATCCATTTTTTATTTAGCTGGTTAGTGCCAATTTGACGACACTGTACCATAATATAAGATCATCAGCGTCGTCCTTCTCTTTTCTGCAGACTTGGGACTGGCACCATCAGAGTTATATGCAATGACGCAGTGATTTGTAAGTTGCCTCATCCAATAACTTCACCTCCTTTCGCATTGCGTCATTTGCTCGACGGCGCACGTCACGTGATGGTTCTTTGGCCAATCGCATTGCTCCTAAATGAGAATAACGTCACGTTACAAAGTGACAGGCTGACCAAGCGACATTTCGCAGCTATTATAAATTATTATTGTAAATAATTATATATATATATTATATATATTGAGAAAGAGATTTATTGCATACACATATATGCGTGAGCCTAAAAAATGTCCAACCATAAGTTTTGATCGTTTGTTGATCCTTCTATCGTAGGGCGAGACGCGATTACTGGGAGAAGATGAATCCGTCATCTGGTCGACCCTGGTGCTCTGCCCTCTCTCATCCGGACGCCTGGGGAGTCACTGCGGTCAGTATCTACCTTTATAGGTATACCTAGTATCTAGCTCCTAAGTATGCATTTAGCTCATACTCATTATACTAAGCACTCAATGATCCTAATAATCCGGCTTTTATCCTTTAGTCACTGGTGCTTACCTGCATCTTTATCTTACATCCACCCTACCCTGTTGAAGGTAGCATGTCTGTAGGGTGATAGAAGGGGGCATTACCAAGACGATTTGCATCGCCCTCCTCTTCTGGTTTGCCTGGCAGTAATAAATGGGACAATTCGGCGACAAGGCAGAGGACTGCCTGTCCGTCCTTCTACGCCGAGGTTAAGAAAATGAAATCGCTCCTCACTCACCCATGACTGTCTCCGTAATTATTGTTAGTTAATATTTAATTACACTGGGTCTTAATGAAAATTGCTGGCGTCACCATCCATTTTTTGGGTAGTATTTAACCACTCGAGCAGCCAGCTTTTCCTTTTGAAAATAGAGTGAATACGTTTTTAGAGGTGTCTAATTGTCAGGTTACGACGCCGAGTAATCGTGCAGCCATTTATCCCAAACAATAGAGTCTGATCTTTGTTGTTGTTGTAGGGTGATGATGATTTGATCCAAAGGAAGGACAAGACGTCGGAAGAAGAACTCGAGAAGCTCTTCTCGAAGCAGCAGAGCGACAGTTAAAGAATTGAGAGCGAGAAAGAGAAGGAGAACCAGACGTAAATACAGGGACACTGCAATACGTAGAAGTTTAAGCGCAACTTCTGACATAGATTCAGTAAGGCGAAATTCACAAAAAAAGGACTGTCAAATCATTCTTCGCACACAATAAAATTCGATTTTCATTCGGGATAATAATTACTATTTTCAAAATAGTTTTATGATGCTTGTTTTGAATTACTTAACTACAGAATCACCGATTATTTGATTCGATTAAAGTGTCCCTATGTGGTAAACGTTAAAACACCGTAGTTTAGAAATATGGTTACTAATAAAATTTGTTGACCAACTTTATTCATACAGTTACTATCTGGTCAAAGTTATTACCTGATCTGGGTCTGTGCTCCTTGACATAAGCAATTCTCATGTTGCTGCTTCCTATTCCCTGCTGCATAATGCCTACATGTATAAACGAAGACCACTGTGTAACTTCCTTGACGGAATCAATTCTCTTAACACATTTTAGAGAGCGTGTATAGGCCTTAAAAAAGCCATCTTTATTACTTAAGTCTGATTTATATTGCAGGGGTTTGACTGTGAACTTCTACAAGTATGATTCTAGAGAGGCGCTATATAAATTTTCAGCTGAATGAATTACACAGCAAGTAACCATCTCAAACAACCATGGCATCTATAAAACGTCAATAAGCAGAGTCATATTACAACCCTCTCAGAAAGATGCTTTCTCGGAGCAATATAAATGGTCTATAGGCCACATCTTTTCCTCCACGTGGGACACTAAAGTGCTTTGCAATCCTGAAGAAATCTACTCATTTAACGGAACCAACGTAGATATATCTCTTGTTTTTCCCAAATCCTTCTCCATATTGATACGAGGCCACCCCTGCTGCTGCTCTTACATTCCAGAATAAAGCAGTTGTACGATTAAGAAGAGGGGAAATTTGCCATTACCCTGTAGACAATATTTTATTTCTTTTATGGTATCAGGATAATTTAGATTTGAGAGCGAATCACATAAAAAAGAATTTTGTTGAATTTTCGAGAAACAAATATAAGGAAAGTTGACAGCGAGTGAATGAAGAGATGGGACTGATCGACAGGTAGACAGAAAGTCAGGGATACAAACAGACAGGTAGACAGAAAGTCAGGGATACATACAGACAGGTAGACAGAAAGTCAGGGATACAAACAGACAGGTAGACAGAAAGTCAGGGATACAAACAGACAGGTAGACAGAAAGTCAGGGATACAAACAGACAGGTAGACAGAAAGTCAGGGATACAAACAGACAGGTAGACAGAAAGTCAGGGATACAAACAGACAGGTAGACAGAAAGTCAGGGATACAAACAGACAGGTAGACAGAAAGTCAGGGATACAAACAGACAGGTAGACAGAAAGTCAGGGATACATACAGACAGGTAGACAGAAAGCCAGGGATACAAACAGACAGGTAGACAGAAAGCCAGGGATACAAACAGACAGGTAGACAGAAAGCCAGGGATACAAACAGACAGGTAGACAGAAAGTTAGAGAGACATACAGACAGATGCATTGATACAGAGAGGGAGAGATGGAAAAAGATAGACATAAAGACATAGAAAAGCAGAGCAATACAGTTCGATAAACTGAGGGACAGACAGACAGACAGACAGACAGACAGACAGACAGACAGACAGACAGACGGACGGACGGACGGACGTACAGACAGATGACTCAACGTGTACCTCGTGTGTGGTAGAGGTCCTTGCTCGTTCAAACTGAAATTCGATGATTTGCTTTCATTTCACGGTTGCAAGCATTCCAAGCTTTACAACTAGAGCTGAACAGGTGAGCATTACCATCAGCAAAGCAGGTAGGCAATCTTAGCGATCGTTTACCACTGTTATGCTTAGGGAGTGCATAGGTACATGAACATGTAAGTTCAGATGAATTGGGCCTTTCCAAAATCACAGCGTTTAAGATGAGTAATATATTTTGGTAGCCAGAGAGAAGAAGAGGATGATGATGATGAAGATGACACAGATGATAGAGATGATGATAAAGATGATGATAAAGATGATAGAGATGACGACGACGACGATGATGATGATGATGATGAGAAAGATGATGATGAAACAAATGATGATGATGATGATAACGGTGATGATTATGAAGAGGAAGAACAACAGCATTACAGCAACTATAACAGACTCCTGCCTTTCACAATGGAGCGTTATTTTTTGTTCAGTCTTTATCATTTCAGCAATAAAGTTTCTGTGGCCCTATGTAGGTATTTATGCATTCATATAAAAGTACTTCTAGATACTATTACTAGCCCTAGTTGAAATGTCTGGGTAGATGATCTTTCTGATCGGAAACTTGAAAATTGAAAGTTGAAGTATTTGTGCTTTAATTTAATGATTGGACATGGTGTGCCGTGAAAGTTCAGCATTTTAAGACTGGGTTGAACAATATTTGAGGAGATCGTCTTCCGATCAGAAAGATCATTTGGTGCTATAGTTAAGCCGTCAACTCCAGAGTGGCTGAATCTTCTGCGGATAACTTATGACAATTCCAGCGCTTAGTTAAGAGTTCGTCCCTACACGTATCGTACACTTCTTCAGTCGATGAGTTGAGTTTAAAGGGTTGGTTGGGTGGAGAGCTATGTTCCAACTACGAGGCGTTTTCAGAATGACTTTGTGCAAAGTTATTGTGTTTTTATTGTAGGACCCACATATCGTGTAAATAGGGCAGTTGTGCATAACACCCATATCGACTAGTCTTTCCTTAATCACCAGGGTCGTTCATTATCAATCAATCAATCAAAATTACTTGATATAGCGCCCCTTCAAGATATCCACTCAGAGGCACTCCCGGCCTAAAACTCGGCTGAAAAGAACAGTTTTAAGAGAGGCCCAAATGAAGATGATGAGTTCTTAGGAAGGAGACGGAACTCTAGGGGAAATCCATTTCAAATTGTAGGTCCCACGACTGAGAAAACCCGATGCTGCATTACATATGGGAGACCCGTCTGATCTTGATTATCGGAGACCAGTAAAGTTTTTGCATATTGGCATTATACAAACATACATACATATATACACACACATATATACAGGTATATACACACACACATACATACATACATACAGACAGACAAAAAGACAGACAATAAACGTATACAGACACACTTGCAGGTGAAAATGCATGCATGCATTCATGAGCTCATTATGCATATAAAGATATTTACGAACTTTAATTAAAGCTCGCCAACATTGGGATGTACAAGCATACATGTAGTTTTGGTAGGTATGCAATGCAGGTATACATACCATACATAGCGACATTCATACAATACAACATATACATGTATATATGAGATTCACTTGCAAAGAAATGCCTAACTGCATGAGTCAGTAAGCTAGTCAGTTCGTTTGACCTGGGTATATGGTGTGCCATTGTTGGAAAAAACACCTGTGTCGACCTGTATCGCCTGTGAAAAGGAATGATCGGTTGTAAGAGAATAGTGGAATGATCGGTTGTCGGAGGATGGTGGAGTCACTGGAACAGCTGCGTTGGTTGAGATGCTCTATAGACAGCAAGAGCCGTAAGGTGGGTATTTTTGTGCACTGGGAGCTGGAGTAAGACAACCAGAATGGAAGGCAAGCATACATGCACACAGACTACGGACAGACACTCACAGAGAGATAGAAATATGGACACAGAGTGGCAATATGGAAGTTACGCATTTATTATGTTTATTCGAGAGCAATCAACATAAAACAGAGCCTCACACGAGTAGAAAGGAAAACATAATAATGTTATATAAACGTATAACAACACTGAGTATCATTGAGTAAGAACATAATATACTCCAAGTACTTTTGGTGCACCGTAGGGTCCCTGAATAGATCCCGCATAACTATAGGTCCCTACTTTAGGAACATAATTTTTCACCATGCAAGATACAATATTTATATACAAATAATTGTCAAAAAGATCATGGAACCAACAAAAGAAAAAAAGAAGCAAACAGCGAATGGAAGTGAAAGCGCAGGTTTGAACCCAGCCCACCGCTATTCAGAAGAATCGAAGAGATAGATAAAATAATAATTACTAATATTAATATTAATAATTGTATAATCTGTATCCTTACATATAGCCATAGCCATAGCCATAGCACACCTGATATATCTAATACTTCTGAAACCATCAGTATGACAACACAAGAGTCTATCGGCCACACTCTTGTCAAGATATTTATTAGTCAAAAGGAAAACGGCTTTCATAATGTCTCTCTGGGCAAAGCACGCTAACAGCCAAGAAGCCACAGAAAGCCAAGTAACTCGCTGGACCGGAATGTCTGCGTTTATCTCTGATGGATTGGAAAGCGAGTCTAAAAGCGTCGGCGATGACCTTCTCTCTGCTTGGAATAAAGCACTGCGACTGGGTAGAGGGGACCAAAGATAAAGGCAGATATTTTGATCCTGCTCTCCGTCTAATGGCTTCGCTTTCTACATTTCTAGCATTGCAAACACAACGAAGCTCAATAAAGCATTCCATTGCACAGCAAGACATTGTATGACATAACACAGCGCATCATAAGTAAATTAACGTAGAGCAACATAACATGGCAACACATGTCGTAACATAAAGCCACTTAGCATAGCATGTCGCAACAGAGTTTACCATGTTACAGAGTTGCATAGTATGTTAAGATAATTTGTATAGCATGGCATACCGTGAGCTAACATGGCATAACCTTAACAGTTCTTTTTTATTTTCTAAGTTCTGCTCGTGTAATGAACTCTAAAGTCTAATGACATTAAAATCTTTTCGGCGTAGAGAACACTTTTTTTAAGGCAGCTAATTAAGGCAGCTAATTAAGGCAGCTAAGCAGCCTATTATTGTACGTGCATACGCACTGCGCACTCAACCCAGATGCATAACTAACTCTTGTATAATTGATGGTTAACTTCTATTGCGCATCTATTTCAATGCATAAGGCAGTAACAGATGAGGCAACACAACCTAGTCGTAGTTAGGTCAATAGACTCGATATCCTGAAGGTTAGTTCGCTTAGTTTGATAAGAAGGAGAGTCTAGCGAGGCAGAGATAAATATGGCGGATGTAGTACGTGTTTACGACTTTCAATGCGGGACTTGGCGATGAAAGACAAGTTTAGCCAGATGGCTCTGAATCGGGCATCGATGGCTTCAAGTGGAACTACATATATTCAGACGCAAAATCATTTCCTACGTTGAGCAACAAGATCTTGAGGTAAAGAGTTAAAGTATAAAGAGCACGATGTGGAGCCAGAATGGTTGAAGAGAGGATAATCGCATGGGTTTGAGATTGAGCTGAAATATTTTGAATGAGAAACGTTGAAGAGTGAACGAAATTCATAATGATATCGTATGGGTTTCGGATTGAATAACTGAAGTATGGAAATGGCTCGAGATTGAACCGCAAACACGGGAAATAGGATTAAAGGCCGCGTCCTAGAATGTTTTTGCAAGACCAAATCTCAAATAATGCATTTTAGACTTTAGTATACAAACAGTCATAATTCTTATATTCAACATCAGAAACCCGTGTAAAGTTAGGCTGGGGCTCAGTGTAATTGACTGGCTTGTTACAATCACAGCAATTAGTATCTCATTCCGTGTGGCCGTATCGCCAGGGTCAGAAATGGCCCGTACCAGGGGCTTTGAGGGTGAAAGACAGAGCCCACCTCTACGGAAAAACTAAGGGGTTAGAAAGCCGACGACGACGATGACGATATCTGTTTGAGCAGCCAGTCGTTGACTTTGGCCAACCGTTCGTTTTTATCCGTCCTTGATTCGTCCAACCCCTGTTCATCGCTTTTTCTACCCACTCTGTCCTCATCCCTGCATTCGACGCACTGATCACCATCCTCCCCATCGGCAACGATCCTCCTTCTCCGCTGCGTGTGGTCGTGTTCCACGCGGGGGTTCTTTACCATCCAGGCGTGCTCTGTGTATTTAAAAACCGCCTGGACTGGGGACCTCTTTTTCTGGCGCAGCTCCAGAACGCGGCGGAAGAGGCGCATCAACACGGGCGTGAATCGGCTCCAGTGCTCCGGAACCTGGTCGGTCCTTCCAGTCTGCCAGAGAGCGAAGCAGTCGAAGAGGGGATCGCCGTCAAACTCTGCCATCTGCCAGGGAAAGCTACCAGTCAGGAGACAGAAAATAACCACACCAAACGACCAGACATCGGCCCCCGTTTCCACTCGGTACGTCCTGCCCTTGGGCTGGTCGCAGATTTCCGGTGGGGTGTAGGTCGTACCTGAACAGACCTTACAGACGATGGTCCCCGCCTGCCGGGCCACTCCGAAGTCCGCCAGCTTCACCCGGAATAGCTTCTCGTCGAAGACAAGGATGTTCTCCAACTTGACGTCCCGATGAACTATCTCCCTAGCGTGGATGTACTCAAGGGCGGACGCGATCTGTCGGGCGACGGCCTTGGACTTGCACTCCGAGAGACCAATCCGTGGAGGAACGCACTTTAGAAGGTCGCTCTTTGGGGCGTACTCCTGGGCGAATACGTAGGAGGTCCTCGTCTCAAAGGCGACGTCGAAGGTCTTGACGACCACCGGATGCGCAGCCAACCGGAAGCTGTAGTGGAACTCGCGCAGGAAGTCCTCCAGTTTCGTAGACGACTTCGGAAGCTTCTTCAGCGCCACCTGGTGTTCAGTTAGCAATTCACCTTTAATTAATTGTACAATTTAGTCAATGATATTCAATTGGAAGGGGTAAGCCTACTACTAACAGTATTATTTTGAGTAGCCGTAGTGGCAGTAGTTGTATTAATAGAAGCAGTAGTATTAGAAGAGAAAGCATAGTTACTATAATGATAGCAGCACCAGTTACTGTTAGTAGTAATAGTAGTAGCATTAGTAGCAATATTGTTCACTTTCTGGATTACCAAAGCACTGTGAAAATACACAAACAAATGAGGATTGCATTTTTAGGTGCAAAAGGTGGCAGAGCGCAATTAGAATAATCACGCGGAAACCGCTATACAGGTTGATCGCCCATATACGGTGTGATGAACGGGTATCAATAGTTTCAATGGTTGCTTCCTTAAATACAGAGTTTGAGTGATTAATTGACTGAATTACTGACTGACTTAATAATGACTGACTTAACAACTGACCGAATGACTGATCGAATGATTGACTTAATGATTGTCTTAATAACTGACTTAATGACTGACTGAGTAACCGATTAGATGACTAACCGACTGCTATGATATAACAGTTAATTGAATGTATAACTGATAAATCGATTGATCCACATCCTGATACCTTTGCCTGATCCTTGACGCATAGAGCGAGTAGTACGTTCCCAAATGTTCCGCTTCCAATGTGCCTGAGGACAACGTAGTGTTCGTTCAGTTCAAACCGACAGAGCTTCCTCGTTAGGAATCCGGGATGCTGCTGCGATTGCTGAAGTTGCTGTTGCTGCCGCAGGTGGTGATGAGGATGCTTGGCACCGTCGTCCAGCATCTTCTCTTCAATGGACTCCTCGTCCGCCCCTCCTCCGCACGGCAGCAGCTGCAACCGGTGCCCGAGGCAAAGGGGCATCTGTCCCTGGCGAGGACAGCGCTGCTGTCCCTCTCGTTGGCCGTCGTCCATGGCCTTCTTCCCACCACAGCTCAGGACGAGATTTTCCATTTTGAAAGCAGCTGAACTGACTGTCTGGCTTTCTCTGTCCTTGTCTATGTCTGAAATAAAGTTACATGTCCTCTTTTATCTTAAAGTACCTCTGTCTATCTTTCTCTATCTTTCTTTATCTTAGTGTATCTTTATCTATCGTCATTAACATCCATCTTTGTGTATCTTTGTCGATCTTTATCTATCGGCGCCTATCTTCATGGATCTTCATCCATAGGTTTCTTCGCTATGTTTATCTCTGTGTCTTTGTCTTTCATTGTCCGTCTTTAATCTATCATTTTCTCAGCATATACAATCATGTATGTAGCGGTTAGGTCTAGGTTAGATATTCGTGTATATGAATGCATGGATATTATATAGGCACAGATACATATATCATGACCTATGAGGTAATTTTTTTGTATCTCATTCATCTTCACAGTTCATTTCAGGGGCAAGAAAGAAGGAAAAACGTCGCCTTGACTAATAAACACGAAAGCAGTTGTCTGATCCTAAGATTAGCTTCACCTCATCATTAAAGACCTGCGTTTGAAAGGATCTTTCCAAGGCCGTCAGCATTTATCTAATCCAGATTGATGTATGATATTCCGGAAGTCGGTTTTACTTTCGAACCCTGCTGGTTGTAGCTGAAAAGAAGACGGTTTTTATGTAGAGCAGTTGGAGATCACGAGACGTTTCGATAAACAGAATCTCAAATGTCAGAGATCAGATATTAAAAGAAACCAACTAAATCACTGCTCGTGCTAATTTAAAGCGCTTTTCGGAAACTTTCAAGAGTTATATAATATATATTTATATATATATATATCAAAGCTAAATGTCATCTTAATCGGTGATGGCTTTTAATTTGTGCGTTAATTGGCAATTGGATTTGACCAGAAACCATTCAAGTGTTCGTTGATGTCAATTATTAGCGTCGGTGGTAACACATCGGTAATGGAACCACATTCACAATTACACATATCCCGAACCTGCTTCGAATGCTTCCAAATAAGCTTTACAATTCAGATCACTCCGCTCATCGATTCTGATCAATGTTGACTTATATTCAGATCAAAATACGTTTCCATTCAAGTTAATATGCATTTTGATTAAGATCTAATTTCGATTCAGATGATCCTTATTGCGTCTCAGATCCATAATGCAATCGATGATGAGGTTCACTGACATAAATCCACAGAGTCTCTAAGATTTCTTATCCGTTACTCTTTACTTGCTATCCACTGGGTTACGATTAAAACGAGGCCACCATTACTTTGACAGTAACTAAACGCTACTAACTGATAAGTATCTCCGTAGTTACTGCAAACATCCTAATCACGTGCCTACCATCCTACAATTCGTAAAAGTAATCAGAGCTCGCATAGCTACTAAAATCTATCAGCTGTCGTGCTTTTCATAGTAACATGTTAATCGAAACGGCTACTAATATGCTACTACTATTCCGACAAGGTAGCCGCAATGCTTGCATGGTAGCCTAACTAACACCAGCCGAACTGACGGCACACCTTAATACACCAGTCAGCGCACCTTGGACCGGCTAAGCCTACGTCTGCCTCGAATGCGGGCTTACCTGCCACGGCAGACATCCCAGCCAGTTCAGGACTCCGTGTCACGTGTATCTATCTTTCCAGCGGAGGAAGGCAGGGGTCTATCCACCTGGAACAGTGGGACATGTTTCCCCGATCCATATGAAGCAGAAGAAAATGACGTCCTATTTTTATGAAGTAATGATTTTTATTGTTATGGCTGTGCTCGTTCAGAGCTTAGAAACTGTAAGATAACACGAAATATAGGCTACTTTAGCATGTCTATCGTGAGTTCAGGCTGAAGTGAGTTGGAAGGCAACGACTGATGGCAGTAGTAACAATGTGTCATCTAATATATCTTTATAGTAGTGGTAGCAGTGATTATGATGATGATGAATAGTAATAGTAATAATAATGTTTATTTTATTATATCATTATTTATATGATGATCATTATTATTATTATTATTATTATTATTATTATTATTATTATTATTATTATTATTATTATTATTATCATTATTATTATTACTGCTACTAATACTATTCTTATTGTTAATAATAGTGACAATAATGGTGGTGTTGATATCGCCAGTATCAGGCTCTACAGAAACCCTGTAGCAGCATCAACGTTGCCGCTTTTATCTCTGCACATGTTTGACCGAAAAAGGTGTCCTAATTTTTTCATATTTTTATGCTTGATTAATTCATTCGCCATTTGATTGTTCTGCCTATATTTTTATTCATTTGACGATGCCAGATGTCGCAATACACTGAAAACTACTCTTAGACTCTATTGATTGACAACTATACCAGTTCAATACCTTTTGCGTCATCTACCGGCGAAACTGTGAATAACATGTGACGTACAATTCTAACATCCGATCCCAATATTCAAAATGGATCTGAGCCACTGAGCTTTAGTGCCGCCATCTGCCGCGGCCAATGTAACCAACACAGAGGGTTTGCGCACAAATACCATTGGTAAGGAATCCAAGGTGTTTGCAGACGTACGACTCTCGAATAAAGATAAGACGTAGTCGTATATGCTATCCACTCCACCGTTCAATGCAATGGCAGCAGATGCTGAGCCTTATCTCGGCAATCTCATCATCCCTGCTAAGAGAAGATGCGGGCACGAAGTAGATACTGATGCCGAATGCTATCTAAACAATCTCCACCGATTCAGTTCCACGGAGAATGCGGTGATGCACGCAAATAGAGGAAGGCTTGGTTCAACTCGGTTGGTTAAAGATGCATAACGCAATGGCGCCTTGCATGGCTATCGACGTTTAAATTCGACTCCTGTGATAAATTGTCTTCATTCGTTCATACTGTGCTTGTAATCATACTGCAGTTTGTCAGTTTTAAATTAAACGAATATTATTATTAGCGATGTTTCAAGCTTATGACGTTGCAATAACGACAATAATGATATAACTGATTGTGGGCCTAATAATCCTAACAATAATAATAGTAATAATAATAATAATATTATTATTATTATTAATAGTAATAATAACAACGATAATAATAATTATAATGATAGTAATAATTATAATGATAATAATAATAATAATAATAATAATAATAATAACAATAGTAATTACAATGATGGTAAAAATATTTGTGCTAAATTTCGAACTGACGTGTATGTTTGCAGACATAGTATGAACAAATGACGACAAGTAATTATAGGAGTGGAATTTCACTGCCAAAGTGTGATAACAGAAATGATGGGAGTCGCCCTCCTCCTATATTCTCACTTTGGACTGGCACCGCCAGGCAACAAGGAGTGATCCCGTTACTCCTCATTGATTCAACATAAACATTTTGAACCCTGCATGCTTTTAGGGAAAGCGAAAACATCGTCGACGTTTTACCTTTGTTATCGAGTGGCAGCTAAACAATAGGAATTGAGATGAGGAGATGTAAACAATGCTGTAAACAATCTGTTGATGTTTGTCTAAACGCGCGCCGTGTTTTGTCTGTGGGTGAATAACAAGAGGGCGTGGAGGAAGGAAGGATGGAAGGTGGGAAGAAAGGAGGAAGGTAGGAAGGAAGGAAAAGAAAGGATGGAAGGCTTGGAGGCATGAACTATTATTCGGCTTAACAGGAATTGTTATGGGCATATTGACAATGATAGTAATACAATCTAGTAATTTGTTTGGTTCCAATGGGTTTCAAATTCGCCTGGCTGCATCAACAATACCGCATCTGCATTTTTTTATCCATGCCGATATAAGATATGTTGCAATCAATTAATCAATCAATATAATTTTATTTGGCAATCAAGGAACAGTTTACATGAAAACTTTCTAGCAAAGATAATTTACAATTGCACCGGAGACCCAATTAAGGACGGAAGAGTCCCTCAAGTTAGAGCTACCTAATAAATTAACTATAGAGGAAATGCATATAGAGGACAAAAACTAGAGTATAGTGGGTGAGCATGAGATAAAGGAAGAAAGGTTAACTAATCTTAACTAACGAATATACTAATTTTAAACGAAGTGCAAATTAAAGGCCTAAACACTTGAGAATTATATGATCTAGGTAGCTGACCACAACCAGCAAGTAAAGTGGGTGAAGTAGGTTAAATCACAGAAATAGTTGCATACATTGCACTTAACTTTCTAATCTAATGATCTAATATCACAATTATAGTAAAAAATAAAAAAAATGTGTGTATTATAGTCTTAAATATAATTGAGACCAGTGAGCGAAACGGTCATTAGGGAGGAGTGGTCAAATGAGATGGACAAGATGAGACAAAAGACAGACAGGCACACAGACAATCAGGCAAAGGAATGTTGAACAAAGCTACGAAACTGGAGGAATGGTGGGAATAAAAGAAAACGGGGTAAACGATTTGGTAGGGGTAAGGGAACGGCCAGATGATTAGTTGAACCTGTAAATCATCATTTCAACATCCCGCAACACTCGCAATCAAGAGGCATCCGCTCTTCCCAGCTTACAATGATTGGATCTGTTGCTGAGACTGGTACGTACGATCAACCAACATAGAAATTGATGTATTCAGTGCACCTGTGCAGGTACTGTTTGTTACATCTCGTTATAGCATGCATGGAGGTATTTGTTACGCGAGGTCTTGTTACGTGGAATTAGTTCAGAAATACACGCAGTGCTATTCTTGGGGTGTGTTTTCCTTTTCTTGTTTATTGTTGAATTGTTGGGAGTCATTGGGTCAGAAGGTCAAGGCTGAGAGCTGTACGTGGAGAAAGAAGAAGAGGAGTGTCAAGACGATAAATTTTAAGAACAGGAATGTCTCTTAATGTTTGGAAGAGGAATTATAGGGAGAAGCAAGAATGTTTTGGAGAGGAACGCTAAGGAAAGAAATGCTAAATAGAGGAATGCTAGGGAGAATAATGTTTGGAAGAGGAATGTATATATGAGAAATTGTAAAAAAGAGGAATGTTTGTTGAAGTAGGCCTAATGTTAGGAAAAAGAATTTTTAAAGAATTATTGACCCCCTGCCTATCGAGTCTGTTTTGATTAAGCGCCGCAACTCTACCTTTGTGGGTGCTGTAGAAATGTAGAGATTACGATTACGGTTACGATGGAAATATGCAAATGCTACTACACAATGCGACGTTGCGCTCTTGTGAGGTCACATTTGGTGACGTTTGCAAGTGATGTCGTCATGAGTCCTGACAAGCTGCTTTTCATCATGTCAAAACAGTGCTCTTCTACTTAAGCAAAATAATTCTCTTGGCGAGAACTGTAAAACCATTTCCCTATCGACACCAACGACCTCTAGACCCGCCAAATGAAAGAAGGATAGGGGCAGCTGGAATTGAACTTACTTCATCCTCTACTCTGCATGCCAGTGTCTAATCCGTTACCTTTAATCCAATCCCCAAATGCAAGCTGATGGTGCAAGTCCCTAACCAGGACAAAGAAGGAGGTAATCGGTGTTATGACGCAGTATCGTTTTAGCAGAAATTAGCCTGTACCTCTTAACGGTCCTGCCAATTTTTGTGCCTTGGTCGTGCTAGTCCCAGGAAAGGATGAAAAAAGAAGAACTGTGCCAGACGTTTTTTAGCGATACAATCATTAAAAGATCAACAGTGTACTAGCATTCAAGAACGATAGAATACCGCTCACTTCTCGGACACCTCTAATAAATGTCCTCATGCTGATAAACAAGCATGAGGACATGACCTTGTTTAAGTTCGGAGATGACCACATAATTCTAAGAACAAACGGCATTGGACTTAAAGACAAACACACACAAATAATTTAACAAATACAGAATCGGATAGAGATCACACGACGCCATAATATGGCATATATTGAATCGGATTGAGTCATATCATTGCAAAAGGTCAGGTCAGGTCAGGTCATTCGATCAAGTAATTTTGCAAGATCAGATCATTGGATCAGATTATTGGATCAACTATTGGATCGATTATTGGATATCTATTCAATTAATGGATCGATAATCGCATCAGATCATTAGATCATATCAGGGGCGTCAATCCCACCCTGAGTGATGGAGGCAAATCCCCCGGTTCCTAGGGTATGGAAGGTAAAATATTTCCCCTCTAAGACTAAAAAATATCCCCCTCTGCGTGAAGTTGGAGGCATTTGCCTCCGGACTGGAGGCAAGATTGCCTCCCTATCTGGACGACCCCTTGAACAGATCATTAAATGAATTAATGGATCAGAATATTTAATCAGTTCATAAGACATGAGTTGCAAGACGATGTGAATTTCAGAACAATATGAATTTCAGAACACTACGGACTCTAAATCAGAATACATTAGGAAACAGGTGAGCGTTAAAGAAAGACGAATTTATGTCCCAATGATACAGAACAGACAGACGGAGTCTCGTATGTGTACGCCTAACATTCTAAACCGTAGACGAACACTTGACGATGTTTACCTGGTATAACCAAAGCCACGGATGAGTGACGCATCGATGCGCTTCACTGAAGATGGGGACATGCGTTCAGAAAGAGCAGAGAATGCTAGTCATTAACTCCTAAATTTCCCATTTGCAGATTTAAAAACGCGGATACAAGCACCGTAAGCACGTCACTTTGATTGGCACAGGCGTTGAGTTCAACTTTAGGGAGTTCACTGCACCACAGACATATCTACATACGCACACAGACAGGCAGACTGGCATATAGACAGACATTGCTTATGGAAGGGCAGATATGCAAATATTCATAGAGATAAACCGACAGACATATAGACACAGGCTAGATCGAAGGGCAATCTCATATAGACGGACAAACATGGCCATACAGGCACACACAATCAGACAGGCCCACATATAGACAGTTACACAGACAGACATACATTCAGAGAGCAGAAATGGTAGGTCAGCCTTCCTATTTTACCAATGCTTTGGACTGGCACTGCCAGATTTTGAGCAGTGACACAGTTCAGCGATGATGAAGAATCTGACCCCACAAATTAATTGAATAATGGGCTGGGAATTCCTTAGTTGGTCCCATTTATGTGCGTGGGCCCACATCCATTGACTCTTCTTGCCTACTGTGCATGGTTGATGAAGAATCTGACCCCACAAATTAATTGAATAATGGGCTGGGAATTCCTTAGTTGGTCCCATTTATGTGCGTGGGCCCACATCCATTGACTCTTCTTGCCTACTGTGCATGGTTATGCTAAGAGGTGTAATAGTCTGTAATTGTAGACGAGATCTTGCATCCAATAGGCTATTGACTGTTGTTGCTTTTTGCTCTTCGTTTGGCGCTATATAATTACAATGCATTATATGAAATGTCAAATTACAGCTACGATTATAGTTTAGAAAATTTAATTCGACAAATGCAGTGAATTCCTAGGTGAACTTTGTGACCTACATGTATATCCTCGATATGGTCTGGAATTTTTCACAACCTATTAAAACCGTCAATCATTATGCCTATGAAAAATAGCAATAAGTGAGTGCGCTGGTGTCACGCGGTGTGTGAGTTTTAATCGTTCACTTTGACTACCAAATAACACAGACAAGTGCAATTAAAAATGCCAATTGTATACGCTACTGTGTGGGTCTAATTATAATAATGTTATTAGTACCATTAGTTATTATATATAATCGGATAGGCCAACAATTCCACAACACGCAGGATCAACTTATGTGGCATTATTTATAGCCACGCTCGTCTGTAGTAAAGAGCGCCATAAATATGATCATGTTGTGGGTGTGTTTTCAACGCTCGTTATTTTGAGGGTGAAGCGGTTATTTACGTCCACACTTTAGCAGTAGGCCCACGGATGATTTCTGTTAATTATTGTATATTTTGTTGATGAAAAATACCTGATATTTTGTTCATACCGTCTTGCCTGAAGCGATTCTTCAATGAAATATACCGACACCATTAAAGTATTAGATGACACTAGATAATGGCATAATGCTAAGCTATTTATAGAGTAAATCTGAAATAACTCCTTATACCACGCAAATTACCCCAGATCAAAGGGAAACTATCATATAACCATCATCCCACGATAACATACCCCAGTTTCAATTCAATATATCGAACATCCTGGAATAACTTACCTCTGCTATTCGTAAAACGCCCACTATGTAGGCCGAGCTTTAAAAAGTGTGTAGGCCCATACACATTTGAATGAACAAAACATTGCATGAATTATAAGTCTTCTTTGTTGAGTTGTTATTCTGCATCTTTCAATTCTGAGGTTTTTTAGTTTTGTAAGACTATTATAAACACTTGATGTTGATTTCTTCTGTGTGTGAGTATCTTAATTTTCTGCTGTTTGTGTTTTATGTTAATAACTGATTTATGTCTTATGTTAATTACTCCTAAAGGTATGTTATGCTTTGCGTTAATTATTCATTGAAGATCTAATCGTAATCGTAATCTCAAAATTTCTAAAGCGCCACTTTGAAGCTAAGCGCAGGGCACCAGCTTATTCACGAGTGCTGCGTCAAATCAAAGGGGCGTCTAAAGGATAGTCCGTGGGCGGTCAGAGTTCGGTAACCAGGAAGTCAGCAGAGAGGCAGAGTAGCTGTTAAGGAGGGTGTCGCTTTGGTCGAGGATTGACAGATGGGATGTCAAGTAGTGAGTCTGGGTAAGAGTTCTTGAAAAGGTGGGATTTAAGTTTAGGATGGAAAGCCCGGGGTGTGATGGACAGAGGCGCTAGGGACAGATGATGCTGCATGACGGGAAATGATGGTGAAGGAACCGAGAAGGCACGAAATTCAGGAGGTAGGTCGTTCCAGAGACGAGGTGCGGCGTTTGATATTGCGCGGTTGGAGAACTTGAGATGAGATGTGATCGGAGGTCGAGTGAGGGTGAGGCAAGAAGACGATCGGGTAGAGCGGGTTGGCTGGATGGTGAAGAGTTCGGAAGATATTTGGGCTGTGAATATTGTATGGAGTTGTAAGTTAATGATAAGATTTTGAAGTGAATGCGCTCTGGGATTTTTAGCCAGTGAAGTGACTTGAGGATTGGGTTGATTTGATGATGCTTGGGTGTTCTGGTGACGGCTCTGGCTAATGAGTTTTGAATTAGTTGCAAACGTTTGATTTGTGTGGCTTTAAGGTTGAGGAAGAGGGAGTTGCAGTAGTCGAGCTTGGAGTGGACGATTGAGGTAGCAATGGTGGAAGCAGTTTTGAAGTCGAGCATGGGTGGAATGCGGCGGAGGTCGCGAATGTGCATGAAACAGGAGCGAGAGAGATTAGAGATGTGATTGGAGAAAGAGATGAGGATCGAAGGTGACGCCAAGATGAGGATTGGGGCATCCGAGGTGAAGGGAAGGGATGAAGAGTTAGTGGGTAAGTGAATTGCAGGGTCGGGTATTTTCTTTATTTGGTCAGGGAGGCCTATGAGGATAAATTCTGTCTTGGAAGGGTTGAGGCAGAGGAGGTTAGATGACATCCATTCGGAGACTAAGTTTACTACATTCAGTAGTTGGGCAATGGAGGTGGAGAAAGAGGTTGGGGAGAAGGATATGTAGAATTGAGTGTCATCTGCATACAGGTGGTGGTCGACAGAGGAGGATTGTATGAGATGACTTAAGGGTGTGGTATAGAGGATGAAGAGGAGTGGTCCTAGGACGGAGCCTTGAGGGACACCACATGTGAGTGGAAGGGGTTGCGAGCAGAGTTTGGAGGCCTTGACAGAGAAGGATCTGGGTCTATGTTAATTACTTCTTTATGTCCTATGTTAATAACTCCTTTATTTCTTACACTAATTAGGAGAAACTGGGGCTGGTTGTAACGGGGAGCGCATAAGTCCCGAAAACTGTAAATCGGGGAACCAGCGAATACAGATAAAAAACGCGCGTCCTATCGTTTCTGATCTATATTCCTTTTATCCTGGCTCAAGCTTCAACTTCAGAAATTTGTTTTCATAAATTGTGATTTTCGACACTAAAAGTAACTTTTTCTCATGTTTTATTTTTCCCATGGTAGGCTTAAGGCACACGATATTCTTACTTAGAGTAGGTCATTTCGAAGCTTGTTTCTTTAAGATTACGTGATCGAACAAAAAATCTCGTTAGCTATAATAGTGTGATAGCATTTTATTTAATCATCTTAGGTAAATGGCAGGGGCTAGTTGCAAAATTTTTCCCAGCGCCATTCTCAATGGTTTAAATACTTTTGTATGACTTGTATCTTGCCTTTAATGTTATTTAATTGCTGTTTTAAATTGTTTCTTCTGATGACCATCTTCATCATCAACCTCTGTCAGTTTTCTTTACTGATAAACAGCTTCAGACAACACCATCTACAGTGTTAAAGCCAAAACACCATCGTTTCTCGCTGTCTTTTAATTTAAAACACCGAAATATCTTTGTGATTTTTTTATTTCATAGTTGCTGAGCCCATTTGTTATAATTAAAGATTTCGCCTATATAAAGGCCCGAAAAGTTAACATTAAATATTAATTAGTTATTTGGTGTTCACTGTGTTACAACCTGCCCCAATGTTGAAAGCGGTGTTACAATTTGCCTTATGTCTTGGCACAACCAACCCCAAGCCCGGGCAAGTTGTAACACTAAAAAAAATTTGTAATTGCAAATTTTTTCATATTTAATAGAGTTACATATCTGAAACGTTCCATAGTTATAGTGCAATTTTGAAGGACTGTAATGATATATTGTTAAAGGTTATTGGAGAAAATGTTCGATCATAAAGCATCTAAATGTGTAAATTGTTACAACCACCTCCAGTCCCCCTACTCTTGTATGTTTTATGCTAATTTTCTGCTGTATGTGTTTTATGCTAATAACTTATTTATGTCTTTTGTTAATTATTCCTTTATTAATCACTCCTTTGTGTTTTATGTTAATCACTTTTTATGTTTCGTGTTTATTATTACTTTCCTTGGACGAACTCATAATACAAAGCAAATTGAAATTATCAGATATTATTTCCTTTATATGATATATCTGTTTATATCTGACTATACCAATTCATTTCTTAGAAGCCAAACCGATTCCTAATTCTTAATTTGCCATAGAACTGTGCTTTCGACAGGGAAAATCACGGGTGACCGCAGAGCATATTTGTGCACTGGGTGGCGTAATGTTTGTTCTTAGAAGAAAATAACTGAACCGAATGAAATTAAATTGAACCTAATAAAAATTTGATTAGACCGTTTATTGGCCTCTGCTACTTCCTCTTCAATTGAATCTTTCGTCGTATCATAACGGTTCGGACTAATAATTACCGCATCATAACCATACCGGACTCTGACCACCTTCGGATCACCATTCGGTCATCCTCTACGAATTGACGCAGCGCTCGTGAATAAGCTGATGCCCTGCGCTTGCCTTTTGAGTGGCGCATTAGAAGTTTGGAAATTACGACTACGGTCCCTTTACTTTCTCCCGATTGGTGTCGTACAATCGTAATCGTAATCTTAAGCTATTTGAGTGAGTAAGTATTAGTCTATTGTTAATGCAAGATAAGCGTCAATATTATTTTTACAAAACAGACACGTTTGTTGTGAAAGGCTAGACCATCTATATGGAATAATTTATTTTTGCTATTTGTAAGCTCGCGGATAGACCCAATTAAACAATCCAATTTAAGCTAGTTATAGCTACGTAATTACGTCCGCTTCACGCATTCGCTTCGAAGAATAGCACACTATTCTATGAATGATAACAGTTCATTGGTATAATAGTCTGCTTCCCCGTCTGCGCTGCAGTGAGAAACCTTAGGACGTTAACATGAGGGCTGGAACGTACTGCTCTAGACCCTACCTTCCCATCAATTCTGTTTTGACTAAGCACCCGTCAGTGTGTCGCCTCCAACAAAGTGACTGCTTTGGGTTCCTTAGAAAGCTCTGAGGTGCGACCACATCAGTTTTGTTTCCTACACGTTCATGGCTCATAGTTCACCGTTGACTCGACTGGTTCAGCCCGGCTCACGTAACACACATGCAATAAGGATTTATGAATTGGGCAATTTCTACGCCTCCTCCTCCTCCTCCTCCTCCTCCTCCTCCTCTTCATGTGCCTATACTCTTTCGCAGCTGGGCAATCAACCGTGTCCCAGTCAGAGCCATACGGTTGAAGCCTTCTCTCTCTCTCTCTCTCTCTCTCTCTCTCTCTCTCTCTCTCTCTCTCTCTCAGTCTCTTTCAGTCTCTCTGTCTGTCTTTGTCTCTGTCTGTCTCTGTCTGTCTCTGTCTGTCTCTGTCTGTCTCTGTCTGTCTCTGTCTGTCTCTGTCTGTCTCTGTCTGTCTGTCTCTGTCTGTCTGTCTGTCTGCTTATCTCTACCCTCCTCTCTCACCGTCGCTCCCCACACTGTCTGCTTCTATATAAGGCAACCGTAAACTACAGTCTGTAGTCAGAACTTTACCTGAGGTACGCCTAGAGCCCGATCGCTACCAGCCAACCCAAGCCTAAGCACCTGATATCTTCATAAAGGGAACGATTTTCATTCAGCCATTGAAAGCAAGAAGTAGGGAGGACATCTGTGTATCTGTTCAGAAGATCGTGGTCTAGTTTATACGAAGACGCAAAAATTCCTTTTAGTTCAACACCCACACACTTTAATCGTGACACTCAGCTATGGCGAGGAATGCAGCAGCTCTTGTCTTCATCTTCTGTGGTTTATATCTGGCCAGCAACGGACAGAGGTGTTTACCGAATCCAGGGGACGTGAGTTCGCTCGTTGGGCACTCTCACATCGTCCTAGAGGGTCGAGTCCAAGCGACCCTACCTTCGACGTTTCAGTCCCCCGACTCGGAACTCCTTGATGTCATTATTTTGGTTGTGACCGTCTTCAAGGGTCAACTGGAAGTTGGGACAACGGAAAGGATCGTCGTGGGACCGTTTGGGGATTCGGGATCCTTGCAGACGACTTGTGTCGGGGATGTTCCGAGCGTCGGAGCAGACCTCGTCCTGTTCCTTATCGTATCCGAGCAGAAGTCGGAGGTACTACGTCATTTCCGGTTGACGGCCAATCCGTCTGTGGCTGACTCGGAGAGCAGAAGGACCGTAGAGGAAAATGGTGAGTAAGGGGTTTGGTGTTCTTCAAGGGTGAAGACCTAGAGGGGTAGGGAGAGCGTTGAAAGCCCGAATTATCTTTGGGAATAATATTTTCGCATGCGTCTACAAGAGTGCATGACACATACAATGGCCACCCGCCCTCGTATGCCGAGGCCAGGAAAATGAAGTCTCTGACGCTTCATAGCATGGTTTCACCAGGGAGTTTTAGGGTTTGCTCTTCAGTGACATGTAGGCAACTAGGTCAATCCACACCAGCAAATAATCAGAGTGAAATCTCGGTGCACTGCCTATATAGCTGGGCTTTTGAAACTAGAAGAGAAATCTGTAGTGGATACGCGCAGTGTAACGGGAAGCCACTGGTAGTCTTGAGCCAGTTTAAATCTCTATGTTCAGGGCGATATAATGTGATCGTCCCATTCGCCACCCATAGGGTTCTGCCTCATCGCAACATGGAACCCCTGCAGTGGTCTTCCTCGGACTTCCTCTGATTTAAACGATTGCAGTTTGCATTCTATCGATTCGTGGCCTTGTGCGTAGTCCGGTCCGAACTACACCCCCGGTGAGTTCTCTTGTAGAAGCGCTATAGAAACAAACAACTCTACCATTTCTGATAAGAGGAATCAGTTTCCGATGTCATACTTTAAAGCCTCTGAAGATGTTGCTTGAAATCTGTTCACAGCACCGCCGACGATCAGGGATTCCCATTCGACCATCTGCGACGAGATCGAATACTGTTTCCATGGAGGCACCTGTTCATTCATGCCAGCCATCAACCGCTATTCATGTCTGTACGTATGCGCTTTCTAATTTCATTTAATCTCTTCTGATTGTTAATCAGTCAATCAATCAATCTATCTATCAATCAGTCAGTCAGTCAAATCTATCAATCAATCAATCAGTGGTGGGTCAGTCAATCAGTGGGTCAGTCAATCAGTGGGTCAGTCAGTCAATCATTTATTCAATCAGTTAGTCAATCAATCAGTTAGTCAATCAGTCAATCATTCATTCATTCATTTAGTCATTCACTCAATCAGTCAATTGTTTATTCAATCAGTTAGTCAATCAACCAATCAATCAATCAATCCATTCATGCATGCATTCATTCATCCATTCATTCATTCAGTCATTGTTATCCAATCGTGACATGACTGTAATTAGAAAGCATCTTTCGATACGAACAGTATTCTTAAGCTCTGCGTCAAAGGAGAGGTCTTTGTCGGGAGATGTCGAATTGAAAGAGTGTGTTTGTCGTAATTGCAGGTGCACTCCTGAGTATCAAGGCGATAGGTGTAGAGAGAAGAGAATCCTGGTTGATGCGAACAGTATGCGTGGTACGACTTACATCATCTGTCTGTCTGTCTGTCTGTCTGTCTATCTGTGTTTTTATGTGTTTCTACCTGTCTGCTTGTGTGTCTGTTTGGCCGCTGTCATTTTGTCTGTGGCTTTATCTAACTGTCTGTTGATCTGTGCATCTAACTGTCTGTCTGTCAGTCAGTCTGTCTGTCTGTCTGTCTGTCTGTCAGTCAGTCTGTCTGTCTGTCTGTCTGGCTGTCATTCTGTCTGTCTGTCTGTCTGTCAGTCAGTCAGTCTGTCTGTCTGTCTGTCTGTCTGGCTGTCATTCTGTCTGTCTGTCTGTCAGTCAGTCAGTCTGTCTGTCTGTCTGTCTGTCTAGCTGTCATTCTGTCTGTTTGTCTGTCTGTCTGTCTGTCTGTCTGTCTGTCTGGCTGTCATTCTGTCTGGCTGTCTGTCTGTCTGGCTGTCTGTCTGTCTGTCTGTCTGGCTGTCATTCTGTCTGTCTGTTTGTCTGTCTGGCTGTCTGGCTGTCATTCTGTCTGGCTGTCATTCTGTCTGTCTGTCTGTCTGGCTGTCTGGCTGTCATTCTGTCTGGCTGTCATTCTGTCTGTCTGTCTGTCTGTATGTATGTATGTATGTCACTGTTTCTTTCTTTCTTTCCTTGTGGATCGCCAAGTTAAGTCGAGTAAATGCCTGAGAAGTCAATATTATAAGGTAAGACACGAAATAGTTAGCTGACGGTAAGGTCACTTAAGGTAAGTTTTGACAAGGCACAAAATGATATGTGACTGTATGGTAACTAAGGTAATTTAAGTTGAGTTGAGTTGAGATAAGATGAGATGAGACGAGGCAAATAAAGTTGAGATTGGATCTGACGAAGTAAATCGCGGTGAGGTGAGTTAATTACCCAGAATTCTGGGGTTGACGTTTTAAATGGAAAGATTGACAGAGTGGCCGATTGGTTAGAGCGGTCGGCCCGCAACGCTGAGTTCGACCCTCGTCCGTGGAGTCACTGTGTAGGGACCATGAGCAAGTCCGTCGCACACATACGCTCTGCAGTACAATTGCAGTTGCGCCATCGAGGCGTGTGCAAGAAATGCTGGAAGAAGGGCGACATCAAATTGCAGAATAAATAAATAAATAAACTTAATAAATAATTATGCAACATTAATCATCGGGGAAGTTGAGTTACTCAAGACTTGAAAGTTCCAAACGCTGCAACGGAAGAGTTCAGGTCTTTGTATCTTAAAATTATTCGTCATTACAAGGTTTTCTTCTATTTTCTCAGATGACAAATGGGTTTCGGAATATTTCTTCCTCATCACAATTGGAGCTGCTGCTGTCTTCTTGGTACTTGTGGCAATCTGTATTGTTCTCGTCATCTTTGTCAGGTTCGTTTACTTTGTTACCTGGTACTGTGTACTATTAACCATCTGGAAACTTATTAATCTCGCTGGATCGCATTTTCTCTCCTATTTGCCTGATCGAGCATCGTAATTTATATTGCGCTTTTTTGCATATTTTGTCTACCAGAGGGCCTCGCCAGGTGGCGTTGATAGAACCGTAGTTTCCGTTTGATGACAAATATCATTGGCGTCGCCCTCCTCCTTTATCCAGGCTTGAGACTGGCACTGCCGGAATGCAAGCAGTGGAGAGTTGTGGTCGAAAGGAATCTCAACCCTGTGCTACAACATTATTATAATAGAATTGCAGATAAATTGCATCCAAAGTGCAGAAATGCACTCACGATGGCTATTATTGCAAGTAAAGGACGTTACTCAAGGTTCCTACACCTTAACCGTCTCAGAGGGAGGATCGAACTCGTACCATCCAGGTTGCAGTACCAGTACTAAACCGCACATGTTCCGAATATCTCCAGGCGGTGTTTCATTTATTAGATGTTGTATTGCGGACAAATTGTGAGTATTGCAAGGCTTTCCTGTCCCTGGGGAAAGACGAGTGGAAAGGGAAGAAGACACTGTGGGAGAGTCTCTTCCGTGGGAGATGGTATAACCCAGGACACACCTGTTTGAACGTGTTGTTTCTTTTGTCCAGGTGTGATCGGTCTTTTAAAGCCAAGGATGTGGAAGCGACGCCAGGAATCAGTGGAATCAAATACCACAACGTCAGCACTGAACCGGAGACTACAGGCGAAAGAGTCAAGGTATATTATGCACCTTGTCTGTCTGTATGTCTCTGTCTGTCTCTGTCTCTGTGTGCATCTGTGTGTCTATGTTTTGCTGGGTCTGTTTCTGTCTATCACTGTTTGTCAGTCTCTTATCTGTCTCCGGCTGTCTCTGTTTGTCCATGTCGGTCTCTGTATGCACGTCTCAGTCTGTCTTTGTCTGATTCTGTCTGTCTTTGTCTTTCACTGTCTGTCACAGTCTGCCTCAGTCTGTCTCAGTCTGTTTCAGTCTGTCTCAGTCTGTCTCAGTCTGTCTCAGTCTGTTTCAGTCTGTTTCAGTCTATTTCAGTCTGTTTCAGTCTGTCTCAGTCTGTTTCAGTCTGTCTCAGTCTGTTTCAGTCTGTCTCAGTCTGTTTCAGTCTGTCTCAGTCTGTTTCAGTCTGTCTCAGTCTGTTTCAGTCTGTATGTCTCTGTCCGTCTCTCTGTCCGTGCCTCCATTTTCTGCCTCATTCGATCCATCAAGTCATTTGTGATTTCCATTTCCCGTATGTCCCTCCCCAGTCCGCAGACCCACACAAAGGACCCATCATTCCATAGGGGTCCCACCAGTGCCCATCCAATCACTAACCGGGTCCTTCCTTCTGCTGTCCCTCTGTCTGTCCCTCTGTCCGTCTGCCTGGCCATCCAATCACCGCAGAATTCCTCTCTTCCAGGTCTCGTCCGCTCGGAGCAGCGTCGGGGTGCAAACCGACCCAACCAACGGCCAATCCCCTCTTCGACGCTACGACGTCACCGATCGTTACCGTAGCAACGGCAATGGCGGAAAGAGTCTGGCGACATCTGACGACGACGCCAGACTCCATAATCCTCAGAAAGCACCACAGGACGTCCTGAAACCAGGCTCCCATTGCGCACGAACCGGAGTAGCTCCATTGAAGTCTACTCTGGATGCCCGGCTCCCTCCCGCTTTCTTCCAGAGTCGGGACCTCCAGAATTGCTGCGATGGTAGTCGTCCGGAAAGCGGAGTTTGGATCTCGCGGCATTTGAGTGACGAGGGGTCGGTGCTGAGGGGTCAGAGGTTGGATGGGATGAGCGCTGAGAGAAATTCTGATGTCGTCTCAATTGCTCTCTGAATGAGAACGATTGAGACATAAAGGGAGAGCACGAGAACTGTGTCGGTTGATTGATTATCCTCTCTGTAGGATTGCATTGCGGTATTGTAATTATTATTATTATTATTATTATCATTGTTATTTATTATTATTATTATTATTATTATTATTATTATCATTGTTATTTATTATTATTATTATTATTATTATTATTATTGTTATTTTTATTGTTTGTGTTATTGTTATTTTTATCGTTATCGTTATCGCTACCGCTATCGCTAGCCTTATCCTTATCCTTATTAGTTTTGTTTTTCAACATAAGTTAGATATGATCCTTCAGCCTTTTTTAAACTAAATAACATAAGAGCAGTCAAGCTTGGATTTCGTGGTCCTCGGCCCAAGGGTGTGGTGTGAAGGTGCCTCTAACAGCAACAGCTTGTTATATTTTAATTCATTTTTATTTCCTTTGTTTTTATTATTGTTTATTTATTATTGTTATCCTTATTATTATTATTTTTATTATTGTGTTTAAGAATTAAATTTTTTCATATTTCCTTCTTTATATTTTTATTATTAAGAGTAACATTATTAATATCATGAGCAATAATAACTTCTATAATTGTAAATGCCATTTGGCCAACTGCTTCTGTCGTTATTAAGCAATTGTGTATATAATTTTCTTAGCTGTCCAATGTGTATTGCATTATGCCAATTAGTACTAATGGTGGACTTAGGCCCAGTAGTAGCAGCAGCAAAATATTATTCTTAAATAGGAAAATTACGATTACTATTATTTATAGCACTAATTATTATTTTAAATTAGCAAATATAGGCAGTCATTAGTTTTTAGAGTGTCACTTAAAGGGTTCAATTTTCAAGCCTTATTGGACGATTCGAAATTGTCTTTTCGTCATCTAGTTGCTCGTTAATGTTATTATGATGTTATTATGATGCTGTTAGACTGTCATTGTTATCTTAATATAGTTGTGTCTGAGATGATAAAGAATCTTAAAAGACTGCAGATTTTACAGCATATTATATTTTCATGAAATGGAAATAAAACTGTTGAAAATCACCAAAACGTTTGTCGTACACCATCTAGCGAGTATAATGTGTGATTGAATGTATAGTTATATGTGCGTATATATATATATATATATGTATAATTTGCTTACAGTAGCGATGCAGCTGGCAATATATGGGTTATAATTAATAGGTTGTACCTCATCATTGCATTGCATAAGTAAAAAGTAATTAAATAATAATATTGTGGCTAATCGTTTGACAGAAACTCCTTCAGTAATCGTTGCTTATGTGTGACTGTGTTTATACGGAAAAGAGTTTCAGAGAACTAATTAGTGATTATAATAGATCACAATTATGATAAGTGGTTGCAACAATCCACAGAAACAACAAGTCTTTCTGTCCGTCTCTCTTTGCTTCTGTATGTATCTCTGCATCATACTTCTGTATATCTGTCTGAATGTCTGCCTCTGTAGCTCTGTGCCCATCGATGTCTCTCCCTCTGTATCTGTCTGTCACTGTCAGTCTTTCTCTCTCGGCGCCGCATTATACACTATACATGTATATATATCTACATATAAATCTATATATATATGTACTTATATATAAATATATATATATTTATATCATGTATACAAAATTCCAAGACCGCTTTAATCCTGACATATTTATCCATAATTTTGTAATTCATGAATGTCCTACTTAAAAAGCTACGACGGAGTGGTGTCTTTTAATATAAAAGTTAATTCCTGGGAGGAATTTGACCAGCTGGTCACTGATGCCGCCATTGACCAATGACGCACGCGTCTTGAAGTTTGTGTTGAGGCTGAAGGCAGCCACTTTGAACACACCTTGTAGCCTAATATCATTCAAATACAATAATACATTTGAACTAAATTTATGGCGGTTAATCGACAACATTTAATAACAGTTGAAAAGTACGCAGATAAATTTAGCCAGTTGTTAATGCTTGAATTTTAAGAAATCGACGTCATGATGACGTCATTACTGGACGACAGAGCTATCATATTTTATGCACTAATAGATAATTATGTCAGGATTAAAACGGTTTTGGATTTATAAAAATTAACTAATATTTACTATTTATTTTCCTATTCTGCTTAGGGTCCCTTTATTTCTGGACACAGTGTATATATATTCATACATGACTGATATATTTAAATAAACATGATCTATACACACAGTGTCTAGTATATACATATATATATATATATATATATATATATATATATATTACGTGTATAATAGAGAGATATCTAAGATATGAACATTATATACATGTAATCTATATATATATATATATTATATATAAATATCTTTATCCATATATTATGGGGTTGAGTGATGTGGTTCGCTTTTTCCGCTTCCCCTAATCACCCGTAATCGCGTTCTTCCTCTGACTTCATAATTTATCCACGGCGCATGCGCACGGTGGCAGAGTAGGAGGAGGAGGAAGTAATGCGGAGAGGCGTTGCGCAGGTGCAGAGGAGACAGAGACAGCGCCTGCGCTTGAGAAGGAGGAGGGGAAGGTGGTGGCTCTGACGGAGGAAGCGCCGCAGGGCCTCCGCGCAGGGCCTCCGCGCAGGGCCTCCGCGCAGTGCACTGCAGTATTGTGGCTGCAGTATTAGGAGCGAGGCTTAGACGACGAGTATCCGGACAAGCAGAGGACGTCTTCGATCGAGCCACTGACGGAGGTGCCAGGAGAGCCTGACGGTGCAGCTGCCTTGAACGATCGGTCTGTGGGACAAGGGAGCGATGGACGGAGGCGGCGGCGGAGGTGCCTACGGAGCGGGCAAGGCGACGGGTACGTTCGACATCATCGCCTTCGCCAAGAAGCCACAGGTCATCCTAAGGGTCGTCAGTTGGGTAAGCAGTGACACCCATGGCCTGCGTGTATATGGGGTGATGGGGTGGTGTGGTGTGGGGGATATTACGTTCGCCACCCTGTTACAAGCATCTGCTGAAATTACCATGGGGTATACAGAACCGTGTTAAGATATACGGACCCATATATGGGTCCGATGGAACATCACTGGTTTGGTATGTTCCCCATATGATTATGTCTCTGCTGCCGAATTGGAGGCGCATGCCCTAAATGGATCATAGATACATGCATACATACTAACGCGCACACATGCATCATACATGCATTATACATGCATAATTTATGCATATACCTACATGAATACAAAATAGATGTTTATATACAATATATACATACAGTCATACATACATGCATGCATGCATACACAGTCATACGCACACATATATACAGACATACATACACGCACACATGCGGGCACACACACATATTAATACATTAGACTTGAATCACCTGTTGACATGTAGGTGGTGTAATTGCTCTACATAAATCTGGGACCAACATTGAGTCAGATTGTGTTTGATGCCTCAGTCTCAGCCGGAGTCAATAGACTCGTGTCATACAATGTGACTTGGGGTCAATCGGGCAGGAACACATAGTTGCTCAGGAAGGCATCAGCGAGGATCACCCGAATTATTGTTCTGAATTCTTACGCATGTCTTGAATCCGTGAAGGATAAACTGGTCTACTGAAGATTCTGCCTGTCTAAGCCTGGTGACACCTTTTGGGACCAGACTCAATTGGGATGCGAATAGAACTATTTTTCCTGATATTAACACCAATGTCACCTCTATATCACCAATTTCATCTCTATATCACCGATGTCACCTCTATATCACCAATGTCATCTCTATATCACCGATGTCATCTCTATATCACCGATGTCATCTCTATATCACCAATGTCATTTCTACGTTACCATTGTCATTTCTACGTTACCATTGTCATTTCTACATTACCATTGCCATTTCTAAATCACAGATGTTAATTTTAAATCACCAGTGTTATTACTAATTCACCAGTGTTATTGCTAAATCACCGATGTTAATTGTAAATCACTATTGTCATTTCCAAATCATCAGTGTTATTACTAAATCACCAGTGTCATCTAGCCATCACCGATATAATTTCTATATCACCGATGTCCTTTCTAAATCGCCAATCTCATTTACAATTATAAATCACCAATATCATTTATGAATCACCGATGTAAATTCTAAATCACTAATGTTAATTATAAATCGCCAATGTCATATCCACATCAATGTCATTTCTACATCACCAATGTCATTTCTAAATTTAATTCCTAATGTAATTTCTAAATCGCTGATGTAAATTCTAAATCACTAATGTTAATTATAAATCGCCAATGTCATTTCTACACCATCAATGTCATTTCTAAATCGCCAATGTCATTTCTAATGTAATTTCTAAATCACTGATGTAAATTCTAAATCACCTATGTCAGATTAAAAAAATTTGTCTGGATTGTCATGGATTCACTATTTCACATTTCTTAAATTATAAGTCTGCATAAGTGTTAGTCTAATGCTTCGCAAGTTGGGAGAACACATTTTTATGACGCACTTAGCGCATTACCCAAAATGACTACAGTCGTTGGACATTTTTATAGCGCCACCCCCAGAAGCTCATCAACGAGGAACAGCACGGGGGGAGGTGCTTGAATGGAATTGGGGAGATAAACTATTACGTAGGGCATTTCATCAGCAAGACAATGCTCTGGATGCTTATTGGAAAAAGAAATTCTTCAGTAGATAGGCCTACTTAATTAGAGATTAACATCTTATCATTCTGCTGGGTTATACTAATTGTGTGATGTAAAATGCTTTCTTAGTTATTACATGTATTACAAGAAGTAACCAGTAAATGTAGCTGAAAGACATTACAAGTATTCTATAAAAATTTAAGAGTAGGCCTACATAATGCTCATTTAACACAATGCAATACATCTGTATTTGACATATTAAAACCGGAGAGTGCTTTCCAGCCCCTACTATATGCGTGCAGGTCATGCAAGACTGATGAAAATTATAATACCCTTTAACTCAAGTGTGACGGGGATTAGTGTTGGC
This sequence comes from Bimastos eiseni, assembly GCA_959347315.1. Lineage (NCBI taxonomy): Eukaryota > Metazoa > Annelida > Clitellata > Crassiclitellata > Lumbricidae > Bimastos > Bimastos eiseni. The sequence continues at coordinate 45,308,692 of OY365809.1, read as the reverse complement.
CTGTAACTATCTGCTTGGTGTTTATTTGTGTGTTCGTATGTGTGTTCGTATGTGTGTACCTTTGTGTGTTTGTGTGAAGGGTGTTTAATCATGGCTGCAAACTCTACAGGACTACTGGACTACTTTATAGAGCCAAATGTAGGGCACCTGTTATTCACGAGCACTCTGAGAGACAGACAGACAGACACACAGACAGACAGACAGACAGTCAGAGACAGTGACAGAGCCAACGAGACGGAGAGACAGGGATAAGGAGAAAGAGGAGAGATGAAGTGAAGATAGGCATTCAGACAGAGGAATTAATAGAGCAAACTCTGTAACTTACTTTCTCTTACTTTTACCTTATCTTTCCATACTCTGCACTACATTTATTCATTCATTCATTCATTCGTTCGTTCATTCAGTCATTCATACATCTATTCATTCGTTCGTTCGTTCGTTCAGTTCGTCCTTTCCTTCACTCGTGCCTTGGTTAATTCGTTCAACAGGCTACATTACTGTGGAATTCGTTTAACTTGTTTTTCCATACGAAAGCCTGTCTAATTGTCCAAAAATTAGAAGTAGGATATAAATATCGTTATCATAATGCTAAAGCAGCGTGTGATGTCCAGGACATTGTGGCAAATGTAGGCCTAGGCCTACTTTAAGAGATTAAATTAGATTACTTAGATTGGATTATTATTTATATTATTAGAACGGGTGTGTTGTTACTTTTGTGAGAGTCAAGAGCCTACTCCTTATTAAGGCGCACGACTCAGCTGCTGCTGCACAATAATGCCATTTGAGTTCACGAAATATCGAAGAAAGTAATTTCAGCTTTGAGTGAAGACTGACAAGGTTTTAGATGTAGGCCTTCGAAACATGATTAGTCTACTATCGAGATCATGACGTATATATATAGGCCTACATGAACTAAAACGTGTTGTGCTTTTTCCAACTGGGACACATTTTGTGTTTAGTGCCTGGCATGAAATATTAATGTCGACCATTAAATATGCAGTTAAAAACACGCACATCTTTTTTGAGAGAAAATCACGAAGTTTCCATGAAATTTTATTCAGCAGGTTTATGATTATCAAAAAAACTAAGAAATACGAATCACATTCGTCCGAAAACACTCGAAATCAGCTGGGAAATGTTCATTTAAAAATTACTATGCAAATATGTTAACGCGCAGCGGACGGTTGATTGAAACAATAAGACTCGTTATGCTATGACATTTCCAATGGAATGCAGATTGATAATTAAGCCGCCATTTTGTTGAGCATGTTTACAAATAATAATAGCTTCTCGACGAGTAATTATTATGGCACACGACATAATGAAATGCGCTTATCAGTATGCGAATCTTTGCTGTAAGCTCGGGTTTAGCCAGAAGGAGACAGGCCGACCAGCATTGATTTGTTTTGGTAAGCTAGAAGCGTTATCGATCGAACGCGGTGTACTCGCCATGGCGGTGGGCGGCGGCAGCTGTGAGGCGTCCCTTGCCTGCCTTGCCTGGTCTTGCAGCGGCTTGCAGAGGCCGTTGCCTGTCTTTGATGCGGGCTGCAGGTCGGGACATCTGCCGTTTACGGCACTGATTTCGAAGGGGCAATGAATACGATAGGCCGAGGAATGGGTAGGCTCGATTGGGATGCATGAGTGGAGTGGGAAAAGCAACAACAGAGATCATGGTGAAACAGGAAAGGCAGATTTGTTTGAGTTGTCCCGCGATGAGCCAAGGTCATCGATAGGTCTTTTCCTGGAATGACCAATGTCGCCTATTTTGAAGCGCTAGTTATAAAATTTAATGCCTACCGATAATACTGGGTGTCAGTTCTTGCGAATTCTACTTTTACAGTAATAACACGTGCTAAATAATGAAAACTTTGCAATAACGTTCGTTTGTACGAAAACAGTAAACTTCCTTAGCTCAATTACCATAATACATTGCAGACCGCAGTTAATAGGTTACGTGGGTTATATAAGCTTTCAGGGCCTACACATACTGTTTCATCCAACTACATCCGATTATCAGTATTATCCACTGTGTCCTCTCATATTTCCAATTGCTTCCCTAAGGACGAATGGCATACCGTATACATGTAAGCCAGGCTACTGTACAATCTGCATTTCGGGCCCACGTAGAATTGTTTGTGTCTCCATTTAGTCATGCCTGAAATCTATATCGACCCTTAATTAACGTGCTCGGAGACACTCCGAAAGATCACCCGTCATTCGTATATCTTCATACGTCATTCTGGCTAAGCATTTGATGAGTTTTGTCGTCATTTTTGTATTTTTACAAGGTATTCGATGTCCTTTTTGTAGTAATGGTTTCAAAACCTTGACTCAATTATATTCTAGATGTGGTCGAATAATTATCGTTGTAAAGTATCTTGAAGCTGTCGATATATAATTTGGATGAAACTCCTTTGTATCGTACAGAGAACTGAAATTGCCTATTGCCTGTTGAATCTCGACATAATACATTGTTGGCTCCATACCTTGCTATTCGCAAGAAGTCAGATATCTAGGGTTAGCAACTGAAAAAGGTGTCTCACAGAGAGCACAGAAAGACAATCAAATCATCTGGTTCAATAATTATAACTCTGAGAAATAACGAATACCGAATAACGACAATACATTAAAATGTATTGTCGTTGGCCAACTCTTTATGGTGCACATGTTAAATGATGGATTGTTTCATCACAGTTAGGCTTTGCTTTCTATGAGCTACTTAACATGAGTTTTCCTTTTCAGCCATAATAAACCGTATTGTTGTATTTCAAGTGACTGGTCTCTTGAAATGATTGTTTCAATGCAATTTCCATCTTACGCGTTTTTCATACAACCGCAAACCTTTCAGTAATAACATTACGTGGAACTTTTTACAGCAATCGTTAGGCGAAAGGCTTCACTAGTCCCCTTTGCGTCTGGGGTCAGAAAAAGCAAAGACGACCTACTAATGTGTGATCTAAGTCGTGTATTTTGTATGTTATTTACACTCTAATGTATACGATTTAACTAAATTCAAGTCCTACGTTCAGTCTGTTCTCGAAACTAAAGTCTCACCTCTTCAAAAACTCTTCATCCGACTCACCTTAATCATCCATCCTACAATTCTTGAATAGAACTACAACTGCCTTTGTAGCCATTCTGCCACTACAGACCACCATCTTCTCACGTTGGATCTTCTTTTACTCGCTAGTCTATCGATTTTGAGCTCCGGAGAATAGGATGGTGCTTAATTGCAACTTCTTTGTGAGCCCTGTAGAAACCGGAAGGTTACGATCATAATAAGAACCTATAGCAAAAACGTCATACATGGTAGAATCGAACAGTTCTGAAGGGGCTATAATTAAGATAGGGTTAGACAACTTAGGTCTATAGTTAATATAATATGAAGGTTACTAAATAGTTAATATCAGATAGTTAAGATGCATTTAAATGGTTTTCTGAACTGTTTATTCCTCTTTAGAGATCTCTTACTTTGCAGTACTGTAAACCTTCCGGTATATAGTCTGGGTTTAGCGCTTACTGCGTAGGCCTATGTGCAACTGTGTTGTTTTGGATAAATCAGAAACGATTTCGCGTCAGCTCGAATTTAACGAAAGAACACGGTACAACTTACGGCCGCTTCTTTGTCTGGTCTCATCATCTTTGGTGTCTTATTGTTGGTGCGAAAAATAAAATTCCACAGAGGAACATCTTGGATTAGCGATGCTGATGATGCCAACGTCCTTAAAATGAAATACATTAGATTGGATTAAATTGGTAAAAGCAATGAGATCAGTTTTAGAGTATATATTTCTGTATAGACTAAGTGCAAGTTGGTTAGCTTTTCGGTCTATGCATAACTATGTATATCTGCCGTACGCATTCACACAAGCACACATAGATTAATTACATGTATATAATTATACATAGGCCTACATATATATATATATATATATATATATATATATATATATATATATATATATATAAATCCGCCACTTCCCTACCCGTGGTAGTGCTAGTCCCATTATTGCAGACAGGAAGAGGGTAACACCGAGCATCCTTGTGACGCACAGAGTCGCTAAACAGTTGAACTTAACTTACAAGGTATCTCTCTGAAGAGACTGCGTGTAATTCTCAGTTGTATCACGATATCCTTTCTTCGTGCGCAGCTCTTTTCGATAATCGTGTTCGGCTGCATATCAAGTCAAGGTTGGGAGAAGGACAGCTGTCGTTACAATGGAGATCCAAACGCATGTGGATTCGGAACGGTGATCGGAGTGCTGGCCTTCCTCGGATTGATGATCCTGCTGGCAGTCGACGCCATGTTCGATAACATCAGCGGAATACAACACCGGAAGTACGCTGTCATGGCCGACATTGGCTTCTCCGGTTCGTCTCATGCTAGTGTTTTATTTTTGATAACAGTATTATTGTTAGTTGTAATTCTTGTTGCTTTTACCCGAGGTAGATATGATCCTTGTAAGTTAGTTAAATCATGGTAGCTGTGTTCTACCGTTTATGCTTTTGCTGGTCATATAACTGCTACTTTTATTACTTAATTTTTTGACCCTAGGTAGACATGATCCCTCGTGCTCTGAGAAACTATCCTAAGAAGCGTTTTTGTTCTGGAGTTAGTTAGTTAATTAGTTTGTTAGTTATTATTATTATTACTATTACTATTACTATTATTATTATTAACCTCATCATCAGCGTCGTCGTCGTCGTCATCATTATCATCATCATCATCATCATCGTCATCATCATCAACATTGTAAGCTGCTATGTCTCCTGGGTGTGAACTGCGGGCTACGCTGAGGAGGTAGGTGGTGGCGGCCAGTAGGCCTAAGTGATCTGAACATAAGTGAACAAGTGAACGTGTGAATTAACAACTGAACAAAAGAGCGAATTAGCCTAACCAGCAACCGAATGAATGTGTGAAATAATTACTTACAAGGTGAATTAATAAGTGCATGAATGAATTATTAGTGTTAATGAATTATGAATGAATTAGCAAGTGATTACAGAAATTAGTGAATGAATGAGTGAATGACTGAGGTATTGAACGAAGGAGTGTTGATTAGTGTATGAATTTATGAAGGAATAATTCAATGCGCTAGTGAATGGGTTAATGATCGAATTTGTGCAATTATCACGAATCAACGGACGACTGTTAGTTTGTTTTTCATTGCAGGAACGTGGACTTTCTTTTGGTTCGTCTGTTTCTGTTACCTGGCTGACACTTGGCGACGCACGGAGAATGACGAGAGCGAATGGGGAGAGAGCGGAGTCGAGGCAGCCATCGCTTTCGCCCTCTTCTCCATTGGAACATTTGTAAGTTCCATTGTAACATTCGTCAGTTCCATTGAAGCATTCGTAAGTTCCATTGGAGCATTCTTTGGTTCCATTGGGGCATTCGTAAGTTCCATTGAAACATTCGTTTGTTGCGTTGTAACATTCGTGAATTCCATAGGAGTATTCGTAGGTTCCATTGTAACATTCGTAATTTCCTTTGTAAATGGATCAATCTTAATTTATTCTACTTCTTCTTTATCTCTCCATTTTCATTCGAGTTCTTCTCTGAATTCTTCTTCACGATTCCTCTATTTCTCATTCTCATTCTCAATCTTCACAGTTTCCTCCTCCACTAACCGCATACTCTGACTTTTAAAATACTTTCTTCTTCCAGGCGGGCATAACTGCGCTGGCCGTCATCAGATATCGCCAGGGCGTCACAGAACAGTTCGCGGCCGGCTACGAACCGGACGTGCTCGGAGTCGGACCCCAGAGCGGCGGCCAGGGTGGAGGCGGCCAGGGAGGAGGAGGACCGGTCCCCTACTCGACCTATGCAACCGCCGAACAGGAGTCGGCCGACCCCTTCCGGAAAACGGACCCCTACCAGCCGCCACCGTTCGGGGGGCAAGACCAGCGGCAACCCCCCGGCGATTTCCGCCCCGTGACGTACTAGCACCCACAGAGGAGGGGGACTGAAATAGCTACAAGTATCTAGTATCGTAGAAGTCGTCTCAACATGCTATCTGTTGTTAGGGTCGTCGGTGAGCAAGTGAAGAGCAAGCAAGAGGAGCAGTGGCGGATCCAGGTGTTATGAACGGAGGGGGGCCAAGCGGAGCCGGGCCTTGGTTAAGCCGGTTAACCTGTTAAGCTTATTCGGACTTACCCCACCCAGACTCGTTTTCTTTTCTTATGTTTCAGTTCTGAATGTTTGAAACCTTTTCTGAACTACCATGGTCTCTGAACCGTCTTGTTCTGATCAGATCACTCCGAAAATAATAACCTTCAGATTTGTAAATTTGAATGTTACCTTTAACTTTGTAATTTTTACCATAAGATGTTTGTGACTTCAAATTTTTCCATAAAATTTTCACATAAAACTATGTTGTGCATATGTGTGATATATTTATGTACACACATAATCATTAATTCCATATTTCAAAGGTGCTATATATACTCAACAGATTAGTGCAAAGCAGCGAATTATTCGCGAACACGATAAATATTATACTAAATTGATATACATGTTAATATGCATGTGTGTAGATATGTTTGGAAATATGTGTATTTCAATGCATCCATTCACAGTTTGCAGTCCTAATGCAACCTATCTTCGTTGACGAGAACCCTTTGCTCGGCCATGTTGGTGTTGGACAAACAATTATATCTATCCCTCGTTTTGATCTTTACCTTTTGCACAAACTCATATGCATACACATTGCACTGTTCATTGTTTGCACCAATTGGTAAAAATTCTGAACATTCGATTGGCTTGTCTCGTTAACTTATCCTTTAGCTTTCACGTACTATATCCAAGTTCAAGTTGCTGGAGCTGGTCATGGGTTACCCCGAAGTCAGATGGGGAACCTGCCGTTAATTGCCTACAACTGAGATGGGGAGCTGGCCGTGGCTTACCCTCAGACTGAGCTTGGGAGATCGCTATGGCTTATATCAAGCTCAGATAAGGGAGCTTGCCATGACTTATCCCATACTTAAATGGAGGTCATGTCTCGATCACTCCAGACTGAGATGGGGAACTTTCCATGGCTTACCCCAACTCAGAATTAGGAACCATGACCAGCATACGACTGCACGTATTTCAGTTTGTACACTACACGTACTTTATCCTAAGTTCCGGTTTGGGTCGTGACTCGTGGCTCACCTCTGACCAAACACGTGTGGGGAGCCGTGGCCGCGTTGGCCCTTCTGGATCCGTCCTTTGTCGAAGGGTCGATCAAGTCATAAGAGGAACATGATTTCGGACATGTCGATCTGTCTCATTCGTTTTCTCGGCGGCACTGACCTATTATAGTCTAGCAGTCTGTTTAGCTATTTGTCTCAGTTGGTCGTTTAGCACAAAGTGTCACAGTGTCGACGAAGAAAATCGGTGGTAGCCTACTTGTTCGTCGTTTCTAGCTTGAAATCTCAATCTGTAGATCATTTCCGATCTCAATTTGTCTAATTAAGCGTTCGAGACGTCAGCTGTCTCGAGTCGCCTTTGGCGATATATCTTGTGTTTTTATTTTCATCTGTCATGAATTCCGATTTTTGTGACAAATATAGTTTTGCTGTGTTGGTTTCGGTTTGATCAAAAATGCGTTAATTTACGGTTTTCTGAACGCTGGTTGTTTGACTGTGTGTGTAGGTGGGAGTGGCTGGTAATCTGGTGCGTATAACCATACCCGAAAAGTGAGATATTCTAAGACTGTACAGTGTGCAACTGTATTGTTTGGGTCGGAAATGATAGTCAAAGTCACCACTGTTACGATTATCAGTATTTTCTACTGTAAAGTAACATCTTATCGCTGCCGTGGTCTTCGATGTCTCCCTTCCTTTTTATCCCGGCTTGAGACTGGCGCTACCAGAGTGCAAGCAGTGGAGGAGTAACCACATTGGCCACAAGGACTCCTTCTGTAGGCAATGACGTGTCAACTAAACAGTGACATCATGCACCAAACGGTGACGTCATACAATACATGAAACAGTGACTTCATTTGCTACACAGTGACGACGTACAATGGGCGATAGCGTACGGTGATAAAATGCTAGCGTCCGTCGTGCTCCGAGAGTGGCGTCATTCGCCGTGCAGTGATGTCATACGATGTCTAGTGACGTCATGTACTGTTAAACAAATTGGTCGCTCTGCGATGCTATTAGATATTTGATTCTTGCATGGTTTCGTGGTATATCGCAGATGGCTCAGTGTTTCGATATTATTTGCCAGAATTGTTTTGTCTGCGCAGAATGTGTTTGCCCGTAAAAACTGATTTAATGGAGCCGCATTGTTTTGTGTTTGAACGGATTTTTACATTCCGACTTAGACTGCAGACTTGTCTTAAAGTTCGTTTTTTCTGGCTAAATGCGTTGTAATGATAATTAAGAGTAGATTGGATAATTAAATATAAATTCTTCAGAGTGTGTTTAATTTGTCGTCGACTTTTGCTAGGTCTAAATGCATTTCGTCAGGGTTCTTTCTGTTTCCAGCTGTGGTAAGGGTGAAATAAAAATCGATAAGATGTTATTAATTCATCGTATCGTATATTCGTTTTACTGAGAAAACAGTCTTATTATAATGCAGAAATGCTAACACGAGAGATATTTTATAAGAAGGTCAATATTTTTGAAGTCAAAGGAGATTTTTAGGCGAGGGGTGGAGGCTTTAGCGATATTGTTTATTCACATAATTACTTTTCTAAAGGCATGACAGTTGTTACTGGAGCTGGTATTAGCCGTCCTTCCGGATAGAATTGGTCTAGGTAACTCAGGTCTTCAAAGTGAATAATTATTGTTCAGAAGCTTCTTTGGTTGTGTTTCGGCAAAGGAGATGTTGGGGATCGTTGAAGATTTAGGAACAGATTCGCATTCTGCTGAGAATACGATTAGCTTAAGAAAGTTAACTACTCTTAATGGCTGCTTGAATGTTAAAGTGCGACGGGTTTATGAAAATATTCATATAGTATTTTACAACATGCCCGTTCACTAGGTTTCAGTAGCTTAGATCTACCATGTTGTGGTAGTCTATCGCGAGACTTGCATCCGCTTACTGACAAATTCACATCAAGGGCAAAATGGCAGGTCTACATTTAAACGATTAGGTTTCATTCAATCATTTGCAAAACGTTAAGTAATAAGAAGTGGAGAGGACACAGCTATCAAACTTAGTTTCTTAAAGTTGGGATATGCAACAGATCAGGTCCAAATATAAAAATATTACTAGTTCGTTTTACAATTCTAATTAGGTTACCTCTAATATACATTATCACTCAGCACTTCTGCATTTTTTAAAGATTGTTCTATTCAATAAAAGAAAGACACACAGAAATACACAGATTCTTGTATTTGAATCGCAAATACCAATGCATGTACGGTTTTGACAGTTAGAGGAAAAGTGCGCAGTTGGGTTTTCTGGGTGTTAAAGACAAACCAGTTAATGATGTACGTAATTCGTCAATTTGTTTAGAGTCTTTTTTGATGCATCCACAACAACTTATTATTAGATTTCTGTTAGTTTCATTACCATTTATTTGGCAGGCTAATTCTGTACATATTCTGGTGGGATAGCACGCCACTTCAAAATCAACTCTGCTATTCTGTACTATATGTTTAATTTTTTAATAAATCGTGGTTAGAGCAAGAAGTGTGAGTTTTTCTGTAGGTGTTAACTGTTAAGGCCACGTTTTCTGTCGTTCGTTACTTAGCAGCTAGAGAAGATGTTTGTGCGTAATATTCGTGTTTTAAGTGTACTAAATTATTATGATTTGATGATATAGAATAGATTATTGCATTTTATTGCGGTATTTGTCTCGCCTTGAGTTGTGATGAATATTACATAAGTCTGTGTTAAATGAGTGTTTTTGAAGACGCAGAAGAAGAGAATTCCCTTGAGCTAGCCCTGGCACGTGATGGATGGTAACCAGTCATCGCCCTCGTCAAATGATCCCCGCATCGACAAAGTACGGACAGTCTGCTCATTTTGACGGAGTTTGATGGAGGACAGAAGGAATTAACTGAACCTTGAAACATCTGCCCTGTCGGGGAATCGAATCAGGACCTGTTCTTTTTCTCCATGACAGCCGTGTTCTTTTAGCCCGCATGTGGCCCACAGCTGCTATGTGGTTCAGTGTGGGTCGGCTGTGGGTGTGGCTAATATGGATGCTTACGATGGAAGTTTGTTGTGCATGCAAGTTAAGAAACCAGATGCGGCCAGCCAGTACACTTGACAAATATCGTCCCCAGTATGTTTCTACGCTTTTCTATGTTTTTCCAACGCTTTTGCATCAGTCAGCATTGTCCCAATGTTATCCACCATTTGACGCATACGTTCCGACATTTAAAAGAATTGTGACTACATTGTTCAACTTTGTCTCCACGATGTTAAAAATTGTGACACTGTTGATCATAATAAAGGTGCAACAATGTTGCCCAACATTGTTGAACAATGTGCGAAGTGTCACAATTATGTAAATTATTTATTGTAACAATTTTTTCGAGCATTGTCTCATCGTCAACATTGCTCCAATTTGAATATACTGGCTGGGAGTTATAATGAGAAACTTTATCCTGACTACGAAACTATCCGAGTTAAGTCCTTTCTGGTCTTTCTCCTTTGGGTAGATCGCGCAAAGGTCTCCAGGTATCATTGGCAACGACACGAGGTATTGAGAAGTGGGGTCTCACGTCATACAGTGGTTGATGGTTACCTGGTTATGGTTATGGTTTTGTCGTGGGTGTTTAATGCTCACGAATAGTTTCGGAACTGACTGAATGCTTTCGCGGAAATTGCTGATGACCAGTTTTCATCATTTGTATTATTTCTCAATCCTGTTTCACCCTTTGATTCTTGTTGTTTCCCAGCCTTTGTTGCATGTTGTGATATTTTGTCCGATATTGACTAAGTTTTTTCCCAATGTTCGCACATTTTGTCCGATATTGGCCAATTTGTGTCCAATGTTGGTTCATTTTGTCCGATGTTGGCAAGACGGTTTTGCTTTGGTTGTCCATTTACTATAGTTTCTTATTTGAATTGACATGTCAGTATTACTATGGTCACTTTCTAATGTAAGTTTCTGTTGATTAAACTTGTGTTTGAGGAAAGAAACAGAATGGGGCATGGCCCGATTATACCCCAGACTGGTTCGTGCTAGATAAGTGAAGATGCTCAGAGATCATGTAGTAATTTCAATAAATTAAGTTCGTCTTAAGAGGTTCTTTGAATAAACGCTGCTTTTCATATTTACGTTGCTAGCAATTGATTCTAGAAACGTGATCTCGAGCGTCTTAAGTTTTCTATAGATACTTTATGTCTTTGTAAGCTGTAGATCGTATATAACAATTTTTCCAGAGACAATTTTATGTGTCTGTAATTAATGCACTCAGTGTTTTAATCATCGAACAGTTTAGCACAGGTTGACAGTGATTATGATCATTCGCGAAGAGTCAATGGAAGTAGAACCTGCACGAAACTTTATATCGGTCTAAAAATGTGACTGAGAAGAATCCAAAGAAGCTATTTTCTCAGTTTTTTAATCACGTGTAGGGCCTAAGGGAGTAAGAATTAATTTAATTTAAATTTAGTTTGTGGGAAATCTTGTCTCGTGTTTGTAGATTATATGAGGGAATAAGAACAAATTGTAACTAAAACTGATGGAGCTTGTTTTATCAAATCTGGAGAATTTTAATGAAGTATACGAAAATTATCTTGACTAAATATTTCCAGATTTCGTGTCTATATCGATCTGTTGCTTGGGAAGGATACCGCAAAATGTAGAATATCTTCTTCTGTAATATGTAGAGATTTCTTTGGCTTAAGAAAATCGTTTTGTCGTCGATATTGTGATCTCGTACAAGTCATGAACCGTTGTGATGTGCATCTGTTCTAGAGTTGTTAGTGTAATTAATTTATTCGTTGAAACCAGATCGGTAAGTCACCGCAATAAAGCTGCCATAGGAAACCACGTGATGTCGTTTATCCTGGTTTTCAACAGCACAGTTAATTGGTGACTAGTGTTTATGATCTGACTGTTTTCAAACCGGTATTTTACATACTACTGTTTCATGACGTAGACGATTAGCGCCGCCCGCCGCCATTTTCAGAATATGGGGTGGCACTACCAGAAGGCAGACATTATACATGGTGGAGCTCTGTGCGGTTCTGTGTTATGGCATCCTCCTCCTTCATTGTCTGTGCTTTGGACTGGCACTAACAGAAAATAGCCGTGGCTCGGTTCAGCTACTGTAAATTAAGTTTCCTTTATGATTAGACCTTTCCACTCTCATCCTATTCCGCATCTGTTTTAACTTTGTATCATTAGCGAGATGACGCCAGTGTCATATGTTGTTTGCGACAACCTTTCTAAGGTTCGCCCGACTACTCACTTAAAAGTGATGTCATACATAACTTACATAAGGGAATAACGGTTTAACTAAATAGTGACATCATACACCAAATAGTGACGTCATACACAAAATAGTTACGTCGTATAGTACAAACTAATTATTCTATGCATGGAACAGTGACTTCATTTACTAAACAGCGACGTCGTACAATGGGCAATGACAGACTGTAAAAACAATGATGTCATAAATTGAGCGTCATGGTCCGACAGTGACGTCATTCGCTGTGCAGTAACGGAAGATGCTTAGGCATATACGCCACAGAGAATGCAATCGAAACCTGAGGTTCGAAACGCATAAAATAATTCGATTGACAGCGATATGAACGTCAATTCACATCATTGCAACGCTGGATTACAAATTGTAGCATTAAATTTAATTATTGCAATTGTACGACAACAATAAACAACCTACCTGGGCCTAACTGACCTCTGTCAGCCGTATAGGCCTACTAAGTGTCCGGTGTCGTTGCTCCCTAAGCTCTGAGGCTGAGAGGTTTTCTTGTGGGTCCAATTGCGCGTACAGCAGCCAAGGAAAATGATGCCAAAATAGCGCCGTCTCTGAGGTGGGTCATAATGCTTTGAATTGCCTTTCACTGGAGTTACGTCTGTTACCAATATCGTGTCGTGGACTTGTGGTACCTTTGCTGGCCACTTGAAAACTTATCATTTTGTACGGGCTGAAGTAGGAACCTCTTTTGAAGTTTTGAGTAGTTACTAAAACGTTGAGTTTTTGAAAGAACGCTATGCACATTTTTGAACGAAGGAGTGAATAAATCCAGAAATTGAACATCAGAGACCTAGTAGTAGGCCCAATAGAATTCAATCTGAAAAAACTAGTATTGTTTATTTAAAGAATTTAAATTTATACTCAATGTTCGTTAAAAATTAATTCAAAACGTATTTACTTACTTACACATATAGTTTCAATGGAACCAGCGTCTGCGGTAATTCCACTCATACATTTTGCTTCAAATTGATAATGTGCTGTTTGCGATGGAGGAACGTGAAACTTCCAGGGTTTTAGTGAGTTAAATGCCTTATACTCTGTTTTATAAGCAATTGATATACTTATTATTCACAGTCCACACCTTGTTTCCACACTTTGTTTGGTTGATGATGTTTGTAATAAAGATGAAATTGGAAATTTAGTGGAGACCGCGCGCCGATTTGAGTTCGGATCTCATAAATTTATTGAAGACAGTTTGTTCTTTAACTAAATAACTGTAAAATGTGACGTCAGTTTATCTAGCTGAATGTCGTCTTGCCTTCTGCGAAAGTGCACTTTCGAGTGTATTTTTTTCCATGGTACATATTTCCGGCATGAAACTGCAGTATAGACTATATATGCGCGGAGGGCACCATACGAACCCGAGATAAGACTGCAGTAGAATCCCGCAAGATCGGTCTTTATTTTATCTATCCAGCTTCCATCATTCTTTCAATGAGGTAACAGGAAAGAACGCCAGCAGGAAAGAGCGTTTGAGAAAGGACTCTTGCTATTTATAATTCTTGCGCCTTAAGAAAAGACACTAAATACGTGTCATGGAAGAATTACCCCCGAAAGTGCAATTTCGCCATGCCTTCTTAAAGTGAAACGGAATTGGAACATGCCTGTGACGATCCAGATGGGACAAATAACCCATTTTTAATACAATGAAACAATTTTAATACGATACAACTATTTAATGGGAATTCGCTACGTTCCCGAGTTTGTTTACCATCCTATTCGGACATACCATACGTGTGAGTGAATATTGTTGGTTGTTTTTTGTTGTCCCTGTCAGGTTATCGATGATGAAGCTATTCGTGCCGTTGGCTGTAAAGCCTTCTGGGGCCTTGGAAATCAGATCTATCTTTCCGCCGGATCCCGACATTTTCATGGTTTCAATCTCGTTTTGTTTAAATGTTGATGTACTGTTTGTATTTGCTTGGGGCTGTTTGATTGTGTAGTGGGTAGTGTGATGGAAAGAAAGAAGGTTGAAGGTGTGGTTGGTTGGGCAGATCACCACCAGGGCAGAAATTCCTTTAGAGATTTTTGCTATATCTGCGCCCCCCCCTTTAACCAACTCAGTTGCAACGAGTACATTGACCATACACTGTTGGTGGGCAGATCAGAAAATGAGGGAGAGGAGTCGCCACCCAGTCTAATATGCCGAGGCTAAGAAAATAAAGTCGCAACCAGGGTAGATCAGATGAGAGACAGAGAGAGGGAGAAGTGGTCACCCGGTCTAATTAGATACTCTGCTCAAAGTGGATTGGGAAATTTTAGTCTTGAAAACTAATGAGATATGAAATTTAATATTTTTCCGGTATTAATGTTTTGTTGTTTCTATGACTATAATAATTCAGATGTTTGTTTCAGATGGACCGAGTGGACTTGAGATGGACAATGCGATGATTCATCATGTCAAATGGGACACAGAAATGCATCGGCCGATTGCGAGGAAGTTGGTCAGCGAGGCTAGAGGTAGTTGCAGCAATCTATGCAATACAATGCAATTTTATTTGATACAATACACTTGTTTTTGATACAATACATCATGACAAAGCAGTGTAAAGAGCAGACCCTAAATGGGTCATGGGTCAATTTTTTGCTTTCCACTCACTAAGACAAGCACACCCACTTCTCACTCAGGCACTGAGTGGAAAGTGTTGGTGGGTGGGTGATTTAGGGCTAAACGACACATTGTTTGCCATTCAGGGACGGGATAAAAACATGACCTAAATGGAAGCGGGATTGACGAAAAGAAATACACCCAAATGAAAATGTAGAAATGAAAAATTGATGATGAAGTGGAAGGCTTTTGTATGTGTGTGTGTGTGGTTGTTTGTGTGTGTGCGTGAGAGTGAACCCAACCTCTGTTGGGTTTTTCAGTTGAGGTGCTAAATAAACGGGTTCGTGCAATTATGGTGCAGATGCGCTTCTTTGTAAATTGTAGGAATCTTTATGAATCTTCAGCGTCAGAAGCCAAAGGAGGACTCGACCTACGCTAAACGGACCCAGTGAGTTACAAAGAAACTATTAAATGATGCAATAGGGCTTTTGACAGTGTTAACAAGTGCTAGGCATTTCACTTGGCCTTTCACTTTCATTTCTCTCTATTCTATTTCAATTTCTGGTTTGCTTTCACTTTTCATTATTAAGCTCCAACTTTTCTTTTCTTCTTCTCTTGCTTTCAATTTCTTATTCACTTTCACTTTTTTGCTTTCCAGTTAAGTTTCTCTTTCTATTTCACTTTTTAAATTTTATTTTCACTTTACATGTCAGTTTCTCTTTTGCTGTAAATTTCTTGGTCATTTTCAGTTTATTTTATATTCTTTGTTGTACATTTACTGTTTTTTTGCTTTCTTGTTGCCTTTTAATTTTTCTCTCATTCTTTCCCCTTCTCTTTTGCATAAACTTAACTTTCTCATTGACTTCAAATTTTTCTTTGTCTCACATTTTCTTTTACTTTGCTTATTTCAGAATGATCAAAGTCAGTCGTGAGTATCGTTGTGTCATCAAAGCGGCCGCCAGAGATCTACAGAAGGCAGTCGGTAATTATAATCTAACACTGTTACTCTGTAAAGTGTATGTTGTAATCGCAATGTGACATTTATAAAACACCACTTCAAGATAAAGCACGAACCCAAAATTGAGACTACTATAGACGAAGACAGACTTGATTGAGTTGCCTGTGACGGTCCAAATGGGACAAATAACCCATTTTTAATACAATGAAACAATTTTAATAGGATACAACTATTTAATGCAATAAGATGGTTTCTGCGTAGGGACCTCGAACAAGCTACTCGCAATTGCTCAATTATTATGTAATGTATTCGAGCGTTTATATATTTTAAAGATATCTGCTCCTAGGCGCTCTCTGTGCTGGCCTAAATGATGTTAAATGTCATATGGTTGAATAAAATGTCAGTTAGCAAAACTGCACAATAAGATGAAAAGAGTCACCAGTGGTAGGCCCACGCATAAGCGTGGAACCAACCAATGAATTCCCGTCGACAGATGGCATGGCATTAGATGGTTTTATTTCATAAATACATCATAACAACAATCATTCAGCCATGCCATATTAGAAATGACCTCTCGCTTCAGTTTAAGCCACGAATTGTTTTAAAGGGGACACAATGAACATCGACGAAGGTGGCGGCTCGCGAGCTGATCCGAACGTTGCTCAGCTCGAGATGTTTGAGATGATCGAACTCTTGTGGAGTCTCTGTGAGGTCCTGTTCATCGACATCATACCAGGTGAGTCGACCATCTTGTCATGACTGCGATTGGTGATGGTCACAGTTTCACCGGGTTCTTGCGTCTGCTGTTGAGCTTGTTTCTGACTGTGGATGAACTTTGTGTGTCCTCGTTGTCTAAATTGTTGTTTATAAGGCACAATTTGTCATTCGGTCACTGACCTCCTTTCGGGTAGAAGTGTAATTGAGTACTTTGACTCATTTCTGAGACCTCTTGCCATCGAACATCCATCATACATTAAAGTTACATACGATTTTGTCAGTAAAATGCGAAATCTATGTGATTGTGATTACGTTTAAAGCTGTAATCAACATTAACTGAATTGGGAGAATTGTTATGACGTCATTATTCAACGAAGGCGTCATTTGTTGTGCTTTTTGTGTAGATGGTCTCGTCCTCAAGCAGTTGCTTGACTGGCTGCGACTGCGCTTCTATGACGGTGACAAGAAGGCTCAGAATGTCGTCAAGAGTCAATTGGTGGAACGTCATGAAGACTATTGGGATGCTGTAAGAATCCTATGAGAATATTCAATACTCTGAAATACTCATTATCCTGAAAATATTCAATCCCCTGGGACTACCTCTTAGTATTTGAAGAGGTGCTATTTAAATTCTCGAAATGAATGATTGAATTTGGTTGAATTACATTGCATAAACCAATCCTCTGAAAATATTCAATTCTCTGAAAATATTCAATCCTTTGGGACTATCTCCGAGTACTTGAAGAGGTGAAATATTCAATCTTCCGAAAATATCATATCTATTGAAATTATTCTGTCTTTGAAAGTTTTGAATCCTCTGAAAATATCGAATCCTTCAAAAATATTCAATGATGATGATTTTGATAATAATGATTTTACTAATGATAATTACGATGTTGATTAGGGCATAACCGAGTAGACAATTTCCACAGAGTACCGAATCCGAGTATTTGGATCAACTATTTGCTGAATAGTAACGGCAAATCTGGCAGCGAGTACCATCCATAGGCAAAGCATAGTTAACCTGCCATGTGCACAGCTACGGAGAACTATCTATAGTCAATGCAGAGTCTAAAGCAATAACCTTCATGTAGCTTATTGTCGCACTCTAGGGTATAACAATATTTATTATTTAATAACTTTATTTGTGAAAAAATGTGATACCTTGTTATTAAATTTGAAATATGAAGTTATCAATGACGTCTTTACTCTCTAATGTTTACCGATAAGTGGGTAGAGCCAATTCAAGCAGGAAAATTACTGATTTGTTTCCACCTTGGGAATACAACCAAAAGAAATTAAAATATATAAATTAACACGATCATAATTTTAAAGAAAATTCAATAGAATGTTAAGTTCTTGTTTAATTAATCATTAGCTTTTAAGTAAGTCTGTTAGTCCTAAATGTATTCGATGAAAGAATATTAATCAAACAAATTATTTTTATCAAAAAAAGTTAGTTTTAGCTGTTTGCGGGTGTAATATTTGCCGAGGCGAATACTTCCAAATAGTTCAATATTCGGCCGAGGCGATTTCCGGTTATGCCCTAATGATGATAATAATGACAACTATAGTGTTTATTATAAATAGTGATGATTATAATAATGTTTTTAATAATAATGATGATGATTATAGTGATTATAATAATGATGATTATAATGATTATAATAATGATGATTATAGTGATTATAATAATGATGACAAATAAAGATGATGATGATGGCTGTTGTCTCTTTCCCTGTTCTCTCTGACTGTTGTGATTCATCTTCTAGGTCTATTCACTTCTGCTTCAAGGAAGAGTGGAAGAGACTCGCCGTCTCCTCTCTCTTCATTCCAACGCCAAATCGGAACTCTTCGGCCTTGTTGACATTCTCCTCAGAAATATGCCCATTTTCAACGTAAGAATGCTTGCTTTTTTCGGTGTAGGAATGTATTTCTGTTTTCAGTGTAAGAATGCTTGCCTATTAGCATCAGAATGTGTTTCCATTTTCAATGTAAGAATGCTTACTTTTCGGTGTCAGAATGTGTTTCCGTTTTCAATGTAAGAATGCTTGCCTATTGGCATCAGAATGTGTTTCCATTTTCAATGTGAGATCATATGATTAAAATGCTAGAAAGTGCATTTTCAATCGCCCTCAGGTTGGCATGAGTATGAAGTGTTAACAACAGCATTTTTTAGCTCGTTTTACGACGTTATATGACATTATGCCACTGTATAGAACATTACATGACATTACACAAATGTATTGAACATTTTAGAACATTACCGAATATTATACAACATTTTAAATATTACAAAACATTATACAACTTGTTGAACCTTGCAGAACATTATGCAACTGTATAGAACATTGTAGAACATTAATTTTTAGAACGCTATAGAACATTATTCAGCTGTATAGAACATCATAGAAAGTCATAGAATTATAGAAGTTGTTGATGAATTAATGGCATCTCTCAATAGGCTGCTAGTGGTCAGACGGTTGGTGAGTTTGACATGAAGTGGCACCAATGGCAGGACGAATGCACAAGACTCATGGAAGATGGAACGTTTGTCAGCGACGACGATCTCATCGTCATTTGTCGGGTACATTAATAATAATAATAATAGAGTAATTAATAATTATAACAATAGTAACAATGATGGTAATAATAATAATACTAGTGACAATTTAAGTGGTGCCATAACACAACCATGCTGCAACAAAGGTGCCTTTGAACACACTTTTCCTTTGTCTTGTGTGTGCATTGGAATGTTCCGTAAGGTTTTTTTGGACGGGAATGTTCTGTAGGATATAAATTATATATAATAATGATGAATCTTGTTAAAAAAATTTCTTTCTGACCCTGCTGGGGTTGGGATCACTTCTGAGTAGTGACCTTGAAGGTGCGATATATAAATCTTTGTAGTGAATGAATTTGGACTCAAGAACAAGGGAAAATTGTTGGAGAAATTGACGAATCATTGATACTGTTGATATATTGATTGTTAACAAATTGTATAAGTATTGTTTACTGATCAGTCGATACTATCATCAGCTGATGTATTGATAGTCTACAAATTTAATGGAGGTTGTTTATTAATGACTGATGCCACCAATTCTGTTTTGGAAGCAGACAATAATGGTCCAAATGATGAAGGTCATTAGCACGAGATTTCTACGGCACCCAAACAATTCGGATTTTTCACATGGCACCTCTGGACAACCTGTCCGACTTGACGCAGCTTTAGAGTTGGGAATCTGTATGTAATGTCGTGTAATCGAACATTTATGCTGACGAAGCCAATGACTTTCTTTCCAGATCTTGGCGGGTGATGACGCCATCTTTTCGGCCCTTAAGGAGACGCTCGGTACCTGGTACTGCATGCTGATATCGCGTCTGTTTTACCAGAATCCGGCAATCAAGGCCATGGAACTGCAGTACCACGCGCGGGTGCGTTTGACCGGCCATAAAATAGCTATGTATATTTCTTTTGTGGCTTCAGGACATTTAGCTTGTTAGATATATTGCCCATCTCAGTCAATTTTAAATTAATCTGCAATCGTTTTACATTATTATTATTGTTTATTATTTTATCATTATTTTGCATTTCTTCAATGCCATTATCTGATGATGAGACATCATTGGCAGTGCTCAAGAGTATTTGTGATTGAGGGACATTACAGTTAAATTCGACTCCTCTAATAACTTTTCGTCATGTGTTCATACTGTACATGTAATCATACTATGGTTTGTCAGTTTGAAACTAAAATAGGAGTTATTAGTGTTACCCAAGGCCCTGACACAGTAACCGTCTCAGAGGAGGTATTTCGAACCTCACTCTCCGCATTGCAAGGCAAGCACTCTGGCCAATTTGCTGCTGTGTCTTGTGCTTATATGGTGTTGGTTGACCACTTTTGAGAGGTGTTGAAGGAGGGCACTCTACCCTATCAACGCAATTAGGCCCTCGACACATCCATGACACCCATGAATCTGTTGGTTGGTTCCACGCTTGTGCGTGGGCCCACCACTGAGCCTCTTTCAACTTATTGTGAATCGTTTTGCTAACTGATGTAAAATATTCGTTAGTAATGACGTTTACATCATTTGGGCTAGCTCTTAGTAGATATCTTGAAGTGGTGCTATATAAATGTTCGATTGAAATACACTGGACGAGATCTTTTGTGATCCTGAGATGTGGACGAATAGAATGCAGTTTGTGATGTTGCTGAATTTCTGTTTTCTATCTCAATAGTTCTGTATTGAAGCGTTTGGTGGTGTTTTCTCTCTCACTCCGTGGGACCACATCATCCTGGCCGCCATTGAACTCGACATTCACCGAGTCATTAGGGACTGCAGGTGAGCTACGTCTCCAGTCGTTATTATATTGACTCCTATGACATTGTAATTGTAAACGAGTTGTAATTTGAAATTTATGTAGTGCTGCTACAAATAAGGCTAATCAGGATGGTCTCTGGGCCAGCCTAAACAATGTTGATGTCATTAAAAAGGGTTTCTCCACTGTGCCACCAAATCCTGTCTAGGGTCAACAGGATTGTTGTAATAAACAGTCACAGTGTTATGAAATGAAGATTGAAACAGTATTGTGAAATGCAAATTTCAACAGTGCTGTGAAATGTAAATTTCAACAGTGCTGTGGAATGTAATTTTCAACAGTGCTGTGGAATGTAAATTTCAACGGTGCTGTGAAATGTAAATTTCAACAGTGCTGTGAAATGTAAATTTCAACAGAGTTAAGAATGTAAATTTCAATATTGTATGCGATGGTGATGCAAGGCTATAGCGAACTATGGTCGCATTAAGGCACCATATGAACTTTTATTAAAATTATTATAGATACTGATGATAGTTATCTGACTAACTGTAATTCTGAATGATTTTCTATTCTAGTTCTTCGTTCAACAGTTGGTGGTTCGTGTCGCACTTGACTGACCTTCTCTATCATCGAGGAACTCTCGAATCTCGCATCCTCAAGTGAGCGCTCTAAGACACAGTGTCCGTCGGTTATGGTAATCGCACATTTATATAGCACCACTCGAAGAGAGACTTGTAAAAGGTGCTACCAGATTAGCACAACAGAGTCATGATCCAATGCTCTTTACGTGCTTGCAGAAAAAGAACATGGGAGGATGAGAGGCTCGTGTCAAAGGATGTTGAAGGTAGGTCGTATTTGATGACGGTGTTGTAGCAAGGATGATTGGTCCCACCCTCTTCCTTAGCCAGGCTGTGGACTGGCTCTATCCTATGATATGACTTGTAGAGTTGAGAAAGCCAGTGACAGTCATGTAATACTTTTGAAACAGAGGTGTCAAAGAGCTGGCCCATGGGCAATTTCTGGTCTGCAGACGATATTTTTATGGCCCGCCGAGCTTTGTCTAAAGACAACACAATTAAGAATAAAATGTCTAATTTGTCATTTTTAAGGCTTTACGAGTCATCTATGATGTATATGACTGATAATGCATATCAGAATGATGTTTTCAAAGCCTAATTCAACTGTTTGTGTGGCCACTTCTGAGATCCCTACCCCATTTTCCTCATGCGCCTTCAGCACTCTGGCACACCGCTTGCTGGAAAATATTGCCACTGGCGCTCAATCACAAACATGTTTGACACCTCTGTTTTAAAAGATATGATGACCTGTGTTTTGATTCAAAATATGTCTTGGTGCATTTTCATTGGTTGCTGGTGACATATAATACTTGAACATTTTCTTACAACTTCAGCTTTGGGTCAGACTCGCGGGAGTTCCTGTTGCTTGAATACGCCACGAGTCTCTACTCTCATCACAGGCAAGTTTGTCTTTACTGTGGAGTCTGGCTTTGATTGGTTGGCGATCCATAGTAATCTTGGGCTGGTGATCAATTATTGGATGAAACTTTTGGTTGGTGATCTACAATGAACTATTGCATGGTGATCTGTTTTTTGGTATGGTTGTTTGCCAACTAAGTTTTGTGTTGAAACTTCATTCAGGGTAGAAAGATCTCGTTTGCCCCTTTGATAACTCGACCATAAAGCGACCCTTGCACTATTTACGAATGAATGGAATGGGTGGAGTGTTGGTGGAATATGAGACGGTGGTATGGGGTACTTGTTACTTGCTAATATTTGCCAAGGCAATGAAAAATGAAGTCACTCTTGGCATTCTTTTGGACTCTTCAAGATCATCTGCAGGTACATATAGCAGTCTCTGTTTGTTACTGTTTTTCTATCTGTCTGTCTTTCTGCTAATTGTGGGTTCATTCAAAGTGCTTGCATGTCTGGTTAGTAGTTCTGCTGATGTTTTTTGGTTATGTTTTGTCTTCTTTTCCTCTTTCAGCCTCTGGCAAGTCGCAGTTCAGTACTTGGAGCAGTGTCCAGTATTTGGCAAGTATGTTGACCAATCAATCCAATTTAATCATTTTGCAAGTATTTTGTCCAACCAGTCTAATCTAGTTGAGTGACAAGTATATATAATCGATCAGAGAAGCAGGGTCATCGAAATGCCTCAATGTGTGCAATGTGCACATGTTGTTGGAAATATAGAGAGGGTGATAGAGTCAACTATAGAATACCCAAATGGGGCACACCTAGGATCCTTCTATGAATTTTTCTATGTGGGAGGGACGGAAGAAAGGGAGAGAGGGACGGAAGGAGGCAGTGTGAGGGAGTCATGTAGAGAGATGCATAGGATGGAAATGGTGAATTTTCAGAGGCCTGGGGTTCATTTCTACATACCCCGTATTGTATGGATGTGTTGATCTATTTCAGGCACTACATTGCACAGTTTCTGGGGCACATTCCGCTCGAAACCGAGAAGAAGGCGGAAAAGGTTTTGCGACTTTGTGAGAAATACGAACTCCTCGACCAAGGTAGACAATTAATGACAATTAATAATAATGGTCACAACCAATGGCTTTGGAAGCATAGTGTCGTATATTTAGATTTATATAGCGCCTCTCACAAAAATAACTACCACTGTTACTGCAATAATAATGATTCTCTGCTTTTGTCAATTTTTCTAATGTTGAATAGTCATTTCTACCCAAAGTTAAGCAATAATAATGTGTTATTATATCTAATATATTATTGTTTGCCGTTATTTCTATTACAATTGCCGTTGAATATTTTGTGTTTCTGAGTACATGTCTTGAAGGGGCGATATATAAATCCTCCAATGAAAATAAATAAAAAAATAAATATTACTATTGCTGTTATTATTACTGTTCAGATTAACTGTCACAAGTCAGACTTGATATTATGATTTGTTTTTAATATTGTGATTATTAATAAAATTATTTTTAATATTACAAATATTATTGATAATTAATTTGTCTTGGCAGCAAAAAGCATATGCAAAGTCATGGGTGTAAGGGCTCTGCATCGAGGAAAGCTGGGATCAGCGCTGTCTTGGGGTCTCAAGTCTAAGGTTAGTTGTGAATCTAACAAGGCATTTGACACTCTTGTCCTCTGTTGCTGACTGATTTTTTGACTCATACAAGGAATTTGATACTCTTGCCGTCTGTGGCCAGCTGACTATGATTTTTTAGATCTTTTAAAGCACATGATACTCTGTAACAAAGTTGCATATGATGCATTTATTTTGTGTGGGTAAACCAAGTCTGGAAGCCACCTTCTGAAAGTTGTTTTGTCAGTTTCTTTGTCATATTAAAGCTTTCTGCAATCATTGTCTGGTGCATAAATGTTGGATTGATGATGAATTGTGATGCTCCTGTTTATGTGTCTCTATTTTGAATTCTGTTTCTCATTAAAACTGTTTTTTTTAGTTACAACTGTTTTCTCCTCTTTTTAGGATGCCAACTTTTGTGCCTGCGTTGCCAACAAGTGAGTTACTGTTTCAGATAATTTACTTTTTTATTTCAAACTGACAAACAACAGTATGATTACAAGTAAGTATGAACAGTTATAAAAGGTTATTACAGGATTCAAATTTAACTGTCAGCAGTCACGTTATGCGTCTAATTGAACCAAGCTCTCCGTCAGATCATGTCAACTTCCTCACCGTATTTTCGTAGATATCCGCTGCACATTGATTGCAAGGACTATGTGCCGTTATGGGGATTAAATTGGATATAGGACAAGTTGAAGGAGGCAAGTTTAAAAGTTTAGAGGTGAATGGTGTTTAAGAATTGTTAGAACAGACTTAATTGAACCAGTTACTGCCAATGGAGCCTTTCGTATTCTTGTGTTTGGGATGTGAGTTGGTGATGGAATGCAGAGACCAAGAAAAATGAAGGTGCTATGAAAAAATGAAGGTTTCATGTATAAAAAGTTTATTTGCATCGGTTTCCCATTCACTTTTTATACACTCTCATCATTGACAGAAATCCGGTCAACAGTCACTAGGGAAATGGAGGAGAGCCTGAGTGGGGAGGAAACATGGGCTGATATCGTGCAAATGAAGTTGCTGGCATTTCACATCCATGGTTGCATCAAGGGTCTGCTCTGTCCTGTCTGTTATTTTTCCCATTGTTGCCTTGTAGGTTCCTCACCGAATATACAAACACGGGAACCTTCAGCAGTTTGGATCTGCTCGACAACCTCGGCTCTTCGATGTTGCTCAGCACGAAGCTGACTTTTCTAGGTATTACCCCACTGTGTCACGCGGAGTGTACGGGTTCGATTCTCCTTCCCTCGGACGGTCACTGTGTATTACAACCTTGAGCAAATCCTTTGCTCATATATATATATATATATATATATATATATATATATATACCAATCAATCAATTCAAGTTTATTTGGCAAACCAGAGTAACAGTTACATGAGATTGGTATAACAAACAAAATTTATTTATATATATATATATATATTTATAATGTATGTATGTATGTATAATGTGCTTCTGTTCGGTTAAGTGTCCATGATAAGACTTCTATTCAGTTGAGTAACCATATAATAGGCATTTGTGCAATATGTTATATGTAACTTGTCTGAGAATTTATTAGTTGCCTCTTGCAGTACAAGCTATTGAGGGATTGCATAATATGTATCCAAATACATTGTGCATATCTATCTCTCGATCTACGTATATGTGTAACTGTGTATCCATTTCATACAAGTTTTATTTGATCTGAAGGTGAATATGGATAGTATTTACGAAAATTGTCTTCTTCGAGTGAATTGTTGATATATTAAACTTGATTGATTAATTGATAGATTGATTGAAATTGAGTGGCACAATTTCTGTGCATCTTCAGGTAAATACCGAGAGTTTCATCGGCTGTACAGTCGCGAGGAGTTCAAGCTGGCGGCCGAACTACTGCTGTCGCTTTTGTCATCTCAAATCGCTCCCAAAAGGTGCTTTAAACATCCTTTTGCATCCTCCAAAAGAAACAGAACTGCTTTGTTACGATTTTTGCAAGAGCAATTTTGTTTGGATGCTGTATTTGTGACTACTGGTAGACTGTTGGTTTTGTTTTTCTCGTATTATTCTTGTCATGGTTTGTGACATTGTAGTGTGGAATCTAGAGGCCTGTGAAGCTTCAATATTTGATTAAAAAACGAGTTAGACGGCAGTATATGATTCGATTCGAAAATGACACTGTGATTCGAAAAATTATTAGTCGTTGTGAATTGTTGTTAGCCAATTGATTTAATTATTTGCTATGTGTGGATTGGTCACTGAATATGCAGAGACTCTGATTTGGGTACGACGTAATAAAGATTTGTTATTCAGTCATTTTGTGCTGACCCAAAGGTCTTCATGGATTCCCAAGGGTCTTTGTGGATTGGTAAACGTGTGATTTAGTAGACCTTATAGTCCGTGAATTTCTAAGTAAGTATATATTTCTCTAAGCATGTATCAAGACCTGTGGCATATTCCCTTTTAATTAGCAGTTAAAAGCACTGCATACTTTAGGTTGAACAATGAGTGCATAGTTTTTGTTTTATGTTTCCATTCTCTTGTGATCTTCCAGGTTCTGGCCGACAATGCTTCTCGATGCCCTTCCTTTGTTGGAAGGAGACAAGGTATTTATTCTCGAGTCAACGATTCGATTGTTCTCTTGCGGAAAGGAAATTTCAACTTACGAGGTTCTTCCGCATATGGGATCCGGTTGTTCCTTTTGCTCGTACCTTGGTGGTGCAGCATTGTGCTTCTTCAGTGGTTGGGCCAACCATTCTGAATGGGTTCCCTAGAGGGCTTTTTCTTCTGCCTAGAAATTCTCTGACCATGTTCTATTCTACTTCGAAGTCTGTTTATTTGAGCCATCGTAGTTGGACCAGGATTGCCCATGAGTAGAGATCTTGAAGTGGGTGCTATATCAAGTTTCATTAACTGATTGATTGAAAGATATTAGTCAATGCAATACTAAATGGATGAAGCATCAGGCTGCTTCTAGATTATATTGTTAGTTAATTATTTGGAGGATTTACATAGCACCCCTTCAAGACATCTACTCAGAAGCGCTCCCAACCCAATCCTGGCTAACTTGCACAGCCGGGTTGTGTCGGTGTCAACACTCCAGAGCGCCACCTTCGTTTTTGTGCTGTATCTATTTATTTATAAGGGGCCTCTTTCAGTGCTCCCCAATCGTAGTGACCCAGAGACAGTGGCTTTAAAACAATGAAAGTAGAATCATTAATAAGGTGTAACATGTCAATAAAAGGTGCCGAGGTATAGTGCAAGACCAGTTTATATCTTTCCGATTGCACATAATTTCCTGATGATTACACAATTTCTTTCTGATCACGCATAATTTCCTTGTTAGTACTTGTAATTGCCGTGAGATTACCCAATTTCTTGGTGATTATACATAATTTTCTTCTGATTAAACGTAATTTCTTTGTGGTTACACATAATTTCTTGTGATTATATGTAATGTCCTTTTTATTATGCATAATTTCTTTCTGACATGCTTTCCTTTCAGGTGATTTACAGCAGTGAACAGACTTACGAACTGCTCAGATGCCTCGAAGATCTGGATCGATCCAAAAGTCTCGACCAGACTCTTAACAGTCAGCTCGTTAGTATTCAGTACCGTTATTATCATTTCTTGTTCTGTGTAGTTTTTAATCTGTGCTCTTTCGTTTAACTATTAAAGATGACAGCATGCACAGCCAATGAGTTCTGATCTGTGAAACTATTTTGATTAACGAGCTCTTTCTGCGAAGGTAACCAGTTTCTCTGTAAAATTATGTTCATTAATGGGTTCCTCTGTGAAATTATGTATATTAATTTGTAAGTTCCACAGTTGAAAGTAATGAGTTCCTTTGTAAAATTAATATCATATTATATTAATTAATGAGCTCCTCTATGAAGTTTTAGATAGACACTAATGTTAATGAAAGTCTTGCCGTGGTTGCTTAACAGAATGTAAGTCTTGTCATGGTTACTTAATAAAGTATTGTCATGGATACGTGACTGAATGGAAGTCTTGTCATGGCTACTTGTAGTTGACACTCTAAAGACAAGTTGCATTGATTTATGTTTGAACTTTTGATTCAATGATTTCATACTTTTCAGCAACTAAATGGCATCTATTATTTCTTTTTTAACAGGGTTCAGTGGAGTTAGAGGAAAAGCTTAGTTTCGTCGGACTGGCACTTGCCAGAAACTTGGCGCGCGCGATCGTCGAAGAGGGTACTTCAAGTACAAGTCTTTAAGCAAGGAAGCAATGAACTGTACCATAGCAATTTTTCTGAGTCTAAAAAAAGTTGCTACGTCCCTAACAATTTAACTAACGAGTAAACAAAATCACAAATGAACATAGTAAAGGCTCTTTTATATTCACCAGCCGTGAAGATTTCGTTAAAGTCAACTTTCATCGCAACCAGGGAGGTCCTCAATATACACCATTCTATAACGTAATAATTCTAAACTTTTTGTAATTTTTTGTCTCACTTTGCTTTTCCTGCCTGGAATATAGCAACTTCCACCAATTCTTGTTCCCTCGCCAGGCTCTCGTATGGTGCGGGCAGCTTATCCCTCTTCGGTTCCACATTCCAGATTTCGCGAGCGTATTCCGTAATTGTACGGTCGC
Source organism: Bimastos eiseni (assembly GCA_959347315.1). Taxonomy (NCBI): domain Eukaryota; kingdom Metazoa; phylum Annelida; class Clitellata; order Crassiclitellata; family Lumbricidae; genus Bimastos; species Bimastos eiseni. The sequence continues at coordinate 45,280,088 of OY365809.1, read as the reverse complement.
TGGAGAATTTCCCAGATGCGGCAATGTTCATGGCGACCATGTTAGACCAGGCAGGAACATTCTAGAATGAACATGGAGAAGTAATGAGATGAAAACAAAGATATTAGGAAAACAAGGAAAAATCAGTTGCAAATTCAACTAACTAAAAGTATTAGAATCCAACCGCTAATGAAGTCAACATAGAAATGAAATGAAATCAAAAACAAGACTGCAATAAACAAGCAGAAATATTTGAATACCATAAAAATTATAAAAAGCAGAATGTAAAGCAGTAGAAAGTCACCCCAAAATTCAGAGAACAGAATAGGACAATTTATGTTCAGTCGACGCAAATTTAAAAATGAAATACAACTAGAAAGAAGAGTAAAGCAGACAAATTTTTAAAAAGCGAAAGTGAATGGCATTTTTGGCACTACTCTTGCTACAAGTTAAACTTCACCAGAAAAGTGTCGCCGACTTTTTCTTGAACTTTGATGTAGGATGAATAATCGGCCAGCAACATATACCTGGCACGAAACAGATAATAAAGTCATTTACTATGCACACACCGCTACACAATGCTACCTTAGACCTAAATTAAGGCGCTATAATAATTACATTATGGAGTCTTTATGCGTTAAACTGAAAAGACGTCTCGTACGAGCTTTGAGACGGATAAGGGGCAATTCGTTAATGTGCGCAACCGAATCAGTGGCGTTCTCAGTCTGTTGGAAAAGACGTCTAAAGAATACTGGCAAAAACTGAACCACCACCACCCCGTTACAATCAGAGAGCGAGACGGAGAGGTAATCGATACAAAGCGAAGGGCCAAACGACCCTTAAGTTATTAAGCAGAAGCCAGATAATGCCACAAAGATAGCGTGGAGCCTGACCCGAAAACGCCTTGGAAGTAAGGAGAACTTTAAACCTAATGCGAGCTATGAGCAAAAGCCAGTGTAAGTGTTCAGTGATGAAGGTCGAGATATATGTGAGAAGCGATGAGGGTAGGCAATTGGGCAAATGTAATGTAATGTAAATCCTCGAAAATTTCTTGTGTGGGGACCTTGAGCGAGTCCTTCGCTCTCAATTGCTCTATTCACCCGCGCTAAACCAAATCAGGTCCGCCAAGCCTCTCGTTTTCTTTTGGTGCCAGGTCGAAATCCAGGGAGTCAAGCCGAGGAGACAGCATGGTGCTACGGTGGTAGTCGATGATGATGGCGCAGGAGTAGCTTTAGCACCGAATGAAGTGCACATGTAGGCCTACTTATTAGAGTAGCCTGCGTGCGTAGGCTACTCTCAACGCACCCAGATTTATTTATTTATTTGCTCCGAAATTTCATATCGCCCTTCCTGTAACATTTATTGCTCAGAAGAGCACACGCCTCGACGGCGCAATTGCAGTTGTAATGCAGAGCAATTGAGAGCGAAGGACTTGCTCAAGGTCCCTACAGTGACGCCTCGGACGTCACTGTGTAAGGACAATAAGCGTCACGGGCCGACCGCTCTAACCAATCGGCCACCGTGCCACACACGATTTGTGAAACTGTAAAGCATGTGGATCGATCCTTCCATGCGTACGTTAAAGGCTATGCAGGCCTACATTAGGCCTATACAAACTAAATGTTATCCGGCAAAGGTGTGATTAATTTTGAGTGGAAAACCTCAACAGAGATTGCACGAGGCGACGTTTCTCAATTTTCCATCTGACTTGACGCAGCTCTCGTGCATGAACTGGTGCCCTGCGATTTTGGGCTTCTGATCAACAAACTTTTCAGTTAGCCTACTGCCCTACTTAGCTGACGGAGTCATGCCAGCGCCACATTTGCCTATTAGGCCAAACAAATTTCGGATTTCAAAATAGGCCTATATGCAATTTCAGTTTTGGGAGGGGCGGCATAGAAAGCTTGGCCATGGGGCGATAAATTGATAAATCCGCCCCTAGGTTGGAGGAACAGCAATGGGGCTGAACGTCGGACCCCGACAGCTAAGGCACTGGGTCTGACCTGTCGCTGGTAACGAGTGAAGAGGCGATGTCCTTGAAGAGGTTGGGATCCTCTGGCGAGAAGTGTCCCGTCGCTATTTGGTCGATGCACTGACGCAGCTCCGAATTGCGATCGTAGAACTCGCGAGGGTTGTAGCTGGAAACAAAATTAGACAACGTTGACATGGTAACTTACCTCCAGACCGACACGTTATTGGCCCCACAAGAAGGCAACGTAGAGCTACAGTTGGTCAAACTGTGCTACGGGATCATGAGAAGTCCATTTATAAAGCCATGATGATGATGATGATGATGATGATGATGATGATGATAATAATAGCAACAACAATATTAATGATAATAATAATATCCATTCCAGACAAAGCGTTATTTTTGGAGTCCCTTAGGGATCATGTGTACCTTGGGGGAAATTTATGATGATGATGATGATTATTATTATTATTATTATTATTACGCCCTGAGTTACTTCATTTCCCCCAGGAACTTATATAGAGATTATTTATACAGAGACTTTATTGTCCGCAGGGTCAGGCCTCGTCTTCTGGGGTCAACGGAATGGTGCCCATGAAAGCGACTAGATTGTAGCGTTGGATGCAAACAGAAAGGCGCTGAAGAAGAAAGGTCGTCTCACGTCTGTCGCCACTTAGCAGAGAAATCCGGCTACCGATTTCGCCGATGAAATCCAACGCCGAGGGGTTGAACCGGCCCATTGCCTCAATAGCGAGCGGTTGGAAATCATAGGAGGCAGGTAGTCCACCGTATTTGAGAGTTTTGCGGTCTGCCGCCTGAACTGACTCAGGTCCCTTCTCCCCGGTCTGGGTTATGTACGAGCCAGTACAGGTATGAACAATTGTAGCATCCCATGCCAGGTACTTCCCCTCGACCAAGGGATGAGCGTTGCTCCGTCGCGCCTCTTCTCGTCAGATCTAAATAGGCAGACAGGTTCCTTGGTGCCCTAAGAAAGACCGCCAAACGATGTCATTTATGACGTTGTGGCGCAAAGAGCGTCCCTGGGCCCTCTTGCACACGAAGCCATGGTGTCCCTCCAGGCCCACAGCCTCTCCACAGTGGCATCTGTGTGGGCCACAAAGTTCTAGGCACAACATCAGGCCTATCGCCACCCGGACCGCCTCGTTGTCAAAGACAAGGCCGCACGTAGCAATTGGCAGGCTGAGTGAGGGCTGCAAGCTGTGTCTAACCTGGCTCCATTGACCAAGTCGCAGGTGTGTCGACGGATATCCGTTTTGTCAATCTTATTATTATTATTATTTTTCATTTGTTGAGCACCTCTGTCTAATGACCTAGAGAGGTCGAAGGTTCAAGTTCCCCTAGGACAGAAATTAGTTTCCAGATTCTGTAGCCCATCATCTGAGCGCCTTACTAGGCCTAAACTCGACTCAAATGAACACTGTCGGTGGGAATATGAGACAGCAAGGAAGAGGACCTGGCACCCTCTCTCGTACGTCGAGGCTAAGAAAAATCAAGTGGCTTATACTTTGTAGCAATGGCTGAGTCTTGGGCTACCTTAAGAGACCACGATTGTGGCAAGTCAGAACAAGAGGGTGCGTTTTCTTGATGTCCTACCCTTTGTTGCGTAGGTCTTCAACCTGTTCAACCGTCATTCCGAAGAGGAAGAAATTGTTGGAGCCCATCTCCTCCCTCATCTCGACATTCGCCCCATCTAACGTACCAATCGTCAACGCTCCGTTCAGCTGAAACCAATCAAAACACCTGTTCGGTTGAAACATAATTACTCTGATACATTAACTAACTGCTAAGCTTACTTGTAGAACATGCAAGGGTGACCCTGTTAGCGTGATAAAGATCCTTTAAGGGTATTATGTCTTCTCTATTTCATTGTCTTTTTGATTGGATTAATAACAGAAGATATGATTATCTACCATGAACTTCATGTTTCCCGTTCCAGAGGCTTCCAGTCCAGCGGTTGATAGCTGTTCGCTGAGGTCTGCCGCTGGAATGATCTTCTCCGCTAGGGAGACCCGGTAGTTCTCCAGAAAGACACACTTTAGCTTCTTGTTGACGGAGACATCGTTATTGACGATGGTGGCGATATTGTTGAAGAGCTTTATGACCAGTTTAGCCATATGATAGCCAGGAGCAGCCTGATAAAAAGAAATCATTTGCAGCAATGCTAGTACAACGTCACTTAATACGTGTCGGGTCTATGCGATAGGCTAGTTGAATGAACTATGTTGAATGTATTGTGGAGTTTTCGATATTGCCCCGTATTATAAATGGAAATAAATAAATGAATATATATTATATATATATATAGCCAATATATATTTATATATAGGGGAGACCGGGGCTGGTTGTAACGGTGGAAGGTTGTAACAGCGCATAAATCCCGGAAACGGTAAATCGGAGAACCAGCGTCAGTTCAAAAACGCGCGTTTTCTATCGTTTTCGAAATAATAAATTCCTTTTGTCTTTGCTTATGCTTCAAATTCAGAAATTTCGTTTCATAAATTGTGATTTTCGGCACTAAAAGTAATTCTTTATACGCATTATGTTTCTCACTGCGAGTGTCAGGCGCACGATATTCTTACTTAGTGTAGGTAATTTCGAAGCTTGTTTCTTTAAGATTACACGAAGGAACTCAACATCTCGTTAGCTATGAGAGTGTGTGAGCATTTTATTTAATCATACTAGGTGCATGGTCGGGGCTAGTTTGTAACATTTTCTTCAGGGCTGGGTGTAACTCTGTCGCAACCTGCACCAGCGCCGTCCTCCGTTTAAATACTTTTGCTTGACTTTTATCCTGAACTAAATGTTATTTAATTACTGTTTTAGACTCATTTTTCTGATGATGATCTCTCAGTTTTGTTTGCTAATAACAGCTTCAGACAACATCATTTACAATTTCAAAGTAAAAATACCACCAGTTTTCGTTGAATTTTGATTGGTGCTGCCTCACTCAAAAGCGGAGGAACGAAACATCACCACAAGTGGAAGAAAGCAAAGACACGCTGTATATCAATATGACGCACACTAGAAAAGCGTGCTCTTGAAGAAGAAAACTATAATGGAATTCCACGAAAAAACGCGAAACAAAGAAGAAATAGGTTGGAAAGAAAATATATCGATTTGGGAAGCAAACTTAGACAGGAAAAGGATGCCTAGCAATGTTCCACCGAAAAAAAATGTAGCAAACAAGAGGACGTATTTTCAGAAGAAAAGAAAAGGACCCAGTTCATTCAGTTTTGTTTTGTTTTGTTTTGAGTCTTATAGTGCTGTGAGAAACAAAATGGAAGAGTGAATGCGTAGTTTGTAAAAAGTGGTCGCATGTGGATTTCATTGATGGCAGAATGAATTATGTCTGTCGAAATAACAGCAGGCTGATATTGTCGGTGTTACAACCAACCAAGCTGGAGAAAGCGGTGTTATAATTTACCCCATGTCCTGTTACAAACAACTCCTAGTCTGGGCAAGTTGCCACATAAATTTTTTTTTATTGCACATATTCTCATAATTAATAGAGTTACACATCTGAAACGTTGCACAATTGTAGGTCTAATGCATTTTGAGGGATTTCAATGTATATATTGTGGACCGTAATTGGAGAAAAACGTCGGTCATAAAACATTTGTGTTAATTGTTAAAATCAGCCGCGGTCTCCCCTATATATATATATATATATATATACATATACATATTGTTGCATAATCTTGCTGATACTTATGTCGCTGGTATGAGGATGAATCCTGATGAGGGATGGTAATGTGTATTTACCTTCGGTAGTTTAGTGGCTAGACTAGAAAGAGGTGTGGTATCAGCTATATAAGCCATCTATAAAGGAGTGTAGGGACAGACTGGTGTTTTTGGTCGGACGCGATCGTTCTTGCCAGATCTGTTGAGGTTAAACTTTAGTTATTACTCTGTTCTGCCTGAAGATCAATTTGTTTCATTTGGTTTCTGGAAAAGGTATACTCATGTTTAACTACTTGTAACTAAAGCTAAATTATATTATACTTTTTGGTTGAACTTGAGGACTTCTCTAACAATATACACATTTATAACTTCCCTTTTGTTTCATTTAAAATGTTAGGCCTACTGACACTCATTCACAAAAGTTCAAACTTCAAGCGCCAGATTATTACCTAACTAATCACTTTTTGCCTCCGTTACGTGTAAAGAGCTCTGACTGCTATGCACATATGTGGAATTTCTCGGCCAATGGGCCCTGATTTACTTTGCTTAAGGGCCCAAAGGTTCCTGGTCCAGGGGTTTTGAATTTATCTGCCTTAGTCCCTGATTTACCTTTGTTAAGGGTCCAAAGTTTCCCGGTCCAGGGGTTTGGAATTTCTCTGCCTGGGGTCCGAAATTTCACTGCCTAGAGGCCCAGAATTTGTCAGTTTTAGGTCCTGAATTTCTCTACCAAGGAGCCATGTATTTATTGGCCTATAGGGCCGGGTACTTCTGTCAGCGGGCCTGGATGATTACTTAAGAATCTTCGACCTTTCCTCCTATCATGATAGTCCTTGGAGCAACGTTCTTGTCAGGACTCTTCTTGACGCGATTGTAGAGGGTGATGAGGTGAAGGATGTTAAGCAGTTGGCGTTTGTATTCGTGGAATCTCTTCACCTGAATATCGTACATCGAGGTCGGATCGATCGTTATGCCGAATGTCTTCTCAATGAAGCCGGCCAACTTCATCTTATTCTCCTGTCATCGAAAATTGATAAGAACTTACAGTAAGTCTCACGACTGACTCAACATTATTCTCCTGTCATCAATAATTGACAAAAGATTTAACAGTCTCTCATATGACTCTATTTTATTCTCCTGCAATGGAAAATGGATCAGAAATTCAAAAAGTCTCTCAAAATGTCTCAGCAGTTTTATTATATTCTCCTCTTATTTACAATTAATCTTAATTTTAGAAACACCTTTAAACAATGCATAAATACAGACAGGTAAATACACACATACAAACATCCATTCAAGGATAGGGCCTACCTTATAGGCAGAAATTCAAACATATTATGCATGCATACACAGGTAATAGTAATACTTTTGTTTAACTTCAAAATGACAAACCGCAGTGTGATTACAAGTAGGTACAGTATGAACGGATGATGACAGGTTGTCATAGGGGTAGAATTAAACTGTACGGCAGCCATGCAAGGCAACCACAATGTCATACATCTGATACATAAAGGGAAAACTAAGCTGTTACTTGGTGCTAATCTTAGGCTCTTAGCAGTAGCGTTAACGCTTAGCTTACCTGTTTGACTTTCTGCAGCTGAACTAGGAATTCTTTGTCCTTTGCGAATTTACTGAGATTCCGCAATTCGTCGAGTTGCGTCGGCCAAGTGTTGCCAATTTTCTGCACAGCAAAAATCCACATCAGTTTCCAGATATGTGTGGATTTGCTATTTCAGGCTGTGTTACCCTATGTTTAGACTACTTTGGATAATTCTCTTCATTAACTAGTTAAGATTGATGTAGTTATTACTTTACTACGCTTGCCGCCATTCCAAATGTAGCTAGATGATAGAATTTAGTGGCCCTAACTGTGGGATTATATCCCGTCTGGTCTTCCATTTTGACAACGTCTTAAAAGTAATTTAGCAAAGTTTATTATACTACCGTACGCTGTTAGCCTATGTTTTAAAACTACATGCATGCTATGCCAAATACCAAAGATTTCTATTGGTTATTGACCATCAAGAAAACTCAAAAACAGGGTACAAGACCGGGGAGATTGGCAGGGAGCAATAAGGAAGGAAAACCCTAATGGACCTAAGTCCCGCTAGTAATAACAAACAAACAAGTGTTTTTTATTGTCCTCAAATAAAGTAAAGTAAGAATCATTTTAATGCGAACAATTTAACGATTCCGTTAGGGAGGATAAACCCCAAGAAGTCCAAGAAGGACCAAGGTCCTGTAGGCGCCCTCCCCCCATATTAAAGAACAACTTAAAGCTTAGAGACAAGCAGATGATAACTTTTTATAGTTTTATGAGTTAAATTTAACTAGATAAGCACACCATAAACTTAATTAGTTGGCTATCATGTGATGCATTTATTGACTATAAATGATCTTAGATGTTTTTTTATTCATATCAGATCACATAGCATGAGTTCATGCATACGTTTTTGAATGTCTGGGTATTTGGTGTTAGTTTTAAACTTTCAGGAATGATGAAGTGATGCACCTCTTTACGGGTAAGTAACAAAGATGGGGTGAGAATATACGAATGAATGAATCAATATAGCGCCACTTCAAGAAATCCACTTAGAGGTGCTCTGTATAACGCAACTTGGCTGTCTCCTCGACTTATACGCCATATTCTCTTACATACTTACCAGACTGATAGCGTCTGCCAGATTTGGATTGCAGAGCACCAACCAGCGACGAGGTGTGATTCCGTTTGTCTTGTTGCTAAACTTGTGAGGCCACATCTCGTAGAATTCGCGAAACCTTCAGAAGTAGAAGCTTTGATGTAAATGTAATGAATTCAAACATTTATATAGCGCCGCTAATATCAGTATCGGCGCATCGCTTTAAGCGGGCGTATAAAAATGTATGTGCTTGGGTCAGAGAATAGGAAAGTATTAAGGCGTATCCAGGACTGGAAAGGTGAGCGGAATAGTAATACCAGGTGCAGGGACTGGGTAAGAAAGTTCTAAGTTGAGGGGCCAACATAGGAAAAGCTCCTGGATTGGGCAGTAGCAGGCGCATACGCAGAACAACCAGAAGCCCGCGAGTGGAAGATTGCAAGGAGGCCCCGCATACCTTATGATTTATATCAATCAATCAATCAATTTACACAGCCCCCCATTCATTCAATCAATCAGAGATGCCTTGGTTGAATTAATATCTGCGCATGAAATACCAGTGGAGCAGCCAAGTAATTGGTGAGCTGGCATAAGGTCAGACAACACCCGCCCACCGTACAAAACACGGATGGTTAGAAGTTTTAGTTTAACGGCACTGTGTGATAACAGAGATTACAATTATCACGACTGCATTATCAGATAGGATCAATATAGTAACTAATTCCCGGGAATAGCATCTACATTACGTTCATATTGTGTTCCCTCTGCGTTTAAATCGCGGTTACACTACGTGCACACTACATTTACATTAAGCTTACATTACGTTTACATCACATTCACATCACGGTTACATTACGCATACATCGGGGTCGCAATACGTTACATTACGTGTACACAACGCTTACACAACTGTTACATTATGTATACATTACCTATACATTACGTTCGCATTACATCAAGTTTACATCACATCTACACTAAGTTTGCATAACGTTTACACTAAGTTTACAATCTGAAGGTGTGTAACCGTGTTCGTTGAACTTACAGTTGTTTTCTAAGGATGTCTGAGTGGATGGCTGCCACTCCGTTGATGCTGTGACATCCAACGATACTCAGATGAGCCATGTTGATCCTCTTCTCTGCTCCTTCTTCGATCAGAGACATCCGAGCCATACGACCAACGTCACCAGGCCACTTCTTAGCAACCTCCTTCAACCCATACACAAGACACTTCTTCAGTCAGTCGGTATGCACTCGAAAGAATTAATTCACATTTGATTCCGAATATATTCAGAATGTTAAATTTCCAATGTATTCAGAACATTTTACTTCATATTAAATTCAGAATTTTTCAGAATATTTAATTCAGAATGTACAAGTTTTAGTTCAGCAAATTTAAGTCTACATATTATGGTAAAAGTTAACAGTTAATCACAGGTAGGCTTAGTGTATCTTTTTGTATCCTACCGCCAGTCTGTGTTAACTAGGAATGGGACTAATTTAACTGAACTTAGAAAATAATGAGATGGCTGACACTGCGATAGGGTTATGATCAGGCAACGCCTGCTTGCAACCACATCATTATTATGTCTATGAGAGAGTTACTTGAGTCCACTCGATTTAGCAGCCACATGCGCAGAAACAGATGTCACGTGACCACTATTTGTATTCGGTGCGACCGCTACTATTCGGCCGAATATCAAATAGCTAAGCTATTCGCCCGAATAACTATTTGGCCCACTATTCAAATCAGAAGCGAATACGAAGCGAATTCGGTACAATCCTGGACATCCTAATATTTCATTCACAGCAAATAAACCAGGATGTCTTCAGAAGATTTCATTCCGAATGCACCCATAACATTTAATTCACATTTATATCACACCGTAATCCGAAGAAATAATATATAAGCAATGTTTTCCTTAGTATGGAAATCAACTTAACGTACAGCAAGGAATCTCGAATTGATTTCGTATAGGATCTCCATATGTCTTGGGAGAAGGTGCTCCATCAGTTTAATGGGCCATTTCTCAAGGGCTTCTGGAAGGACCGTGTGGTTCGTGTAGGCACACGACTTCTTCGTTATGTTCCACGCCTACAACATTCGTGTAGCTCCAGTAACATCGCCGACACGGTAGCTGGTTAGTTAAAGTAGGCCTACTTCAAAATACATTTCACTTGTCTTCGTCCTGCTTTATATTGAACTATTGATGATTATTAATGATAGCTTTGGATGCTCTGGTTTTACGCAACTGCAGCTCTAAATAACTATATGATAATTTCACTCTGTTACAGGCAAGGACTCCAATTTAGGCTACCCAAGCCCCAAGGGCACCGGTGAGGCAGTTGCGACACCGATCTAGGAAGAGGAAAGGAAGAGGAAGACCAATAATCATGCCAATGGTACGAATGAATACGGAGGGTGTAAGGCGAACCAACGGAGAAGATTGGACAACGAGGACTGTGGCGACGCGTAAAGTAGACAGCGACTTGGCAATTTTTCTCTCGATAAATTGCACGGTAATGGGGACAATCTCGGGTTTACCGCGGTAATGGGTTGTCCGTGGCGGTAAACTGGTAATACCGCGGTAATGAAGAATGATTTGGCGATAAAGCCGGGGTAGTGGTAACCGTTATAGCTCTCTTTGACACGTGTAGCAATTGCTATCACAGAGACATCTTCTGTACTGTAATCATGTCACGCTTTCTCTTTAGTTTTCTGCCTTTTCGGCAGGTTCACCTGTCCAATGTCGTCACTTCTCACTGTTCTGAGCCTTCTCCTTCATCTTCTTATAGCCGCCCCTTTCCATCATCCAATCCAAAATCAGTGTTCTCGGTTTTCCTAATGGTGTTTTGTCCTTCATTTTCCCTCTGTGATGTTTCGTAGTACGGAGTCGCCTCTTAGTTTGTGTCCAGTCCAAATTCTTTGTCGTTCTCTTATAGTCTTCATAAGTTATCCTTTCTCTCCTAACTTTACTGCGGTTAGTCATTTTGAAATTAACCGATATTATTATTATTGCATATAAATTTAGACTCCGTCACCTCTTCCCAGGATAGCCTCTCGACGTCGTGAAAAATCCGCATCAACTCTGGAATTGCAATCGACGGATGGGTGTCGTTCAACTGAATTGCAACCTGTCGTCAGCAACAACAACAACAACAATGACAACGTGGTACAACATCAGAACAACATCATGCAACGCTGTGGCAACACAGAATCAATAACAACAGCGCTGTACAACACAAAAGTAGCATAATACTTGTAGGTCTACATGGCAAAAAATAGTAGGTCTACAACCTAACATGATGATGGTGATCTGGAATGGTGATGAAGAAGATATGATAATGCCGAAGTTTATGAAAATGACGAGGACAAGCTTTGCTTCTGATGGCCTCTCTTGTTGAAACCATTCTGCTCATGAATTGCGGATTCACCCCCTGTATCCACTCAGTCTTTATTTCCCTTAGCTCTGAAAACATGCGATTCACTAAAAAAGACCAAAGATCAAAATTTAAAGAGAAGCTATTCAACTACTAAAACAATTGTGTCCATGCGGGTAGCTACAGAACGCAGATGGTATCAACAAAAAAACACCTATGTACGAAGGAAAATGAGAATAATTTTCTATCATAAATACAATTCCAGTAATAAAGATGATGCTTCTGATGATAATGATGATGACGGTGATGATAACGATGACATGGTTGTGGTGTTGATTATCATGATACCTTGTCTGGAAATTGTTCGAACGTCTTTCTAGATGGTTCCTTCGAACCGAATCTGTTGGATTTGTATCGTCGAATGATGTCTGCAATGGTCGCCGCAACCAGAAAATACTCCTGTTTCAATCTCAGTTCCTTTCCGTTGAAGAACTAAACAGAAATGCAGAGCAATGAGCTCAGCAACATCCACTCAAAGTTTCCAAGCCAAACAGCCGTCACATCCCAACTAGGTACAACTATAGGTACAATTAGGTAGGCCTATGACAGGGTGCAACTAGGTACAGCTGAGTGCAACTGGGAACAACTAGGTACAGCTATTTACAGCTGGGTACAAGTAGCTACTAGCTACAACAAGGTACAACCATAAAGAGTGCAGAATAAAAATTAAACACAATAGAAATAAAATATATGGAAAAACTAAACTACAGGAAGAGTTAATGCAGTGCAGGACATTAATTGGTTGGTTGGTCGACCGACCGGTCGATTAATTGATAGACTGATCGATCGATCGCAGCGGAAACAACAAAACCTGATCGAGTTAGCTCACGTTGTCATTTGGATATAGAACTCTGGAGATGTTCTCAGCGATGTTTCTATCGAAGACGGCTTTGATGTAATCGCCGCTGTTAACTGCAGCAGATATATTTCGTATAAATTAACGAATACGATACTGAGTTACGTCAAATTGAAACTCCCTAAAACTGTCAAAACTCGATCTGTTTTAAGTTAAATTACATGTATTAGATAGTAAACTTCAATAATTGACTATTAGGGTACAACACGATATCTAAATCGGTCATAAATGTCAAGTTTACACTCTTTCTCAAATTGTCTAACTGTTCTAAGTAAGATTTCAGGTATTAGAATGAAATCAAGTGTAGTTGACTTTAAAATAGCTCTGAAATACAGACTGCATAAGCAGATACAATCGAGCCAAGTCAACTGCATACTCGAATACTACAAATACGATTACAAATACGATCACGAATATCATTACGAATACGATCACGAATATTATTAAGATTACGATTATGAACACGATTAAGATGACCATCACGATTACGATAACAATAGCGACAACAATTATTATTACTACAATTACGAATATCCGATCAAACCGAGAAGCTTAGCACGATGAGTAAATGACGACAGCACTTACAGAACTGTAGGTTGAAGAATTGCGGAGCCTTTGCAGACCACAGTCGCATTGTGTTGACGATGTTGTTGAGATATCCGGGAATTGGGTTGTCGTAAGGCATCGCCAGAATGACCTGCATCGACGATAACGAATTTCCACCGATCAAACATTTATATCAAGAAATTTTCGACGAAAAACCAGGCACGGTTCTATGCATTTTTTGTTAGTAGTCGGGATGTAGGCCTAATGTTGGGACCCCGCCCGCCCGCCCTCCCACAAACACAAAAATTTAATTGTAATTTTGAACAATATCCAGTGCCGGATTAACTTTTTAGAGGCCTGGCGCAAACAATGCAACAAAACTAAAGTAGGCCCTCTATCCAATCAAATTATCAAAAAAATGGGGAAAAAATTAATTATATAGAAAAACATACTTTAATACCACGACCACAATTTCCATATTTTTAATATGAGCAGCGATGAACAGATCATATTCTGCAAGATATTCAAAAGAGCCAAAAAAATTACCATTATCAGGACTTCCAAATACTTCTGTTGATCCTCTAAGTGCCAATCCACGTGAGGCAAGAAATTTAACCGTTGATACAACCCGTCTTAAAACTTCCCTCCAATAACTTCTTTCATTTTCAAATTGTTGAACAATATGCTTATCAAGAGTCTGTACTTTTGACAGACGTGTTGCATAAGTTGTTAGTGCCAGTCTGTGCTCACATGATCGCTCATGATGTGCAAGTCTGTTTATATGATCCCATGAATCAAAACCTTGGTTTGCAAGAGCAATTGCGCTGCTTGAAAAAAAGTTTACAAACAAAACAAAATAAGCGCCCAGTTTATGGCGAATACAAGAGCCAATGTCTGAGAATTTTTTCCCCGTTTGGTGTGATCGTAAAATAAGCAGAATCGTTTAGTTTTCTTTTGGTACTATTCAATTTTACTTTATTTCCATGTTGTTTTATGGATTTAGAGTACATGCCATCTTGATTACGACATGGTTCAGGTCCCATCTGCAGCCAATAACTGACCAAATCTTCATTTATAGTCCACAGAGCAGCATCTGTTTGTGGCACGTTTCCAACAGATTGATTCTCTTGTTTTAATGGTAGATCCATGGTAGTTTCAGATTTAGGCATATCAATGATATCATTGCTGAAATCAAGGGTGTCTGTTGTTGGCATTAGTGCTGACACTGCTGAGCCTAAGCCTGAACTGCATCCAGCTTCTGACGCTGAGTCGACACCATCTATAAATTGCGGCACTTCTCGTGTTTTTACTGCCAGAAATTTATCAATACTACCACGTTGCTGTTTGCCTACTTCTTCAAGTTCGCGTTTTCTTTGACGTTTCTGCCAACCGGACTCAAATTTCTTCATTTTCTTTAGGCCTACTTATTTTATTTGTTTAAAAATTAAAATTAAAAAAAGAAATAAGCAGCTACATAAACACTAAATAGTAGATAATAATATTACATGGAACATACACTGTGTCGTCTGTACCGTACGCATATCTATATTTTATTTGGTGATGGGGTCGATCCGCGCATAAATTGATTACGTCATACGTCATCATTACAGTACACAATTAATTAGTACGTCATCATTATAATTAGTACGTCATCATTATAGTAGTAGTACTGTAGAAGGCCTGTTTTTATAATGCCACCAAATTTTATATGCAATGCTTGTTTTAGAAATTAAACATTTTAAATAAGCCGGACTGTGACTTATATAAACAAATTCGATCGGATAATCGGATTTCTCAATGTTTTTTTAAATTTTTACCCCCGAAAGAAGGCCTGGCGCAAATGCGCCAGTTGCGCCATAGTTAATCTGGCACTGTTTCTGCCTCTCTGGCCATTGGATCATCTCTTAGAACTGAACCTAGCAGTCTCCATAATTGTTTTTTTGTGATAAAGTGTGGGCAAATAATACCTGCAACCTCTGGATGCTGAAGAAATGTGATTATTTTCTTATCACTGAGACAAACACATCATCACAAGTGTCAGCACAGACTAATAATTTGCCTAAATTGGAGTATATTTCCAGCCTTTACATTTCAAGCATAAAATAGTACCACGGTAGATGCAGTAAAACAGTAAATCCTAAGAACGAAATTGTTTCTAAGACTCAAAAAAACAAAAACAATTTATCAAAAGCATCCTGACAACAATTTGATTTGAACATTTGTACTCTGTAGCAATGCTAGACATTGTTTAATAAATATGACTAATTTCTGAAAAGAAGTTGGCCACAAGGTCAGCACAATCATCAGAATCACTTCGACCAAAGCTTCACGAGTCGGTCATTTCCACCAGAGCAAAACTTCTGATCTGAGCCAACGCGAATACAAGCAACCGTAACGTACCGTAACGTACCGTAACATACCGTAACATACCGTAACATACCGTAACATACCGTAACATACCGTAACATACCGTAACATACCGTAACGTACCGTAACATACCGTAGGAGGCCTGTTTTTATAATGCCACCAAATTTTATATGCAATGCTTGTTTTAGAAATTAAACATTTTAAATAAGCCGGACTGTGACTTATATAAACAAATTCGATCAGATAATCGGATTTCTCAATGTTTTTTTAAATTTTTACCCCCGAAAGATGGCCTGGCGCAAGTGCGCCAGTTGCGCCATAGTTAATCTGGCACTGACAATATCATCTTCGCATTAAACCACTCGGACCATCGACACGTTTGATGACGTCAACGCTAAGTTGTCTTTCATCATTGTGATCTTGACCTTTGTTGTCGCTGTAATCACTTTCTTTCTCAGTTCCAAATTTGACTTCCATCGCGAGATTTTGCTCTTCGGAATCGGATGAGAAGTCTTCGCTGTGATTATTATGCGCGGCATGCGCTTCATCAGATGTCGGACGCTTAATGAACTTCAGGATTGCGACTTTCTGCTTGACCGCGGATGATTCACGTCCGAGCCTTAATTTATTTATAATCTGACCCAGACAATTGCTGCCTCTTTCTTCCTCTACCATCCGCCATTTGGTTGTGAAATTTTTAGCATTTAAGGGAATTAATTTTAATTAAATATTCTATTTCTATTCAACTTAAAACTTTAAGTTTTGAACTGATATCGATAATTATAAACAAGGCGCTCATAACCGGAAGTTGAACTTAATTGATGAAAAGTGAATCGAATTTGAATATAACGAATTTTGTTGAGCATGTTAAAAAGAAGAAGAAGCAGATGAGCAAAAATAATTTATTAGACCAAAAGAGAAAATATATTTAATTGAAAATATATTTATATTTAAAAAATAATTTATAATATTGTGGTCTAAGAGAAAATAATTTTCCTACGCTAAGCATATTTATTTAATTGAATTAAATAGAAGTGCCGCCTCTGAAAAATGGTGAAATTTGGCTTAAAATATTTCGCTGTTATAAAATATAGTATATCATAATCCACATAAATGCAAAACTTATGGCAGATGGGTTATTTTGTTAAGCATTCATTGAGCTTTATTACTGGTATACCTTGTTTACCCAAATCACGTTGTGCAAACAGTGACCACGAGATTTTGTAGTGTGGACCTGCTGGGGCAAGTTGGCGGGGGGGGGCAAGTTGGCGTATGCAACCAACTTGCCCCAAAGGTCAGCCAACTGGCATCACTATAGGCCTAAAGGTAATTATCGATGTGTCTAGCAATTATTACATTAAACTGATGTTATCGTAATAGTAAACTCGAAACTAGTATAGCGACTACAAAAGCGGTGTCGCTGTAACCACCTCATTCACAAGCGCTTAATCAAAACAAAATCGACAGGCAGAGGTCAAGATCCAGAGCGCCAGGCAGACAGACAGTCGGACGGTGTTTGGAGCCAATAAATGACAATGCGATTTTTTAGAAATTGCCATTTTAATTACGTAGTTTTTGTTTGACATCTTTTTAAGGTCAAATGCCTCTAATGGAAACGAATTTGACTAAAGCATAACGCATTCGCTTTCCACTGTTACAAATCAGTTTTATGCGTATGATTTGTATTGCCACCATCTTGCCCCAAGCAGGCAACCAACTTGCCCCAGAGCAGAGGCAAGCTGGCTGACTTTCAGAATATTTTTGAGGTCGTTTTTTTATAAACTTACAAAATAGTGTGATGCCTGAATTTGTGCTCGAGTGTGCCCGTTATTAATAGCTGTGTTTTGAGATAAAAATTATTATGTTAGCATTATCGTTGACGATCACGTGCGATAAAACTTATTTTTCAGCCAGCTTGCCCCCACCTCCGCTATTGATGGTCTCGATAAATCACCAATCGATTCTAATCTAATCCTGAAGGGCGCAGTATATGAATAATGATTAATTGAGTGATTGAATTAATCCAATCCGACTTAATAATTATAATCAAATGTGATGATATTGACCTTACTGAAAAGTTGATGCGAGCCAAAATATTACATCACAACCAAATATCTTATAGGCTGCTACAATTTTCGACTCCCAGTTCTTTTTCGAAAACCACGTGGTCAGTTAAATAGCGCATGTCGATCGTTCTTGGGGTCTCCTTACTTGGGTGTCCACCCACTTAGGTCCCTTCGGCGTCTGTTCCACCCGGCCGTAGAAGTTCACCGGAATGCAGTACTCTGGACGAGCCTTCTCCCACGGATTGCCAAACTTCAGCCAATCATCTGGCTCTTCCACCTGGAAAATATCCACACGGATGATCCATCGAAATGGTCTCCAGTAATCATACAGTCTAGTTCAATAGAATCTAATTCTATTTAATCTAATCTAATCTAACCGGATGTTCCAATCGATTTTAATCTAATCCTGAAGGGTACAATATATAAATAATGATTAATTGAATGATTGAATTAATCCAATCTGATCTAATAATTATAATCTAGTCTAATCTTATGTCCTCTAAGGTAGCATTGTACACAAGACGGTGTAATCGTAAAATAATCATTTCTTCAAAGCTATACTCTAAGCTAAAGCGAAGTGCAGCTCATTCAATGCTGCCCTATTCGCTGCATTAATTCCGATGGGTTACCAGATATAATATAGTTTCGGGTCCTATTGCTCAGGGTATAGCAAATTCTTGGCGACGTGGGATTTCAACCCAAAGTGAAAATCAGAGGAAACTGTGATTAACAGACGACGGTATTATATATATATAACTGTGTAGTAGTAGTATTAGTAGTTTCAGCTTAGCGACACTGTGATAAGAAAGGTCATAAGCGTTGCCCTCCTCCTTTGTCCAGCTTTGTGACTGGCACTGCCAGCTAGAGTGCAAGCATGGGAGGAGTTGTCAGTTTTGGGGTATTGTGTTTCTTTCTGCTTCATCTACCAACCTGCCAACCGTCTCGAATGCGCTGGTTGAAGATACCGTAGTCGTAGCGAAGGCCGTAGCCATAGGCAGCAATGCCAAGGCTGGCCATCGAGTCAAGGAAGCAGGCAGCCAGACGACCAAGGCCACCGTTACCAAGGCCAGCATCCTCTTCCATCTCCTCCAACTCTTCTATGTCTAAGCCCAGCTGAACACAAACACAGCAACACAATACAACACAATACAACACACGCGTAACAATAGCTACACTAATGTCAACATCGACATAAATATTGCTATTACTTCAGATGATAACAATGGATTTAAGTTCGATGTAAATTCCAAGAAAATTATAATTGTTGTTATCATTATTATTACTATTATCGTTATCAGTAGTAGTAATGGTGGCTGTGGTGGCAGCAGTAATAGCAGTAGTAGTAGTAGTAGTAGTAGTAGTAGTAGTAGTAGTAGTAGTAGTAGTAGTAGCAGTATTTAACAATAACAGCAATACTACCAATATAAAAATTATTACTATCAACTCATCACGATCATCGCCATCACCAATATATCAACAAAAACTGCCGCAAATGTCAGGTATGAACAGACAAAACAATGAATGAACGAAATCCAAAGCAACCGATAACATAGCAGAAACGACACGAAGACAGACAGGCAGACAAAACAGACAGACAGACAGACCGACAGACAGACAGACACAAAGACAGACAGACAGCGTTAATTAAATACCGCTGCAGAACCATAGACATGAGGAGACTGATTCGTCATTATAATTCTAGAAGAGATGCTTCTGTCGGCGGAGCCTCTTAGTTTTCCTGAAGAGATGCACCTGGTACAAGGCTTCGTCGCAGGATGTCAGAATCCCGAGGTTGACCATTGTATTCGACAGCGATCGTCCAGCGTAGAACTCAAGCGACAGGTAATAGACCCTCTGAAAGAAATTAGAAATGAAAAATATTGAATCCAATGGACGAAAGTGGGAAAACCAATTCGAATGTAAAGCAACTGAGCATTTATATGGCGCAAGATATCTACTTTGCGCTGGCTATAGAGTGATGTTAAATGTCATTAAGATTGAATACAACAGATCAGTTAGCAACACAGTGAAAGAGTCGCCAGTGGGCGGCCCACACACATGCGTAGAACCAACCAACTGACTCTCGTCGACAGCTGACACATCGCATAGATGTTCAGAGTCTCTTGGCCAAGTTGCGTCGATAGGGTAGAGCGAATATTTGGAAGGAACGTTGAGTAGACAAGAACTCAGAATGAATAAATGAATTAATTAATAACCTGCAGAGTGTTAGTCTGGAGTGTGCGCACGATTGTTTAAGAGATCATTATATACGAAACCATAGACTATACTTCATTCCAGGTCCTTAGGCCTAACCTTCGCTTAACCTTCAACTGCAGTTTGTCTGAGGAAGTCTTTATGTCACAGTATCCAACTCATCGTTAATAAAGCAAGAATACAATACAATGCAATGCAATGCAATACAATACGCATTGAGTATTATAGTTATCTCTGGTCTGGCGATGCCAACTTGGCATTACAACAGCCCCCATAACATATATAAACCCTTATCAGGCGGTATTGAGGTCCCAACGTATATTCGCTCCATTCGCTTCGCTGAGAGGGCTCTTGTGGTTCAATTTGGCCCTATACAGCAACTGTGCAAAATAGCAACGCACTCTCATAGTGAAGCCTTAGGGTTTGGAATGGTCTTTCTCTGGAGTGACGTCCGTTCCCTAAATCGTGCAGTGGTACATTTTTTGACCATTTGGTAACCTACCTTTAATCCGGGCTGAAGTTGGTAGCGCTTTGAGTAGCCACCTAGAAAGGATGCTATATAAATTTCTGAATGAATGAAGAGAGTTATACCTTAGGGTCGATTTCGTAGTAGTATTGCTGGGTCCTCATCCATCGTCCCACCAGATTATCCCTAACCATGTGAGCGGCGGCCAGGTAGTAATCCCGCAGCTGGGCCACATTCCGGTCCTTAACGACAGTGAAATGAAGGTGACGGTTGAAAGCCTTCTTGGCGTTCGAAACATTCTCGACCTCGGCTATCCCGCGAACCGTAATCTGACGGCGCCGTTCCAAATCCGACTTCGGATTGGCCATTCTAGGAATCTTGGCCGATTACGACCACTCAAAAGGCGAATTCGAGGCGATGGGTTGGGAGCCCCAACGAATTATTGGCAGCGCAAAATCCTATTCGAAACAGTCAAATGTCGACTGGGAAAGTATACGGACGAGATTCTTAACATTGAATATTCGCAAAGAAGATCCACGTCTTAAGTCAACGACGACCAACTTAAATGCAATAGGAATGACGCGACAGCAATAATCGGTGATATCACATGACGTCACAATGCACGTGTAGTGGTAACCGTTGCCGTGGTCACGTGGCTTACAGAGCATTGTAGCGACAGATGCTGGGACGTTTCCAATCGAATCTAGGCTAATCGAAGAACTTTTATAGCGCAAGACAGTGTTCTAATGAACAGGGCATAGGGTCGAAAGTCAAATTATTAATAGAGTGAATTCAGTCCAAAGTCGAAATGGAAATTCGAAAATACACAAAACAGTTGATTTAGAATGCTGCCATTATTGCGATTTGATTTGGGGCACTTGGAGCATTTGATTTTGGGATTTCCTCTCTATCCCCTAAAGTTTCCATCCACTACCCCGATATGATCTGGGGCACATCGTCAACTTAAGCCTACTCCTCCACAAAGGTATGATATAGCCTAGGTGGGTTACTCATGATTGAAAGAATAAAATGCATAGTGTAACCCGCCTAGGCTATAAGAAAATAGTCACTAACAAAATCAATGAGTTGGGTACGATTTGGGTCGAAACACGTGGAAAGCCATTTGTAGCCATTCTCACACATTTTCTCACTATGGTTGGTGAATCTATGCATTATATTCCTCCTATCATGAGTAACTCACCTGGGCAATCAGAAAATAATCACAAACTGGTTTTATGAGGTGAATAAGTGATTTGGGTCGAACCACGGGAAAACCATTTTCACACATTTCCTCACTACAGTTGGTTAATCTATGCATTCTATTCTTCCTGTCGATGGGTAAATGTGTATATGGATGAATGAATGAACGAACGAACGAACGAATGAATGAACGAACGAACGAATGAATGAATGCTCTTTGGACTCATCGATCATTTCGTCCGTGAATGGTCCATGCCAGGGGTGTAGAATTCCAACTAAAATTCATCAAATCCTTGTAATTGTAATCGAAATCGAGCATTTGTATAGCGCCACTCACAATTTCATCGTCGCTCCCAACCAGTTTCTTAGCCAACAAGACAGTCTTCGGGCGTTGCAGAAACATGGAAAGATGAAGACTGAGCTGCCCAAGCCTCAGTTCCTCCACAGCATAACATTCCAAAGCAATTGAGAAGATCAAGTAGAGGTGGTTTCAAACATCAACGGTAGAACAGTTACTCTATCATCGGATTCGCAGAAAAACATTTTGCGTCTTAGTCAAACGCGATCGCAATATTCAAGGAAATCATTTCAGTCGCCGATGAAGTGTCACACGCGAAATAGTAGCGCGATCGCCGTTGAGACCACGTTCCATCAATTGATTTTCAACGGCGCATACGTCACTTATACGCAACGCATAACAAACAACGCGTTCGGTTCCATGGACGTCGGCGATCAAAGCGTCGTTTTACAACCCGTATATTCGTATAATATCGACAGTGAGCGCAATCGCAGACATTAATATCGTCACTGTTTGCACTCTGAAAGTACCCAAGCCTGGATAAAAGAGGAGGGAGACGCTAATGATCTATGTTGTCATACAGTGTCGCTAAGCTGAAACTACTATCGCAAACGTTAACTCCGCCACTGTAGTGTCAGAGGTGCCAGGCAGTGTCCGATATGCCGAGGGGTCAGAGATCTTTTGCCACAAGTGCGTAGTTGATATCGTGAGGAAATCTCCAGATGCCCAGAAATTCTCGTCAACCGACTCCTCAGCTTCTTGTTTAACAATTCGGACTCCATGCAGTGTCAGGTAGTGCCAGTCCAAAGCCTGGCGAAAGGAAGGGTTGACGTCAACGGCTCTGATAGCAGTTGAAGAGCGTCATTTGCCTTAAACTGTTCTGTCGAGAGGCAGACAAGGTCACGAAGTGTGTTAATAAGTCTTCTCTTTCTTGGCCTCTGCATACAAGGGCGGGTGGCCAATCCTCTCCCACACCGTCTCATCTTCACACCGACAGTGCGTGTGGTCAGTGTACTCCTTACAACTGAGTTAGATAGGGGCGAAGGTGACATACATGCAATACAGCTATAAGGCGATTTTATCATCTGTAACGATTATATTACTTATTACACGTGAGCGTATCTTATTAAAGGTGTCTAATTTGATGCTCGTAGTTTATGTTGATGCTAACCTCAATGCTGACTAACCCTCAGTGTATTACTGCATCATAAGGAATCTACATTAGAAGAATGATTACTCGAGAAACTTCCGTGTACACGTTTTACTCTCGAACATAGATGTCGCCCCAATTTAAATTTTGAATCCAATATAGGCGTAGTCGTTCTACCGAGCGAGGGCTCTTGTGGTTCCATTTGCCCGTAGTACATCAGCTATGTAAAACAGCGCATTCTGATGTAGCCTACACGTAGGGTTTAGAATGGTCTTTCTCCAGGGCTTCTCTAAATCGTCCGCTGGGATTGGGAGCGTTTCTGAGCAATTATCTAGAAAGGGCGCCATATAAATGTTTGAATGAATGATTGCGTGTCGTTCTATAGAATGTCTCAATGCGTGGGCCAATCGTAATCGTAAATAGAATATTAAGTAGTTCTTTGAATGCAAACATCCAAGAACTACGTTAATAGATCTACATGAATTAATATACATTGACGCGTGTATTGTAGACCATAGGCCTAACTATTCTTGGATTACAGACTGGCATAGTCTTAGCGCCTTCGAAGAATACTGAAGACACACCGAAAGAGACAGACAGACAGAGAAAGCGTCGCAGCGAGAGACAGACAAACGGACGGACGGACGGACGGACATAGGGAGCGGGGAAATATCAAACCGTGAGAGGACTGTTCAAGAAATTCTTTTAATCTTCAGAACAAAGTAGACTGAAATGGACAGGCAATTAAATAACCGATTCTCATATGAAATAGAGTTCAGTCCAGCAGACTAGCAGTAACAGCAGACCATATTAATACTCTTAACAAACCCAACGACAGTCAAAGAATCCGTAAACCACAGACACGAACTCGCAGGCAAAGATCTAAAGGTCACCGTTTCGATTGCGAGCCATCCCACCAAGGAGCCAATAACTAGGCTCCATGGAGACTTAGATAGCCGGCTATAATGCCTCTGCCTTGAACCTCCGCGCGCGTGGTTCGCCAACCATTAACCAACATGAAAAAACCGCGACATGCAAACGCTGACAATGAGGTTATTACACTTAACAGTACTTCCACATGTACCCGGATGAATGGCTTGTCATTCATCCGGGTACTTGGTTCATAAAACGAAGATTAAACACATAAAGCCTCACTGGTGGCGTGATATTCACGATTCGTTATCGAGTCATTTCAACCAGCATAGTTCACGTTTTTGCCAGGATTGGCTAAATTCTAACCATTATTGGTCAATGGTGGAGATTGGTACGGGGTTTTCGAAAACGTGGGGGCACAGGTCGGAGATTAAAAAAACTATTTGAACAAATGTCAGTCAAACAATGGACACAATTCCACTTAGAAAGTACAAACATCGGAAAACAGGTATCTTCATCCACATGTAAAATGTGGGGTTCCCTCATAGTTTCTGCCTCTGATACTGGTCATATTTTAACCAGCGCCCACCGGTCATTAAAATATTTAAAGCACAATTGAAAAGATAAGCATTTAAAAAAGCAGAAAACACTCTTTGCCATGCTAGCATAATTATACCCCGATATGGGCCTCAGAACAGTGAGGACCTCGTATAGCAAGATTACCAAACACTGGTGAGCAACATCCGCTTAACACCAAAATAAAGTCACTGCGACTATGGCCTTCATTGTCAGATTCACAATCAGACCATGTTTTACAGTACAGGAAGTTAAGACCTGGTAAAGACCAAGAACTGGACCTCATCACATCACCCACCCACCCAGTGGCAGCCCTGGATTTCTCTAGCCGAGGCTCGGCCGCGTAGGGACCTGGGAACCTGACAGAGGGGCCAGTTGAATGTCGTAAAATTTGGAGGGGCCAGCGGTTGGGGTCACAAACTCAGTTAGTGGGGGTACTGGCCCCCAATAGAGTCGCTATGCGTGGATCACCCAACCCCCAAAAGAATTCAACTCATCAAGACCTGTCTCCGATTACAGAAGCCGATAAACGTTACACAAATAAGATCACATGACTGAGATTATGATCCGAAAATTATAGCGCTATAAAAATAAACTTGTGTGCAGTAAAACACCCAGAAGAAACCAAAGACCTCAAATCAAACCAAGATACAACACACCAAACACTTTCTAATGTCAAAGGGACTAACCCTATCATCTTTATCAAATGGTAAAGCATGCAGTGGAGTCGCTTTCGAGTCGAAGTCCAATTCAAAACAGTCGTAATCTTAAACGGACAGAAATGACCAGTTATTGCACTACAGCGAGGTAGCTATGAGGTCACAATATAAAGGACATTAAACTTGGCGACCTGTTATAGGGCCCACAGCTATTATGTTAGAGTTGATGACTTCTGTGTACAATCATTAATTCAAGTAATCTGAACTTTTAAAATGTCCAGCACTTGAAGAAAATTGACAAGCCAGGTCTACAAAATTAACGACATGCTCACCGAATCAAAATAATAATAAAATAATACCTTGTGCAAAGACTAGTCGTTTCAGAACAATGCTTCCTAATGTCTATAATCCTGAGGGATCGTGTCTACCTTAGGCAAAAATAATAAATTTACTCTAACGAATGTTGATGCATTCCAGATATCCAATATATTTTTATCCTCCAGATAATTTTTAATTCGTGAGGATCATAATAATAACAACAATAATAGCAATAATAATAATAATAATATAATTCAATTATTGTCTCAGGACATTATTTTAACTAACCTTGAGAGTACAAAATCAAAACAACAGAAATAATAAGTCTTATGTTAGTCAATTGTACAACAATTACGCCAATAGTTTTCTACAACTGAAATGTAGCCACCCACAATATTAATTAATTACTCTGTAACGTAATTCTGTTCAACACTGAAAAAAATTGCAACTGAAAGCAGGGCAAAAAAAACAACACAAGAAAGGGTTCTACACAGTGAGCATTGACCAATCGTAACTGTGGTACAATTCCTCAGTTATTAACATAATTCTGACACAGCTGATCTCCAACACAATAATGCATTTCTGACTTAATATCATTTACTGTAATGACTGAAATTGTGTGGTTATGACGCTCAATGCACTTGACGTTAATGAAAAGCTGCTTCAAAGCCACTGTCTCAACAACTTAGCTGTGTAAAAAAATACACCCTGGCCGATCGTGTCTAACATTTGACATCCACACAAAATCCGATATACAAGGCGCAAAAGCGTTTAGAGAAAATGACAAAGGTTGACTTCTGGCACGACGACGTCATGTTTAGTCTTGAATCAAAACATCACAAAACCATAATACTAACATTTGTAGTAACACAAAGACTGTTTGAAACAAGTTTAAAATTAGATTAAAAGCAAGTTCACAGAGTTTAAACCTATAAGTCAGGACAAAATACCAGATTAATGCATCAAATCTTTCTCAGTCACCAAGGTTCGTGCATTATATAGGCCTACTGACAAATTGGCAAATAATAAAAGCAATTAAAATATTAAAATAATAATGACTCTGATAAAGCAAATAATCACTGCAATAGTTTCATAATAATCCTAATACACCAACTAAACAAACTGACAATATTACTAAACTTATTAGTAGCAAATTTAAGACTAATCAACTTAATAAATATGCAATTGAAAATGCAAATATTAAACCTATAAATCACCCTAATAAGAATAAAAACAATACATTTAACCCTAATAATAGTTAACAGTTGTTAACATAAACATATTAATAAAAATAATAGTTTCCAAGGGATTGTATGCCCACTTTAGGGAAAAGCTTAATCAGTACAAAACAGTATAATTATTTGTCCACAGAACTGAAAAAAAAATGAAAGAACCATTGAACCATGAATAGAATGTGAAACCAATGTGCTTTCCATCAGTCTTGCAAAAACGACTATTTATCGAAGACTGTAAACGTCTAAACAATGTTTCAGAAATCTCTGCAATCGTTAATGATCTAATGAAGACTGGAGAAGAGAGGCACAAGAAACAACGATAAACCCACCATCGTTTGCTAAACATAAACATAATATTATGATCGCAAGGACCGATAATTATGCGAATAAATTAAACTTAGTAGCTATGCTAATGAATTTCGATTAAAAAATATCGTAACATGCGCAAATCATAACTTATACAATATGAAAACCATATCTATGAATTTCATTTGACAGTTACTTGCATAAGAAATTTGAAACTTTTACTTTTTAGGCACCATACATTTAGCATAAATTAAAATATCAAATACATTAGAAGTTAAATTTATAAATACCAATAGGAATATCAATTCAAGACTGCGTACATAAATTCAAACTCATACGTGTAAGATTAAAATTCAGTTTTTTAAAAGAAATTCAATCCAACATCATTTTAATTCAGTTTTTTTAACAGACATCCAATGTCTTTGTACACAGCAATATTTTGCTCAAACGTTAGAAACATGTATGAACCAAAGAACCAATGTACGAACGGGATGAAACCAAACATCGTTTTATCTTCTGACTCGGATCACATACTGGCTCGAGAAAAGAAAGCATCTTCAACACACTAAGTCTCGTGCAAAAGAAATAGTAAAAGCTAAGATGAAACTATGTACAGATTTAAACAGATTTTTTCTGCATGTTGCACAGATGTGCTGGTTGGAGCTAAGCCCCGTTCTCGTCCAGCACAGCCATGTCCTCACCTTGCTCGCTCTGCGCTTGTGACTGGGGATAGATCGAGGAAAGCCGGAAAGAGATGCGGCAATGCGGGAAAAGACCGTTGTGTCTTGTTGACGACAGCAACAAGCCAGAAGCGAGAGAAAACGATTTGACGATTCGGATGATGCAAGATGACTTAGATGACACTTAGATGACTGTCTCCGGCTTCTGAGCCAGTTTTGCTTCCTCGTACGACATCTCCGTTTCTTCCATTTCCTGTAAAAAAACTCATTATCATTATTATCATTTTTATTATCTTAATTATTATGTGAAATAATTTAATATCAAAAGCATTATTATTATCATCCTTATTATATCAGCGTACTTGCACGTACAACAGTCCTTCTGCACTTTTCCACAATTCTGACATGCTGACTGACTGTTCTTTAATTGTCAATCCCTGTGAGCTGTTTGAACGTGACTCTGAACGCTATGGCATTGAATCTTTGAGTGCAAATGGAGAGATGTTGAAATAAGTGCACAGTCTCCATGGGATCTCCTGATACGGTGGTCATGCGGCAACCCAACTCCATCAAGAACTTGCGTCTAGCGCGATTGACGGGGCCCAGCGATTTGAATGCCAAGGGAACGAAGTCATGTGTGGTGGGAAGAGTTGAATATTTGGAACACTTTTGGTCTATGGCATGTTCAGCTGCACCCCAGGCACTATCCTTATTATTACCAGAGGTAATTCAATCTCAAAGTCATTATTACTATTATCTTTATCATTACCTGAGGCAAGTTAATCCCGAAATCATTATTATTAGGGACCAAGGGTTTGCTTATTAGGGACCAAGTACGGCTGGCATATAAGCTGACCCATGTACGATGAAATAACTGTAGAATCACAAATGATCATCTTAATAACAGTCAGTCCAACCCGACCAAGAATCGTGAGCAGGACCAGAACAGAACAATAACATAAAAAAAAGAACAGTAACGTAAGAGAAAGAGAAAAACCTTATTACATAAAAATACCGTAAATAGTAATAATTCATAGTAATGTAAAGAGCATAGGTGGAACCTTGTTCATTTCATGCATGAGTTGTTCCATCTGACCGTGGTGAGCCTTGGCCAGAGTGTCCTTTGATTTGTACTGTCTTTTGTCCTGTCGCTTTCTCTCATCGATGAACTTCTTTACGTTGTTCTCGTTGATTTCACGAATTCTCCTGCAACATCCACCAACGACATGGTCACGTGGAAGCCACTACACATTGGCGTTCATACCCATGGCTGCTTCACAGTCTAGCATAGCGAACTGCTCTTACAAGTTTTCATGGAAGCTGTTCACAACAAATGATTCTCTGGAGCTAAGAATAGGCACCCAGCAGTAGATCCTCTGACCTTCTTTCATTCATAGCAGATATTTATATAGCACCCCTTCAAGGTTACTACTCAGGAGCCCTCTCGACCCCAGCACGGCTAAAAAAGTACAGTTTTAAGGTGAATATAAAAAGAATCTGAGTGGAGGACAAGTACAGCACCAACGGGATCCTGTTCCAGAGCGAGGGGCCAACAACTCAGAAGGCACGACTCTGCTTATGAGCTGTGCTAGAAAAAGGTGACGACTAGCACCTCTACTGAGGGCTCTACTGAGTCCCGCTCAGTAGAGCGGCAACCCAGTGTACTCAAAGTAGAGTGGCAGAGGTCAAAAAGATAGATGGGGCAAAGTCTAGCAATGACCGCCAGACCAAAGTGATGATCCACAACGAGATCCGCTACAGATGGGAAAGTAAGTGGTATCGAGGGCTTTGTAGGTTAAAAAGGTCAGAATAAATTAGAACGGTCATGTTTAGTCCTGTAACTAAAAGAATGGACAAACGATAGACCTGCCAACTGACCTGTCTCTTTCCGCTTTGTTTTTGATGCCCTTGTCAACCATGAGAGACTTAATTGACTCCATCGACTGCTTTCCCTGCTTTGCCTTCAACTCCTTCATTTCGCTGCAAATGAAAGCAGCAAAGTCAACGAAAAAGAAACGACTAGATCATCATTGACTGTTTGACAACTGCTTGTTCCAATAACCTTAATGCATTGCACTTCATGTAGGTACTAAATATGCATGCTGAATTTCATACGTAAGACATCAGAATTCGAAAGATTGCATTATGCTCAATTAAACAAGTTTCATCTACAGTTGCAAGTAGGCCTAAGTAAAACGAATGTAAATAACTTAGCCATTATCTGCATCCGACATTCTACAGAACGAATATGATGAATGAGTTCTCTGCCCGAAGGCAGGTCTATGTTGTTTTATGCCACCCTGAGATGACATTAATAAGGTGGTTTCCCGTTGCGTTCCTCACAGACAATTATGAGTAAGCAACTAGTCCAAGGTCCCAACGCAGTGATTTGAGGTGCGTTGGAACCTGCAATACTTAGTTGCAAGGCACGGAACAAACCGCTACACCACCCTGTCCCATCGGAATGACTACTCTCACCTCTACAATAGATTGCCATGCGAGCAAACTATAATTGACTTCCGTAATTGTAATAAAATATTATAGCGCCACTCGATATAAGAGGAGCTCATGACTCAACACATTGCTAAACAGAAACCGGAAAGTCTTCAAGCACCTACGGAAGACAGCAGAGGGAAGAGAAAGCAGCTTCTCCCGAAGAGGAAGGGGGAAGCTGTTCCAGCACGTAGGCGAAGCTAAAGACTCGTAGTGAGTTAACTAGTGAGCAAGGCAAGTGAGCGATTTGTGCTCATGCTGACCGTTCATTTCGTAGATAAAGGTCCTTGACCTGAGCGGTTTGCATCTCGGTCATCAACTGCCTCAGTAGCTCCGTCTGCTGTTGAATGTGTGACTTGAGGAGCTCGTAGACCTCGGCCAGATGCCGCATCACCATCTCCGTCCACTCCTTCGTCTGTTCCGCGACCAACTCCTTCACCTGCAGCAGCAACCACATTGTCATGAGCATCTCAGGATAAACCACAGAATCCTCATTAGCATCCTAGGATAAACCATAGAGTACTCACAAGTACTTCATGGAACTCAGCTTGGCCAGAGTTTCGTGGTAAACGGCATAAACTCGGACTCGGACAAACAACGGGTGCGAGTTTTAATCTTTCCAATTTTCTGCTTAAAAAACATTAATCGAATTTTAAAATTCACAAAACGCCAATCGGCCAAACTGAAAACACAAATACTGTTACTATAGTGCTTAAACTAATGCAAAAATAAACAAATTTATAAAAGTTGTGTAAACTGACCAACTAAAAATCAAGAGAATGAGACTTTCTTTTAAATATTCTAAGCTCATTCTCGGCAAACTTAAACTCGTAAAACTGAGTACTCGTCAAGAAATTCAAACTCGGTTTAACCCATACTCATAACCATCTCAGGATAAACCAAAGAATTCTCAAGTGCATCCTAGAACTGAGACAGAATGGAGTGAGCTAACCTTCAGTTTGTGTCGAGCAACGTTTGTTTGTAGAACCTGTTCAGGGTCCGGTCGCAAGTCGTAGCTGTTTCCCTCACTGGAAAAAAGTAGAACAAAAATGCACAGGTTAGTACAACTATTAAACACACAATTTGCCAATGCAATATCGGTAGCTCAGTTTAATCAGGTAACAACAATAGCTCAGAAGTATTCCACTCCTCTCTGAAGAAGGATCTGCCAGACCAGCACAACAATGCTACAGGAGATATGCTGCATGACAGGAAGCCAGTGCAGAGTGTCATGCACATAGGCGTATTTGGGGATGGGCCCAACAAGACGAGCAGCCGAGCGGATAACTCGGTCGAGGCGAGCGATAGGAGCAAGGTCAAACCAAGGCTCAATATGCACAGAACTCTAAAGTCCCTATTTTCCTTCATTTCATTAATTGTTGGGCGACAATCGTGAGCAAGACATTTTCACATTGTTTATAAAACAAGCTGATTCATTAATTTTTAGCTTGGAAGGAAAATTGACGAATAACTATGTCAGCAAAAAAAAATTAATTATTTTGGAGGTTTAAAACTTTATATTTTCAAATAGAAGCAAAATTTAAGTTGGGGCAACATCTATGTTTAAGAGTGAAATGTTCACAAGGAAATTTGATGAGTAACCATTACCCACCAGGATCGATCAGCAACGGCTGTCTGCTGGTTACAAGAGCATAGACATGGGTGGTTATATAAATCTCAGCAAAAAATGAATAATTGCCAGAGAGAACGAGTTGGGTGACCTTCTCCTTGGTTTCAAGCTTCTCTCCGTCTGTTTTTCGACAATCAGCTTCTCATGTGTCATCCTTTCCTTCTCATGAGCGGCGACCATCTTGTCGATGACGAGGCAGTGCTGCTTCTGCAGCAGAGACTTCTCTTTGATGTGATGCTTGTTCACTGCATCCAAATCCTTCTGTTGCTTCTTGATCAGCTTCACGAACTGCTTGTCGTTTCGGAGGATCTCGATCGTGATTGGATCGAAGCCGGCTTCCTCTATTTGCAGAACAAAACATCACTGATGGAGACGATTAGGAATACAGTGTCTTTGGTCTTAACAAGAATTTAACATGACAGTCAATTACATGCACAGATATCCACATCATGATAATTAAATGAGGTTAGATCGCATACACAATTATCCATACTGCAAGAACAATTTTATTAGATAAGATAATTTAAATATATTATGATAATAATTAAATTAGATAAAGTTTTAGGGCAACCAAATCAAACGTACTTTGACTAAACAAGACAATGAAATATCATTACAGTAATTTAATTTAATTGTGTTTAACACAATACCTACATTAGTTATCACAAAGGGTTCCTACCAGCACATTATCCTGGAGACCCAATTACATGAGACAATACCAACAATCAACAACAATAACTGGCACATACCCCTTTTGTCCTTCTTCTCAAATGACAGGGTAGCATTTGGCGTCTGCGGCATGGACACGAAGCTGATCGCCCTCTGTGCCGCATGAGTGTTATTCATCGTCGGCGCCCCTCCTCCTCCCCCGCCGATCCTCCCATCCGTCAGGTCCGGGCGTGTCTTGGCCGATGTCATCTGGACGTCCCCTATGTCGGTCTCATCGATGCCCATGCCCCTCATCTGCCGGGCACGCTTCTCAGCCAGAGACATCGCCTGGATCGGAAGGGACAGTGCTTCCACCAGGTCTGTGTGGACAATATATGCGAATGTATGAATTAATGAAACTTGATATATCGCATCTCTTCAAGAAATCTACTCAGAGGCACTCTCTACGCTAGTCTACATGATGTTAAATGTCATTTCCACGAGTTACTGAAGACAATGACAAAGGTCCTCCAGTCAATCTCTGAATTTGAATTAAATTACGATAAACAATGAAAATTTAAATTATAAATAAAAATGAAATGAAGTAGATAAAATGACGATAATGGAATAGCTCGGCTACCTCCGAGTTCCTTCGGAACGTATGTCTTGAGCGAGATGCGACAGAAGACGGTCGGAAGAGACAGAGGGAAATTTCCCTCCGTTCTCAGCAGGATGTGGCGATAACCTGGATAAACACAGAATCCTCATAATTATACGCAGCCCTTCAGGTAAAATAAGTTCACCCTCAACAGCTTTTGATCAATTAGTTGGTCAACCATTCCTGTGAAATGTAGCATATCCTCCTAGCTACGCTAACCATTTCTCCCTAGTCTTGATCATTGTTTACCATATGTTTTAATAATTATATAACTTTTAATAATCATTAATGAAGACAGATAAGCAGAGGTGGTAGTCAAAGCATTCTGCACCTGCTTGTAGACCGTCGAGGGGAAGAATCCGTTGACCAATCAGCTTCCCCGTTTCTTCATACACCGCAATACGGAAAACGGCCAAATCAGGCAGAACGACCTACAAGAGAAACGACATTTCTGATTAGCTGCTCACATCGTGTTACAAGGGAGTCGATTGGCTAGAGCGTTTGCAGCAAGGATGGTACGGGTTTGTACCCAAGACTTCTTCTAAGATGGTTACAACATTGGAACCTTAGGCAAGTTATTTACTCATAATAGTTCAGCACCTTCCACTTCACGGGAAGCTGCCATTTTCACAGAGATTTAATACTGCTGAGTGATCATCCTTTTTATTCATGATTTGTTCCTCCTTGTATTTCTTGGCCATCAAGTACATCATCAAGTACAGGTCTTTTATCTGAGCCACGATGAAAAACAGTTATAGGTTGCTGTGCCTCTGCTCCCAAGGAATGAAATCGACTGCCAATCACTCTTCTTAGCTCAAATTCACTTCCTTCGAAAAGTGACTCATAGCTCACTATTTCTCCTTAGCGTTCAAGAATTTGAAAATCAAATTGCATCTTCTCCTGGGGATTGACTATTCATGCCTCAGATTCACATATCAGTGCAACCTTGCACGCATAAACACAAATTTAATAAATAAATAAATAATGCTGACCTTCCTAAAGACAAATGGCTTCCAGTTGTAGACCGGATTGAGTCCATTGTTCGGAACAGTACGCGTCCGGAACTCCTTGCGGATGGTGTCGGTTGGCAATCCGTACATGTCCACCTCAACGTATGTGCCCACCTTCTTGTCGGACAAAAACTGACCGGATATCACCTGGAAAAATTAGGCCAAGATTTTCCACTTTGTGTAACTGTAATCGTGAATTTATACAGTGCCACCTTAAGAGAAATTTCTCAGAGGTTCTCTCGACCTGATGATGCCAAACCACGATCAGAAAGAATGGTTTTCAAACCCCTGCGGAAAAGGGGTGACGAAAGACCCAGGGGTTCGTTGCAGAGCTAGCCAGACAACCTATTGCGAAAAGATGGACCGACCAGAGCAAAAAATTTACAAAGCACAGAGAAAGTTCGAGCAATAAATGGGTTAACGCTTTACCACTATCAGTTTTCACAATCGTGGAATTGATGGGGAGTTATTGGACCCGAAAGCGGGTGATTTTCTCATGGTTACTCACTAGGGTCATTTCGCAAATTCCACAGAAAGACAAGAGATGACGCAAAATGAAAATTAGTCTGGAAAGACCATAAATATTTCATTTGTTACTCTAAAAGCATTAAATAAAATTAGCATTTATTAAAATGCACCCTTGAAGTATTAACAAATGATTGTCATCCATTATCTCTGTTCTACTGGACTCTAACCATGCCTCTGCAATGATTTCCGATTGTAAATTCACTTCAATCAACGAACACAAAGATTAGCAGCACTCTGATTTGATACCCCAATCCTTATGAGGTTGACTCCCTTGGGGTTAATGGTAAAATGAGCAATAGGACGAGATTGCAGAGATCTTTATCTGAGGAAAAGTGCAAACCTGAACAGAGCAGTGTGCGGCTATGACGCCATCAACTGGACTTTCGGAGAAAGGATCGAAAAGTCTGTCACGACGTCTCATAAAGTCTGGCTTCAAAAGATATCTAACAAAATAACAGCAGGAGAGAGATATATGAATATGTATACATACATACATTGTATAAATATATATACACTGTGGAATAATTACGACTAGCCATTTATATCCTTACATAAATATTGAGTATAACAAATAGAAACCAAATTAACATAAACCAAATTACAATAAACCAAACAACCTAACACAGACCAAATAAACAGAAACAAATTAACATAAACCAATATACAATAAACCAAACAACCTAACACAAACCAAATAAACAGAAACAAATTAACATAAAATACATTAACATAAACCAAACTAACACAAACCAAAGAAACAAAACCAAACAAAAATAAACCAAACAAACATAAACCAAAATGACATAAACCAGAATGATATAAACCAAAATGACATAAACCAAAATGACATATACCAAAATGACATAAACCAAAATGACATAAACCAAAATGACATAAACCAAAATGACACAAACCAGAATGACATAAACCAAAATGACATAAACCAGAATGACATAAACCAGAATGACATATACCAGAATGACATAAACCAGAATGACATAAACCAGAATGACATAAACCAGAATGACATAAACCAGAATGACATAAACCAGAATGACATATACCAAAATGACATAAACCAAAATGACATAAACCAGAATGACATAAACCAAAATGACATAAACCAAAATGACATAAACCAAAATGACATATACCAAAATGACATAAACCAGAATGACATAAACCAGAATGACATAAACCAAAATGACATAAACCAAAATGACATAAACCAAAATGACATAAACCAAAATGACATAAACCAAAATGACATAAACCAAAATGACATAAACCAGAATGACATAAACCAAAATGACATAAACCAGAATGACATAAACCAGAATGACATATACCAGAATGACATAAACCAGAATGACATAAACCAGAATGACATAAACCAGAATGACATAAACCAGAATGACATAAACCAGAATGACATATACCAAAATGACATAAACCAAAATGACATAAACCAGAATGACATAAACCAAAATGACATAAACCAAAATGACATAAACCAAAATGACATATACCAAAATGACATAAACCAGAATGACATAAACCAGAATGACATAAACCAAAATGACATAAACCAAAATGACATAAACCAAAATGACATAAACCAAAATGACATAAACCAAAATGACATAAACCAAAATGACATAAACCAGAATGACATAAACCAAAATGACATAAACCAAAATGACATAAACCAAAATGACATAAACCAAAATGACATAAACCAGAATGACATAAACCAAAATGACATAAACCAAAATGACATAAACCAAAATGACATAAACCAGAATGACATAAACCAGAATGACATAAACCAAAATGAAATAAACCAAACCAACATGAACCCAATAAAAAAAAAAAATAACGCACCCACAGTTCCCGTTGTACTCGAACTTTCCCTGGTTCAGCTGCATTGCGAGATCGGGCGTCTGGAAATTGAGTGCAACCATTTGACAACCAGCATTCCAGAATATCTGCAACCAATGGCAGCAACTGTTGTACAGTATTGTATTCAAAGATTTCTATATCGCCTCTCACAGTGCAACCTAATCATGGTGAAAAACCACGTGGGAAGAAAAAAGTCTTAATGACACTGGCAGAAGCAGAAGTACCACCAGTTAAAATCAAAGACAGAGGGAGAGAGTGAATATCATTCCAAAGCAAAGGGGTACAACAAAGGACTATTGTATAGCAAAAGGCAGCACAACTGTATTTCTGCCCTTGAAACAATATTAATCTCAACCCCAAAAACAAGAGCGAGCTACTCGACTGCTGTTGCAAACCCACAAAGTGGAAACCATAAGATAAACACGACCTGTCAGCAGCACACTCCAGTGCTTAACGACATCCTATGACGGTGTCATCGTCCTTCATTCACGCTTGGGACTGGCACTACCTGGCAGTACTTTAGAGTGTATAAAGACATCCTTTGGGCGTCGATCTCACCTCCCTCCTCTTCCACACCCACGCTTTGGACTGGCACTGTCAGAGAATTGCGGACAAAGGCAAACTTCTCAGAACTGAGGACTTACCTGTGGCATGTAGTTGCTTGAGTCGACGCGTCCTCCCTTTGGATAGATGCGACTCATTTGGCGCTTGTTATAACTGGAGACACTCCCATCAAGGAAAACAACCCATGCGGGTATCAATTAATATAGGTATACGTAGGTGTGTATGCATTGTAGTTGCAATGGAACACTTATATAGCGCCGCTCGATATCAGAAGCACTCATGTAAGTATCCCTCCTCGTTGCTTACGATCATCAAGTACACGTCTTTTGGCTGAGCCACGATGCAGAACAGTTATGGGCTCTCGCGCATTCCATGTCTCTGCTTCTACAGAATGGACTCGACTGCCACTTTCTCTTCATAGCTGAAATTCAAGATTAAAACACGGACCCAAGTTCATGCCGAATACCATGAAACTCAGGCTGAGCCGAATCCCAAGTCGAGTTTCACTTCATCCCTACTCATAATTAATTAATAATTTATAATTGGCAATGGGCAAAGGATACTTGACAAACTCCGTTGCCTCCTGCCGGAGGTATCCAAGCGCGACTGATTCGTTAAATGATGACATGTGAAAGTGGATATTGGTCGCTGGAAGGAAAAAACCCAGAAACATCGCATTGTATCTGTTTCTTAGAGATATGACAAATATGATCTGTAAATGACACTCTAAGGTTAAGGTTAAATCACGAGACAATACATTACAGGTAAACACATTACGAGAAATTACATTAGGAGTGAATACATTAGGAGTAAATACATTAGGAGTAAATACATTAGGAGTAAATACATTAGGAGTAAAAACATTACAAGTCAACACATTACGAGCAATTACAACATGAGTAAATACATTAGGAGTAAATATATTGAGATTATATACATTACGAGTAATTACATTACTATAGGCAGAAACATTGCAATTGAATACATCAGGATCAAATATATTACGAGTAAATACAATATTATGAGCAAACACATTACAACTAAATACATAATGAGACACTACATTACGAGTAAATACATTACGAGTAACTACATTATGGGCAAAAACATTAAAAATAAAAACATTAGGACCAAAGACATTAGGACGAAATACACTACGAGTGAATACATTATTATAGGGCACAACAATTATGAATGACCGGCAACTGACTTTCCGCAGTCTTGAATCCGTCGAACTTGACCGGTTGGGCGTAGTTGATCATGGCTGAGAGGTAGGGGTGGATGTTTGTGGTGGGGCTGGTATAGTGGTACTGATTGAGAATGGCAGCCTCCTCATCTGCCGTCAAAGATGTTCCATGCAGATCAATGTTAGCAATCATATCAGCATCACCAGATGATTCCAACTACAATGCAATGCAAACAGTATCATCAGTATCAACAGTATCATTAGCATTATTAGTATCATTATATTTTTATGCCCCGATGTACATATGATCCCTTATTATTAAGATATCAGTTTGGAAGAAATCGTTTGTAGATGACTTATGTCATATTCTCAAAAACTCTTGCTACTCCCAGCATAGTCCATACAAATCAACTGCACAGTTTTAATCAGAAACACATTATTTTAGGCCATGATCACTATTATT
Source organism: Bimastos eiseni (assembly GCA_959347315.1). NCBI lineage: Eukaryota > Metazoa > Annelida > Clitellata > Crassiclitellata > Lumbricidae > Bimastos > Bimastos eiseni. The sequence continues at coordinate 45,241,468 of OY365809.1, read as the reverse complement.
AACCATCACCAATGACCAAGTATCCATCTATGGCGCTGAGCAATTGCGAGCAAAGGGTTCAATCATACTCCACTGAGACAGTAACTGCGTAGGAACATTAATTGGATCCTTCACTCGTATTTTCTCAGCGCCATAGATAGATGCTTGGTCATTGGTGATGGTTAATAATAATCATGGCCTAAAGCAATTGTGTTTTCTTATGAAAAACACAATAGACTTGTCTGGTCTTTGTTGTGTACAGCAAGAGTTTCTGAGAATAACTGACTAATTAATATTCCCACATGGCAACCATCTCAGAGGAGTATTGAATCGATACCCTTGGCATCACAACGATATAATTGCCTGCTGTTGTAAAACTTATAATTGAAGAGAATTCAGTTTCTCGCCTTCTTGTCGATTAGCTTGAGGCTGGTCGGTTTGCTTCCGAGTAGATTATCGACGACCCCTGTGACCTCCATCTCTGGATGTGCATCGAGATCTTCCTGTTTGATGGTTGGACTCAGGTCTAGAATCATCAACGGAAACATCCGGATAGGGTGGATTGAATTACCACAAACTTACACCTAAATAAGTCAACCAATCAACATGTTCCATGTCTTCATATACATACATGCACGAACATACATACACACATACATACTATGCATGAATACATACATACATACATACACAGATACATACACATACATACAAACATACATACACACACATACATGCCTACATACATACACACACAAATACATATACACATACATGCACACACATGAAGATACAAACATCAAGGCATACAAACCTTCCAATACGGCTGGGTCGTGATCTCCCAAGACGTCGCTCTCCTCCAAGACGGCCTTCTCTTTGCCCTGGTAGAAGTTCTCCAGCTGTCCTGTTGTTACAAAATTAATTGCAATCCCAAGATTTAAATGTGGTGCCTCTTCACACCGTCGCTAATCCATTGGATAGAGTCCAAGATCCAAGTGACCATCGACTCAGAGATTAAGTCATCGGATTAGATTAAGTTACATAACAGATGGAAGAAGAAGCCGGCTTTCAGCCTCTAGCAAAATAAGGAAGATGATGAAAATAATAATAGATGATGATGATAATAATGAAGGTGATGATGATTACGTGTTGTCAATGTTGTCGATACCACCACTTGTAATCCCACTGCGGTGCTTAAGTTTGAATTAGTAATGACATGAATACTATGTATGTATGTATGTATGTATGTATGCATTGCTGTTTGCCTTTGCACTCATCATCAAACTGGAATTTTTCTGTGAACTAACGTTTCTCATCATCAGCTTTGAGTCGCTTGTTTTTTATTAGAATCTTGTGTTTCAGCTGATTTGGAGACGGAAGAGGAACGTTCACGTCAAGCTGAAACAGAAGAGAAAACAGAAGTGAAACAGATGTGAAAAAGAAGTTAAATAGATGTGAAATAGATGTGAAACAGAAGTGAAACGAGTCATGCTTCCAAATTCAACTTCAGGCAACAGAGCTAAGGAGTCTTGTATATTTTACAGCCCATTGAATTCCAGGTCTGAGAGACCCATAAAACTGAATCAGCATAACAAAGGCTAGAGTAGACAATGGAACTGGCCACAGTCTGCAACATAATCATAGTCATAATTGTTTATTGTTCTCTTTAACATGAGTCAGTTACATTCACTAATTCAAGACACAGCTTTGGATCTGAATATCAGGTCATCCTTTGAGAACCACTGCAGGTGGGAAATAATAATCCACTTGTATCCACATATTTTGTATTGTATTTACATATTTTGTATTGTATTTACATATTTTGTATTGTATTTACATATTTTTACAGCACCTCTCCCATTACGACCCAATCAGAAGTGTTCTTAGTGCGAAAAGCCTCGTGGGATAATAAAACTCTTAAGAATATGGGCAGAAACAGAAACACCTCGAGTAAAAATCAAAGAGATAGTCAGAGAGGGAATATCATTCCAAGGCAAAGGGTTAACAGACGCATAAACACGGTATTGGGCAGAAGCCGTCTGAATCCAGGTATCAAGAGATCATGACGGTCTAAAGAACGAAGAGGACGACAAGCGGCAGTCACAAGAGATAATATCTACTTAAAGAAATTATATCCACTAGCTTCTGCTTACTGGCACAAGGTCAAGAGGTCGCTGGAGTAGCAAGTCATCCAGGATCTCTTCGCAATAATTGGCGATTTTGTACTGTTGGTATTTGCTAGAAAGCAGAGAAACAAAAAACAATGGTTTTAGTTGCCCTATGGAAAACAATGGTTTAAATTAACTTATGGAAAACAATGGTTTCAGTTTCCTTATAGAAAACAATGGTTTCAGTTTCCTTATGGAAAACCATGGTTTCAATTTCCTTATGGAAAACAATGGTTTCAGCTTCCTTATAGAAAACAATGGTTTCAGTTTCCCTATGGAAAACAATGGTTTCAGTTACCTGCCATAAGGAAGACACACAACACAAGAGGACAGTACGGTTTAACAAAGAAGATCAATATGTTAACAAAAGAGAATAACATGTCAAAAAGGAAACTAACATGTAAATAAAAGAGCCAAACATGTTAACACATAGCACTAACAAGTTTTAAAAAATAAACATGTAAACAAAGAAGGTCAACATGTTAATAAAGAAGATAAACATTTTAATAAAGGCAACAAAAATGCCATCAAAGGACATCAGAATGTTAACAAAGAAGACAAATATGTTGACAAAGAATGTGCACATGTTAAAAGAAACGTAAACTTGTTAACAAGATAAAAATTTTATCAAAGGAGACAAACATGTTAAGCAACCAGACATGCCCATGTTAACAAAAGGTCTGTCCTCTGCCCACTATGGACAAGAAATACAATAAGAAAATAAGAAGAAAGAGGAGGAACAGGAGAAGGAGGTAGAGGTGAAGGATGAAGACAAAGGGAGGAGGAAGAGGAGAAGGAGGAGAATGAAAAACAAGCAACAAGACAAGAATACAAAGAAGAAGAAGATGAGAAAGAGAAAGAAGAAGTGCAAGAAGATGCAGAGGAAGAAGAAGTAGAGGAAGAGGAGCAAGCAGCCTCTGAATCCAACCTACCTGCAGTGGTTCTCAAAGGACAAGATGACCGGATAATCAGATGTCACAAAAGCGGTGTCACGAATGGCGAGTATCACATCCTACGACGACAACATCATAGAAGAAATAGGGTCAATAATTACGATAATAGAAAAATGATAATAATAAGAAATATAATAATAGTAATAAATATATTAATAATACTTAAACTGATAATATGAATGCTAATAATAAAGATAATAGTAATAACGAATATAATAATAACATTAATACTAATACTAGTAACAAATATAATAATAATAATACAATTAGTACTAGTACCAATAATAATAAATGAAATAATAATAATATTAACAATAAAATGAACATAATAACAATAATAATAATAATAATAATAATTGAGATTAGCTGCTTGTTCTTGCGGCTACTGCATTGGGTCTCCAATTGTCAGACGAAGTCATAAGGATTGCACTTGAAATTGAACTCTGAACGAAACTATGTGAGCCTCATCTGTGTCACTGTGGCGAGATAATAATAATAATATTAACAATAATGATAATAATAATAATAATAACAATAATATTAATAATAATAATAGCCATTCCAGAACAATTCCCCCAAATTTTTTGAATCCCGAGGGATCATATACCTCGGGTAAAAAAATGATAATACCCTATAAAATATAAAATAAACAAAAAAAAACAAGAAAAAAACAAACAAAAAATAGACGGTGAGATACACGAAAAAACCGGAATGAACCTGGAGGAATTACGGGACGCGACTTGGGAAAAAAAAATGGAGAAGGTTGATCATGACGGTCGCTAGAGTTCAACGAACTGACAGCACAAGGTGACAAGGTGAATAACAACAATGAAAATAATGACATTAGTAACACTAATAATTGTAACATTGCTAATTAATATCCGACACCAGAGGGATCATAAACACTTCAGGCAAAAAATCAGTTATAACACTAAATATATAATAATAATAATTTTTTAATAAGAGAGAGAGAGAGATAGAGAGAGAGAGAGATTCAACCTTGAAGAGAATATCCGTGCACATAGCCTTTCCATGAGTTATGATTGGCTCCTGATCTTCACCTTTGCCATCCCAACAGTCCAGCTCAACACACCTGTCGACAACAATGACAACACAGCTTCATAAGCTTTATTATTATAATCACCGTCATTATCGTCATTTTAATTATTATCATCATTCTTATCATCATCTTTATTATCCAATCATCATTTTCCTTATTATTATTATTGTTATTATTATTATAGTCATTATTATCATCATATTTAATATTGACATCATTGCTAATACAATAAGAACTTTATAATTACAATTAATATTACTGTTATAACAAGCACCATTATCAGTATTATAATTAAAACTGTTCATTCCTTCATAACAGGTATTTATATAGCACCACTAACAGGCTACTACTCAAAAGTGCTTCTGACTCCAGCACGGCTAAAAGGGATAATTTTCATGGTAGAACAGAACAGATGAGAACAAACCTGAGAAGCAAACATTACAGACTGAGGAACACAATCATAACCATCTCCATTATAATTATTAATATCTTCATAAATATTATTACTAAGCATTGCTATCTAATGAAAAACTATTAAGCAATCGTTCTGAGAAATGGTGATTAAAGGACGTTGCTCCTCAATGTCAATACACAGTCAGCCTCTCTCAGAGGAGGAGGAGGAGAAGGAGGAGGAGGAGAAGGAGGAGGAGGAGGAGGAGGAGAAGGAGGAGGAGGAGGAGGAGGAGGAGGATTGAACCCGTACTATATGCGTCACAGGTGATGGATACTCAATTATTTATCACAATCTGACAATAATGCAGAAATGCTTACATAAATGACATCGAACAATAATAATAGCTAGAATTAATTACAAACTAGTAAATGTTTTTGTATAAAGATCTGGGGATAAATCAAGAGTCGTCTTTGGGTGGGAGAACAATGTTGTGGGCTCTAGGTCGTAATTGGTGATTGGAGTGGGAACGGAGTGAATGTAGGAGTTGGTGAGGAACATGATTGGGGTTAAGTAATATGGAGAAAAGGAGTTTGGCATCTGCTATGTTGGCAAGTTCAGAGACTGTTGGAAAGGTTTGATCTAAGTAACTGAGGCGTTTGGCTTCTCTTAGGATTCTTTCCAGGCGCTCTTTATCAGAGGCTAGGGCTGGACAACGCCAGGACAGGGAGGCATATAACAATTTAGCAATGGTAGTGGTTCAAACCAAATGGTCAATGGGTTGCACGACATTGCAAGTTACAACAAAACGACTCGAACCTGCATCCGGCCAGTAGGACCTGGCGATACATTTCGACAGAGGACTTTCCGCCCAACTGTCGCCCGGTCAGGTAGGTGTTGTGTGAGGAGTTGATGTAATAATGGGCCAGAGGATTGTCCATGTCTTGGTAGATGTCGAGACGGTCGAGGAAGACGGGAGCGTTCTCGTCCGACATCAGATACCGACAGAAACCATCGACAGACATCTTCTCTGTAGTTGAAAAACGCACCACAAACCAAATTACCATAAACAATTAAAATAAATTAATAATTATTAGTTTAACTGTCACTATTATCATTGTAATTTTGAATGATCCTTTTTATCATTACCTTGGGTACAGAGAACAGTTTCTTGTACCATGGGCATTAAGGATAGCTTCCTGAACTTTGGGCATTAAGAATAGCTTCCTGAACTTTGGGCATTAAGAATAGCTTCCTGAACATTGGGCATTAAGAATAGCTTCCTGAACTTTGGGCATTAAGAATAGCTTCCTGAACATTGGGCATTAAGAATAGCTTCCTGAACTTTGGGCATTAAGAATAGCTTCCTGAACTTTGGGCATTAAGAATAGCTTCCTGTACCTTGGGCACGATATTCGTCTCGAACTTCATACGTTTCTATGATCTGTTTGACTCTCTTTCGATCGTAGAATGGAAATAGAATTTCATTCAGCCGCGGATCTCGTTGTTTCTGTAGATAATATGAAAATAAGTCAACACAAGACGTCAACAAATAAATGAAAATAACACAATATCTTTTTGAGGGTTTCGTGTTCATTGAATTCAATAACAATTTCACAATGCTATGAATCCACAAGACAAGACGACAGGACAAGACGACAGGAAAAATCCACAGGACATGACCACAGGACAAGACTACTGGACAAGAGAACTGGACAAGACCACAGGACAAGACTGAAGGAAAAGACCACAGGGCAAGACCACAGGACAAGGCCATGGGACGAGGCCAGAAGAAAGATCAAAGGATTATGCCTGCATACAGGGTAACTTTCTAACTAGATTCTTAGATGGCATAATCCACTGCCTAACGACCACACATCAAGTGATGGCGCCAAGCAATAGCGAGTGAAGCTCAAGGCTCCAACATAATAACCAGAGTAAATGAGAAAGACCATGGGGGGAATGGGGTAGAGACCCTAAGCCCAGCGTGCTTCCCTCTCCCCTCAAACCCACCCTTAGAGAATCATTGATGTTCCCACTTGACTCCTCCACTTCAAATACATTAACAGTCGTACATAAAACGCACTTGTTAAGAGCTGAGAAGATAGTCGACCATGTGTTCCACTCTTTGAAGAGGCATTTTAAAAAGGTGCTATATCAAGTGTCCTTGTGCATGTAATGTAATGTATAACCGTGGACCATTCAGTAATGTAGAAATACCTCATTGAGAAAGTCGATCATTTGGCTCATCGTAATAAAGTTTTCGATCCCAGACCTAAACAGACGACAGACGATCATTTACGCAGCTCCCGAACAGATGCATGTATGTGCACACATGTAATGTAATCAATTGTGCATTTATATAGCACCCCTGAAGATATCTACTTTCTGTGCCGGCCTAAACGATGTAAACTGTCACAGTGAACAATTCAAAATACATCTATTAACAAAACAATACACAACAAGCTGAAAAGAGTCATCACTCATTAGTGGTGGGCACACGCACAAGTGTGGAACCAACCAATGGACACCCATCAACGGCTGACAGATGGCATGGAATGTTCAGAGTGTGCAAGTACGTTCAGGTATGCATATAAGTATGTATGTATGTGTATGCCTGTATGTATGCATGCAAGAGTGTGTGCAACTGTGCATATATGTAATGTATGTACGTATTTATGTATGCATGCATGCACATATGCATGCATGCATCTATATATATATATGTGTGTGTATGTATGTGTGTGTGTGTGTGTGTGTGTGTATATATGTATGTATATATATATGTGTGCATGTATGTATGTATGTATCCAGCTGGCTATTGCTAAACTGCTCCTCCTTTTAGAATGTCAACAACACATCCATTATTATTCCCCGGTTGGTCTCTTCCTCTCCGACCGGTAACCTAAGCTCCGTTGGAAAACAATGCACCAGATCCTTAAGTACTTTGTACACAACAGGCGATGCACTATAAATCCGAACGACCTGGTCACTGCGCACCGCGGAATTGATTCGAAAATAGCGCCGGAGAATGGACGGGTCGCCCTGACAGAGGGATATTTGAATAAAAAATTACATTAAATTACATACATTTTTTACGTATTGGTTATCAGTTGCTTTTACATTTACTATTTAATTAATTTATCCCATAGCTTCGTTATTTTTATATCAGTTTATTTTTTATTTTCATATTTATGTTTTATCAACATTTATTACACATCCGGCCATTTTGATATTTATCAATTTATTTTTTATTACTTCATGTTTACGTATTTATCGATATTTATGTCTCAGTGATCAATAATGGTCCTTGATTTGACGTGTCGCTCCAATATCTCGACGGCTCTCTTTAGGAAACCCTCAATCGAGCTCTGGTCAAGATGAAGCAACATAAATTATTCACTACACAAATATAAAAGTAATAAAAAAATAAATTGATAAATAACAAATAGCCGGATGCAGAAATAAATGTTGATAAAACATAAATATGAAAATAATATAATAAATTTATTAAAAAAAACATAAGGAAAAATCAATGAAAATTATGAAATAGTAAATAAAAAATAAAATAAAAACTGATTCATAAAAATTGATGATTTAATTAATAATCTAGAAGCTGAAAAAATAAATAAATCTGCAAAATAAAAAAGTTAAATATTTGAATAAGACAGCAACATAAAAAACAAAGAATAAGATGAAGAAGATGAAGATGATAAACACAAAATAATGATCAAGAAGGTAATGAAGAAAGAGAAGTCAATGAAGAAGAAATACGAAGACTGCTTCTCTTACATTTCTTTGAAAAGCTCTTCTATGTCCGTTCGAGGACAAATTTTGTGATAAAGTTCGTAGAACTTCTCGAATGTGAATTTCTCCGGTTCGATTTCTTCATTCTGAAACCAAAATCCAAACACTTATTGCACAGAATAAATTACAGATATATGTGCACACCTTAGCCAAATTCCTACACCCACAGTCATATGACAAATTCTGTTACAGAGTGGTAAAAACATGGACACCAACATTAGGTCCTGTTTTCTGAATTTTACCACAAAATAAGCCAAATTCTTATGTTAATGTGGTAAAGAAATATACGATTTTAAAATTTCGACATTTAACATCATTTAACTCAAATTCGAGTCAAATGCTCATATAAAGCCCTTGAAAGGAATAAGATGCATAAATTTCATCCATATATCATTTAATTACAATTTAAGCAAAATTCTCAAAGGAGACTAGGCATGATTACTTTGCCACAGCAATGTCACTGATACAAACGTCATCCTTTTCTACCAATACAAAGGTAAAAAGGGTCCATAGAACAATTTTCTCAAAAGGAAAACCATTCAGATAAAAAAAAGAGACTTCTTCAGGTATAGTGCTTCGAAATCCATCACCAGTCCATGCGATATACGCAACTTGTCAGAAATTTTGATCCGAAAGTCCAATCTGAAGACATGTGATATGAATCAATTTGGAATCATGAGTTGCAGGTTATATTAACGCGAACATAGTCCATAAAAACAGCGACAGTGCATGCATCAGCACATATCATAAAAACCGAAAAATGGTCATTCGAAAGTTGCCAATAAAGCAGCCAGAGCAGATCCAGTGCACATGAACGTAACAATTGCACGTTGTGCTTATCCACCTACTTTGCGCATTTGTACCTGATGTGTGCACTTCAATTTTCTCTTCACGCACTTGCAGATAGTGCACTTCCCATTCAGGCGGACTACATTCCTATCAAATGGGAGGGAGGCAGCCGACCCTCCTCTTCCTTCCATCCATTATCAGTGCAGTAGACAAGCAACCTTTGAGCCACTGTCCCTGATATGCTCGCTTAGAATTGCCCATTTCCTAATATCTTCTTTATATCCATCGCATATAATATCTCCTTTATATCTATCGTATATAATATCTCCTTTATATCCATCGTATATAATATCTCCTTTTGAGATGTTGATCTGATGCACCACTCATTGGGGCAAATACCTCCATGTCCCCAGTCTTCTGTGAGAACACCCTCAAGGTCAACGTACCTGTCATAGTTAAAGTCACTGGAGTGCAGCCTACAGACAAATTCTGCTGCCACTACATTCAGTCTTGGCAATGTTTTGAATAGAGTGCCCATCACAGTAATAACTGTCGCAAATATTCCTCCATGAATCAGCATGAAGAGGTAGCGCATTCACTATAGGCTCTCCTCCATTGACGGGCACTGTGTCTTCGGAAGTATACCTGTTGATCTTCTGGAGCTCTTTACCTAAACTTCGGCCTGCTCTGGTCTCTGCTCTCTGCTCTCCATCTCCAGAGCAACTTTGTGGTTGCACATGCTGGCACTGCCACCAAACAGAATAGAGCTTTTGCAATTGTGGGTCATAGTGTTTCAAATCGCTTCACCTTTGACCTGTGTTCTTTCCCACACAGCCTGTCTATCTCTGTCTATAACTTCTCAAGACTTTCCTCTTTGAGCGGGCCTGGGTCAGGAGTGCATCCGGAAAGCAATCTTTCAGAGGTGCAATATAAATTAATTGTCAGATAGATAAAATAATAGATGAACCTTTCCGCTTGCAAATCCGAGATCCTTCAGACACTGCATCACCATCTTCTCCGTTCTTCCGGAAGCAAACGTTCGAGTGATGCTATCAGAGAATGCAATTTCAATCACAATCAGTATCATATCTTTACATTTATATAGCGCCTCTCCCAGCATAACTATTTAGAGTCACTCTCAGCACGGAAACCTCATGCAATAAGAAAAACCTTTAAAGAGTGTGAGTCCTATGGAGAGAAGCCAGTCAGTCATTAGTTTAGTCTTTAGTGATGAAGGAAAGTAATTCAAGGTAGTTCCGATGGTGTCCGCCTGCAACAATGACTGTAGAGGGCGTTCCCTGACTCACTGGGAAGATGATACGGCGAGGGAGAGGACTGGCCACCCTACCTCATATGCCGAGGCCAAGAAAATAAAGTCGCCAAAACTTGACACACATTCATACATACAAAAATACATACATACATACATACATCGATCCACGCATACACATACATACATATACTCAGACATACAAAGCATTGTATCTTATAAAGCGCCTCAAGTAGTTATGACCAATGAGAGGTGCTCCCAAAGTGAGTACTCCAAGGAGACAGAGAAGTGTTCAAGCAAGGGACTGAAGTGGTTACACCACCTGTCAAAATATGGTTAATCCACCACCAAGAAGAATACCCCCACAGTTGCAGAGGCAAACCACTGAACAACGGATATCTTGGCACATACAGCCGTACATACATACACACAAGCACAAGCATACATACATACACGAAACGTACATGTATAGGGACATCCATCCATACATACACACACAGGCAAACAGAACAACATACACAGATACACAAACATACATGCATATATAGTAACATACACACAGATACATGCGAGCATACATACGGAAAGCAGCGTGTCATTTATCTGTCCACTTAATAGGGGACCTCTTCAAAACGCAGATTACTTCACTTTCACTTCTGACAGGTACTTCTATCAAGTGTCTCACGCTCCCACACAACACACACACACACACACACACATACGCACACACACACACACACACATACGCACAACCACATACGCACACACACACACAACCACATACGCACACACACACACACAACCACATATGCACACACACATACGCACACACACACACAACCACATACGCACACACACACATACGCACAACCACATACGCACACACACACATACGCACAACCACATACGCACACACACACACAACCACATATGCACACACACACATACGCAAGCACACACAACCACATACGCACACACACACACATACGCACAACCACATACGCACAACCACATACGCACACACACACACATACGCACAACCACATACGCACACGCACACAAACACATACGCACACACATACGCACACACATACGCACACACACACATACGCATGCACACACAACCACATACGCACACACACACATACGCACGCACACACAACCACATACGCACACACACATACGCACACACACATACGCACACACACGTTTGCACAGAGATACACAAGAAGAGACATAGAGGAGGTAGACATAGGATGGCAGAGGTCTGGCTGGCATGGTTGACGTGTGTAGTAAATAGCTGATAGGTCAATGGACCTTTATCCCTTCATGGTTCTTATCTTATCAGGCAAATCCTTGACCAGCATTACTTCATCCCATGCTCAGATGACGGAAGGCACAGTACCCGGTTGGTTAGAGAGCCGTCTGCACCAATAGTACGGGTTCAGGTTCGATCCTCCTCCGTCTCTTCCTCCTGTTCCTCCACCTCCTGCTCCTCCCCTTCCTCTTCCACCTCCTCCACATCCTCTTCCTCCTCCTCCGTCTCTTCCTCCTCCTGCTCTTCTTCCTCCTCCTGTCTCACCTCCTCCTATTCCTTCTCTTCCTCTTCCTGCTCCTCCTTCTTCTCCTCCTCATTGTCCTGCTCCACCTCTTCCTCCACCTCCTCCTGCTCCTACTTCTTCTCCTGCTTCTCCTCCTCATCATCCTGCTCCGCCTCTTCCTCCTCCTCCTCAATATCAGTAACAATAGCAATAATCCTACCAACAACCATAACTAAACCCAACTATAACCATATCAACACCAATATAAATAACCATAACAATAACCACAACAATAACCATAACAATAACCACAACAATAACCATCACAATAATCACAACATTAACCAAAAACTGGTACCAGTGCAGTTAAAAATCTCTATATCCGCCATTTTGGATATCAAAGCTCCTGTAAAGGCCACCACAACAGTGTTGTGGCAGCCACAGTAACCGCACTCTTTGAATTTTTATATAAGAAAAAAAACCTGCCAATGTTCTGGCCTCTAAAACACAGTCCTTCCTGAAACATGTCATGTATTTGGTGTTGTTTGGCCGAGTAATTTCGGAAAATAGACTCCAGTTAAGGAGTCAAGGACAAGTCGTTTTAAGAGAAATAATAGCATTAAATCATTTCAGGAACGGTTTAATTAAAGAGGAAAGATTGTAAGAGGAAACCGAGGATTGAGGTTTTTTTCATGGAAAATTGGATGGAAAGCAATGATGGGTCGAGGAAGAGAGATAGAGAGAAAGACAGACAGACGGGCAAGCAGAGAGACAGGTAGACAAGGACAAGTAGAAACAGATAGAAACATAGACAGACAGACAAAGACAGTGATAGAGACAGAGAGAGAAAGAGATGAGAGAAATACAGCCAAGAGACAGACAGATACAATGATAGACAGAGACAGACAGCAAAGAGACAGAGAGTAACACAGAGACTGACTGACTGATTGGCTGAAGGATATAGAGACTGACCTGCGCACTGGTATCTTGCCATTGGGATTGACCATGTACCGCAGTTTCATCCAACTGTCGAGAAATATCAATCAAAAGAATGAATGAATGAATGGCTGGATGGATGGAAGCATGAATGAATGGATGAATGGCTGGATGAATGAATGAATGCATGAATGGATGAATGGATGCATGAATGAATGAATGGATGCATGAATGAATGAATGGATGCATGAATGAATGGATGGATAAGTGGACTGATGGATCGATCAGTTAGTCAATGAGTGATTGACTGAGTTAATGGACGGATATATGAATGGATGAATAGATGGATGTATGAGTGAATGAATTAGTCAGAGGATGGATGGATGGAGATGAAGAAAGGCAACGAATGAATGAGTGAATGAATGAATGAATAAAAGGATAAAAGAAAAGACGTATGGATGAACGGATGGATGAGTGAATGAATGAATTAGTAAATACATGGAAGAACAGGTTGATGGATGGATGGATGAATGGATAGATGGATGAATGAGCAATTAGAGAAATGAAGAAGCACTGACTGTTTTTTAAGACATGTCATTGGACAGATGTTGTTCGCTTTGAAATTGTGAGTTATCGTACGCAGACCATGAATCCACGCCTATGCACACACGAACACACACACACACACACCTAAGAATGATTATGTAGAGCAATTCTATCACAAATCCAATCAAAATTAACATCAAAGCCAATACCAATTAATTCATTAACTCAACAAAAATGTATTCATTCATCCAGTCATCCATTCCTTCACTCATCCATTCATTCATTTATTCATTCATTCATCAATTCATTCATTCGCTCTTCTATTCACTCATTCAGTCATGCATCTCTTCGTCCATTCATTCATTCATCCAATCACTCCCACACAGAAACACTCAAATGGAACCAATACCAAACGCAACGTACGCTGGCTATTTTCTCATCGGATGCCACAAAATTGTTGTAGGTGATATTGACCAAATCGAGTCCAGAGCAGACAGTGACCGTTCGCTGGTCAAGGCTGCCCACTCCACGAGAATCTAGGTCATAGATCATCTTAGGATCCTGACAGAGAGAAAAGCATATCAAATGACTTGATCACTATTCACTAAATGCAATAATAAAAATCACAAAATGACTCAACTGATAAAATGACTGAATAATCGCAACTATCCTGCGAAAAAGTCAAAAAAATGACAAGTCATAAAAATACCCATAAAACAGATTAAATTACTCAATCACTAGTCACTGCAAAGTCACTAAATGACTGAATTGATAAAAATGACTGAACCATCGCAAAGATGTTATTAAAAAGTAAAAAAATCACCAAATCATAAAAGTACTCGTAAACAGATTAAATAAAGTTCTCTATCACTAATCATTGCATAGAACCGTAAAACCAGAAAATGACTGAATTTATTAAATGACTGAATCATCGCAGGAATCCTATGTGAAATATACAAATGACCACGTCATAAGAAACAGATTAAATGACTGACTTGAAAGAACCAGACAGACAGACAGACAGACAGACAGACAGAAGAGCAGAGGAGATTTTTCTACAGAGTAATTACTCGACCTTATATAAATGACACTGGAAAACAATCACGTGATAGGAGTACAGCAAAAGGAGGAGGATGAGGAGGATGAGGAGGATGAGGAGGAGGAGCAGATGAAGGAGCAGAAGAAGGAGGAGGGCCTAGAGGAGAAGAAGGAGCAAGAATGAGAGGAGGAGGAGCATGGTTTAAAGGGGTAAGAGTTATAGGAGGATGAAGACGACTATGATGACGATGTATGACAAAGATGATGATGAATATGATGCTGAGACTTGATGATGATGATGATGAAGAATTTCAAGTGACGTCTGAATATTTAGAAATCGGAGAATAGATTGAAGCAACTGAGTGTTGCTTTCCTAGTCTCCTAATTTCCATTTCGCCCTTGGAGCAACAGAGGAGACTTTGAAATGAAAGAAGCACGAGCAAATACGCGACTGGGAGAATCACGAAAGAAAGCCAACCCCTTCAAGGGTTAGAGAGGGTTAGAGGGCATTTGGCTCACGACACCAATAAGGGAAATTGATACACGACCCTAAGATGTAATGTAATGCCTTCCTATGTTGTGTTATGCAGCGCTTTGTTTGGATCTCTATGTGAGAGGCTAAAAAGGCGCTATATAAAGTAGATTGATACATAGATGTATATACACACATCCATTTCTGGCCCGACGACGATACATTTCTGGTTCGCGGAGCCTTGTCTGAAGACAATACAATTATTGAGAATAAAAGGTCTAATTTGCCATTTTCAGGGCCTTATGAGGTTATAATGACGTTTCCAAAGCCTAACTTAACTGTTTATATGGTCCCCTCTGAGATCCCTACCACATTTTCCTCATGCGCTTTCTGCACTATGGCCTGCTACTTGCTGGATAATATAATGGCCCGCCATTAGAAAACTGTTTGACAGCCCTGCTTTAGGGTTTTCTGTTCCAAGATCTTAATATTATTGCCTTTTATTGGCCAATATGTTCATTCTTTTTCTGATTTATTCTGTAATGTCAAGAGATCAATAAATGCTATGGTTATGGTGTTATATATGGATGTTTAGATGGAAAGGTCGGTTCTGGTGGTGATTATAGGTGAGAATGAGGAAGCTGTTGTTTACCTTTGGCGCTGGACCACCGCGAACGTCGCTCACCTGTGAACATTCGATCACCTGTCCTTCCTAAGAAATCACAGACTCATCAATATTCATCACCTGATTAAATATCATCATTACTACAATAGTAATTATTATTAACAATATTATTATTATTGTTATTATCATCATAACTATTACTATAATTACAATAACTATTACAATTACATAACCATTACTACTATTAGTGGCATTATTACCAATACTACTATCATTGTTGTTATTATTAGTATTATTACTATTATTATAACTATTACTATAACTATTACCATTACAATAACCATTACTATTATTTCTATTATTACCATTACAACTAATACTACTAATGACTAATGTTACTATTACTATTATCACCATTACTACTAATACTACTATTACCATTATTACTAATACTACTATTACTATTATTACCATTACTACTAAAACTACTATTACTATTATTACCATTACTACTAAAACTACTATTACTATTATTACCATAACTACTAATACTACTATTACTATTATTACTACTATTACCATTATTACTAATACTACTATTACTATTATTACCATTACTACTAATACTATTATGACAATTATTACTAGTGTTACTATTATGAGAATGGATGGAAGGAATACGGATGGATAAACGAATCGATTATTGCTAGCCGTCCGACTTCATTTTCTCAGCTTCTGCACACGAGGGAGTGCAGCCAACGCCTCTCCATCACCGTGTGATCCTGCCAAAACCGTGGATGCGTCGAAGCTGGATTATTTTGTACCAAAATAGGAGACGATCCAGGGTAGGAGAAGAAATTGGCGGAATTCTTTAGGCAGGGATTGGAAGAGGGAGAAAGCGAGAGAGCAGGGAGGGAGGGAGAGAGGAAGCGACACGGACTCCGGAGTTATGTATGCAAATGAAAAAGAATCAGACTGAGGCTCAAGTAACAACATTCGCTAAAAGACAGCAGAAGAAGAAGAAGAAGAAGAAAGACGTAATGCTTAACAGACCCTGGCGCTATGATAACACTTATTAATACAATTGTTTATTAGTACAAGCAGGTCATTCATCACCAGACACACATTGGCATCCACCAACCTCCATTTGTTCCTTCATTCGCCCGTCCGTTCCTCCATTTATCCATCCATCCATCCATCGTTTACGAAATTAATTCTACTTGCTTCAGTAATGCACATTTATTAGGCGACGACGCCATCTAACCATCAAAGCATCTATCGATGGCGCTGAGGCGAGCAAATCACTGGCTCAAGGTCCCTACACAGTAACCGTCTAAGGGTAGGAGGAGGAGGAGGAGGAGAAGAAGAGGGAGGAGGAGAAGGAGGAGGAGAAGAGGGAGGAGGAGGAGGATCGAACCAAGGCCCTTCTCCTCTGCATTATAAGGCGACCGTGTCTTGTGTATGTATCCCTGTTTGACGTATTCAGTATGTTCGTCCGTCTATATTTCTGTCTGTCTGTTTACTGTCTGTAAGTCTGTCTGTCTCTGTATTGTCTTTCCCATCCTCATGTTTTATTAATATCCTCTGATACCAAGACCGGGTAACTGGTAATTGAACTCGAGATAGGGTTACACCGGAGGATTATGCACGCTGACAGACTGTCTGACTGATGCACCATAGTGGCCTAACTCTGGTCCAGAACTATTCCATCGGTTGACAATATACTCTATCTTTAAAATAATTACAACGGTGCTATTTACCAGCCATGACTGGCAATGATGACATCGAAGACAACGACGACGATGATAATAATGATATCAATGCTAAGAGTGATAATATTAACATCAACAATAAAAAAATAATAATGATAATAATAATAATAATCTATCTATATAATAACCTAAGTCACGTGTCTACGTCTGTCTGTCTGATTCAAGGCGCGTGATTGGGCAGCGCGTGATTGGATAGCGTGCAAACGTTGCTGCTGACCTACATAGGTTATTCGACGGGCTGACCTACATGCAGGGTTTATGAGTAACTTAGTAATACATCGTGTAATGTAAGAATAATTGATTGATTGATTGAATTCCATAAGTTATCATTAAAAATAGAAACTTAATGAATAAATGTATATTTTAGACTACTTTAAACCCGTTTTGCCCACAAGTATTTTTGAAACTTCGACTCTCAACGCACGGAAAAATAACTTCTGCGCTCGAAAGTTCTTTGCACAATAATGTGTAAACGCGACACTAACACTATGTGCAATACATCATTGGTACAGTTAAATTAAGTACGACCTGTAATTTTTCACGGGTTAACAGCTAGAAGAGTAGCAGTTGCAGTACTATCGTGAGCTAAAACATCCCACTAGTGATTCTTCACGGATTAACAGCTAGTAATAATAACAATAAGACTCTCGATAGCTGTCCAGCGAGGAACGCCATCTGATTTTCGTCAACACTGCCATACTAAATAATCATTATAATAATAATAATAATAAAAATAATAATAATAATAATAATAATAATAATAAAAATAATAATACTAATAATAAAAATAATAAGACTATTAATAAAAATAATAATAATAAAAATATAATAATAAAAATAATTTTAAAAAATAATAATAATAAAAATAATAATAATAATAATACTGCAGCAGCGTGAGACGATCCATCTACTCCAACGCTTATCAGTCGCCCCTCAAACCAGAAACTCGCGGTAAGTCTTAAGCACATCAGACTGTAAATGTACGGCCACCCGCCCTCATAAGCCGAGGCCAAGAAAACTCGGGTCGTCAGCGCCTCCAATCCTAAGTCCCCTCTCGAGACACAGTTCATCTCTTCTCCAGACGGATATCAGCTAGCACCATTGATTTAATCCCGAGGAGTCCGATGGTTCGTCTCGTTGACTCCCATATATTATCCCTAATTACTGAAAGAGCGATCCAGTGCAGGGCCGACCATTCCCCTCCGCTACCATCTATCTGTGCGTCTGTCCTCCCTGTCTCTGCAGCATCTTCCCCAGGTTCCTCTGTGTCCCGGCGCCTCTACATTAATCACACGGCATTCCCTCCTTCTTTTCTTCCTCCTCTTACACTTCCGCTTACTCTTTTTCCTCCTACTCCGGCTGGTTCTTGTCATCCTCTTTTGCTTTCTCCTTCTCCGGCACCTCCTCTATGTTCCTCTTCTATCTTCACCTCCCACTCTTGCTCCTCTCTCTCCAACACCTCATCCTTCTTTTCCACCTGCTTCTCCTCTTTCTCCACTGCCTTTTCTCTCCTCCCTTCTCTATTTACTCCACCTACTCTTTCTCCACCTCCTATTCCTCTTTCTTCTCCTTCTATTCCTCCTCCTCTTTATCCACCACCATCACATCCTCCTTCTCTTCCTCTCTCTTAACCTCCTCCCCATTCCTCTTTCTCAACATCTTCTTCATCTCTCCTCCCCCATACTCTTCCTCCTTCTCTTCTATTTCTCCTGCTCCTTAATTTATCAGCCCCCTCTTCCCTTCCTTCTCTTCCTCCTGCTTCTCTTCCTCCTCCTAATCATCTTCCTCCTTCTCCTCCTCCTCCTCCACTTCTTCCTCCTATTCCTTCTCGTCCTCTTCCTTCTCCTTCTCATCTTTATCCTAACTCTTCCTCCTCCTCTTCCTCCTAATAACCTTCCTCCTCTTCCTCCTAATAACCTTCCTCCTCTTCCTATACCTCCTCATCGATTCTTACCTATTCATTATTCGGTGTCGACAAATTAAAGCAGAGACAACAATAGAAGAGTAATAATTAACTATTAATCAGTTCCTGTTGAACATAATAACAAATACCTTTCCGTCGCTCTTCCAGTATATAAAGAAGCCGTAGACGTCGACCTTGACCTTGCAGGCAGGCTCATAAACTCCGATCTCCTAACATGGAAAAACAACACACGTGATCATATTAACGGCTATTATCATATGATTTACAGGTTTTTTTATAGAATACGAAGATATTTCAAATGGTTCACAGATATTTTCATACAATATGAAGATATTTCAATGATTCACATATATATTTTCATACAATATGAAGATATTTCAAATGATTTAAAGATTTTTTCCTTGGTTATGCAGATATTTAAAATGGTTTACAGGTGTTTGCATACTAGTGAAGATATTTCAAGTAATATAGACATATTTTCAGACCATTTACAGAAATTACAAATGACTCACAGCTCTTTTTATATGATATGAAAATATTTATAATAATATTCAGATATATTCAGGCGATTTTTAAACTTTCAGACAATATACATACAACAAAAACGTTTAAATTAAAAAGATCTGTTCAGACGATATCTCGCATTTAAAACGGTAACAGGTAACAGAAGTGGAGAGTATGGATATGTTTTCATCATACCCTACATCCGATTATATCATACAGGCATTTATAGATTCAATATCTCATAATACCTAAATCCACACAAACTAAAATGATCATCTAACTCACTGTTAATTTTATTTTGATAATTAATATAACACCCGTAAAAGGTCATCTACTCAATATATTTGCTTTCTAACTTAAACATCTTGACACAACCCACCAATCCCAAGCCTTACTATTTTATTACGGAAGGCTTTTTATCACATCCACAGGTGTA
>OY365809.1:45131446-45221057 GCA_959347315.1 Bimastos eiseni | reverse complement strand
AGGTCATCTACTCAATATATTTGCTTTCTAACTTAAACATCTTGACACAACCCACCAATCCCAAGCCTTACTATTTTATTACGGAAGGCTTTTTATCACATCCACAGGTGTAGTTTTTTCCAATTAAATTCTCCAATATCTTTAATTATTATTTTCCACCAGTTGCTAGCAACCCTCACCCCGACATTCTCCTTAGCATTCAGCATATTCCCTCTTTTTGCTCATTATTAAATTTTAATTAGCAATCAGAGGATAATAAATATGTTCCAAAGCCACAGGTGATAATAATAATAATCTGTCTCTTAGCACCTTTGGGAGTTTATTAAAAGGCTTCACAAGACAAGTCCAAACTAACATACATACATACATACATACATACATACATACATACATACATACATACATATACACAAACATACATATACACAGATACAAACAGTACCAATAACAGTACCAATGCTAATAACAGTATTATAACACACATATAAACCCAAAGACATAACCACACACACATATACACCAGATTACAGCTAGGCCAACTGCCATTTGATCTAACATCTTCCTATTCATCATTTGAAATTTCTTAGGGAGACTCTCTGAGCAACTACCAACACCCAATCACAGCACCACTGATACACTCACCCCATCATGACACGAAATTGACCCACCCACGTCTTTGCCATGCATTGGAATAAATGTCACTCGAAAGTCCAAGAAATGTAAGAAAGCATTAAACATGTCATGCAATCTATTTGTAATCATGCAACGCAGGCATTTAACGTAATGCAATGTCAAATCATGTGATACACTCAACATCACACAATGTTGTGATACGTAACATGTACTGTACAATACTTCGCATGCGATGCCAGGCAACGTCACGCAATGTAATCTAAAGGAAAATCTCCAAATTTCAGGAAAATCTCTGAATTTCAGTTGAATTACCGAATTTCGGGTAAATCTCCGAATTTCATATAAATCTCGGAATTATAAGTATTTCCCAGATTGTCAGGTAAAGCTTTAAATTTCCCAACGATCTCCTAATTTCATAAATATCTTTGAATTTCAGGTAAATTTCCGAATTTCAGATAAATCTGTTAATTTCAGGTAAATCTCTGAATTCACGAAAATCTCTGAATTATAGATAAATCTCCTAATTTCAGGTAATTCTCAGAATTTCCGGAAAATCTTCAAATTTTCCATAGATCTCTTAATTTCTGAAAAATCTTCTAACTTTCAATCATTTTAACAATCTTTGAATTTCAGATAAATCTGTGAATTTCATATATATCTATGAATTCATGTAAATCTCCCAATTATAGATAAATCTCCTAAATTTAGTTAATTCTCAGAATTTCAGGAAAATCTTCGAATATTCCAAAGATCTCATAATTTCAAAAAAATCTTTTAACTTAGGTAAATCTTTGAAAATTTCAGGTAAGTCGTAAAGTTGGAACTACTATTCACATTCTCATATTCCAAATAATCTTCTTCCTTATTCCACCTCTCCTCTGTTTCCGTTTCTTCCTCCTCCTCCTCCATCTCGCTATCCTCTCTCCTCCACGTCGGTCTGCGTCCAACGCCTCCTTCCACTCCCTCTTCCTCTTTCTTCAGTTTCCTCCTTCCTCTTCTTTCCACCATCCACCTACATCCATCTCCTACCACACCCAATACTGCTACCTCCTCCATCATCGCCCCTTTCTTGCCTCCCAATTTTCCTCCTACCACCCCTCCTTCCACCTCCATCCATCACCCACTCCTTCCTTCCTCTCCGCATCATTCATCCACCTGATTTCTTCCTCCTCCCTCTCCTGCTCCTCCTTCATACTTCCCTTCAACATTTCTCCTCCTCTTCCTCCTCCTTCTGCATGCAATTCAGTCAACAATCACGTGCCACTTACTAACCAAGAACGAATTCCCATTGTGACCACATCACGTACAACCCACTCGGATACAACCACTGCCTAGTCCACCCCACACCCCTCCCCCATCTGGCCTAGCACCGAAAGAAAGGGAACCAAACATCCTGGTTCTTATTATGGAGACTTTATTCCACAAAGCGCCGGTCACTTATACACGTACGTACGTACGTACGTACGTACGTACGTACGTACGTACATACATACATACATACATACATACATACATACATACATACATACATACATACATACATACATACATACATACATACATACATCATTGTTGTATTGTGGCTATTGAAACAACAAATATTATGGTTATGGTTAAACATAAATATTAATACGCAGACATGCTTGAGCCAACATGAGTAGGCAACAAGAAAGGATATAAAAATATATGCTTGGTAACATTACATTACATTACATATGCAAATTCATCCATACATACATACAAAGATACAATGGCAGACAAACATTCATATGCACATACCAATCAATCAATCGATCGATCAATCGATCCATCACTCAATCAATCGATTGATCAATCGATCAATCAATCGATCAATGTGAACCTAATAATATGTGAACACACCTGCAAACGTCACAGCAAGCATAGAAACATCTGGAGAGACCTGTCAAAGAACAGCCAACAAGACACACAGAGAGACGCACAGCATGCCAAACAGTCTAGACGAGGAGACACATAGCACGACGTAGGGAGACTTTCAATGCAGCCATACTGAAGCCATACTGAAGCCATACTGAAGCCATGCCACTGAGAGGTCCTGAGAGTATCGTGTACATAGCATGCAGAAGAAAGAAGATTCCGTAGACTTTACTCACCGTTCGCAATCCATTCTGAGAGATCTAAAAGGGTGATCAACATCAATTGAACGTCAATCATTACTCAATCCTAACCCCCTTCTCTCTCTCCATCCAAGGTCAACGCCCACAAAGCCAAATTTCTCATCCAACAGGGGTGCCGCCGGATTTCTACATACATGCATTTGAAAACGAAAACTCTTCTGTGGCCAACTGTTTGGCCGCTATACTCACAAAAATGTTACTTCTACGGCCGAACACTTAAAAAATTTAGCGGGTGAAGACCTCTGCACAGGCAAATGTGTATAAATATATACATAATACATTTCGGTGTATATATATATATATATATATATATATATATATATATATATAATGTTGTCGTGAGTGTCGTGACCTGTCAATCAGTTATCCATATAACAAGCGATTCATGTTTCAGATAATATATTCTCAGAGCTTCTGTCTTCACCGAAACGTAACATATCACGTGGTCTGAAATCAACGCAACCTTAATCGAAGAGTCTTAGAGTTGAGGTTCAAACTGGTGGTTGCCCATGGCATCCGGAATCTAATAACGCGTCACTTCCTGTCTAGTCACTCTCTCGTAAACAGAACACCCATACAGGTGGAACTCCTCCACTGCTCGCACTCTGGCGGTGCCAGTCCAAAGCCTGGATAAAGGAGGAGGGCGACGCCAACGATCCTTGTTATCACACAGTGTCACAAAACTAAAACTACTCCATTTATGTAGGCGGATGGAAGACGCCCATGGTCAGAGCAGTCGCCCCTTGTTACGAGAAGAGTACATGGGTTGATTGGCTTCGATCAGAACTCCTCCTCCTCTTCTCTTCTGCCTCCTCGTTGTCGTCCTCCTCCTCCTATGAGACGGTTACTGTGCAGGAAGTCATTCACTAACAATTACCTCGCCCCATCGATTGATGCCTTCTCAATAATGGCCATTAATAAATATACCATAACAATCCAAATATGATGATGACGATGATGATGCCGAATATGATGATGATGATGACAACAAGAATAATGAAAACAGCAATGACGATAACAACAATGATAACAACAGTAACGATAACGGTACCATTTACAGTACCAGTACCATTAACATTACCAAAAACAGTACCCATAATGGCGCCAAAAAACAGCAACAACAACACCAATAATAGTAATAACAGCACCAATAACAGTACTAATAACACTACCAATGCAGATATAAGAATCATTAACTGTACCCATACCAATAACTACACCAGTGGCAGTAAAAGTACCATAACAGTAACGGTGCAAGTACTAGCACCGACAATGGCAAGGACAACGACAATGACAACAACAATAATACTAATTAATTGGCCTCGATTCCTTTCTCTGGAATAACAGTGAGCGCCCTGCGCTTAGCTGCCAAGGCCGTGCTTCAGTAACTTGAAGACAATGACCATTTATATCACACACAACACATTACAATAAGTCCTGCAACGCTCTGTTAAGTAGGAGACAGTTGCCCAGATTTCAAGCACCATCGGAAACGAGTCAAAGGCAAGGACCGATGGGCAGAACACAAGAGACTTCACAACATCCCAAACTACTCGATCGTGGCAGATTTAGTGTTCCAGCCACACCAGTATTTACTCCGAGCGCACCCCGAACTGATGAGCGCAACACCCAGCCCTCGGGGGCAGAGGGAAAACTGCCGACGACTACTGCCACCCTTATCTAAATCACCCGTTGCTCAAACAGCTCCGTAATACGGCTTCCATAAAACGGGTCTGGTATAAGGACAAGAAAAACAAATCCGCATCTCGGTCTGTTGTGACTGCGGCGAGAGAGGCTGCGTTTTTTTTGTGAAAGTGGCGGGTAAGGATGTCGAACGCACCTGAACTAAATAGGTGTAGGGATTTGAGAGAGGGCTTGGAGAATATGTTTCAAGAAAATTTACGCAAAAGTTAATCTAAAATGGTGCATTTCAAGCATGCAAACAGTTACCTTAGGTTTTAAAAATATTAATTTCGATCTTCAATAACAGTCACAAACATCATGTAAATCTCGTTAAGCCGCAAAATTGACATTCCGATTTTAATTCTCAAATTGCGTAGTTTATAGCCAAGGCTCGGTGTTCCATAAACACACCATTGGAGGGCCAGAAATGTCCAGTGGGTCGGCTCTTTGACACGCTTGCAATATTGAAATAGTGGACTTTAAGGCTCGCCTTGAAGATGTCCAAGGTAGAGCCTACTTGCTGACGCGCTGGAAGGCCAATCCAAGGTCCACGGATTCATAACACGGCCAAGAACGTAGTAAGAAGCAGCCTGCAAGAGCTGTTTCAACTTTTCAAGAGGCATAAAGGAGACGACTTAAGACTGGCCGTCAGTTTCAACTATACTCATCTGAATTTTCCACAACCCATTTCAACTTTCACAACAGAGATCTTCCAAAATTCAAGAAAACGAAATAAGAGATCCTCTTATTTCGGAAGAGGCGCCGAAAAACGCAACCGGCGTCTACGTGGGGCGCCTAATAAATCCTGGCAGATGGAGGACGGATCTTAGACGCTAGGATGTCCCGGCGCTGGGTCAACCGCACCACCACCCCAACCGCAGATCCAGGTTGGGATCGGTTACCACAGGCACTAGAGGTCGACAGATAATGTTTATTATCCACAAAACAATGCAACGAAATGCAAGAAAAGTAAAGGCAAGGCAAGGCAATGAAAAGCAAGGCTTTCTTCCTGGCCTTGATTTTCATTTCCCTTTCAAGTACCGAGTTTTACCAGTTGAATTGTACAGAGTCCGAGTCTCAAATATTTAAAGAAATCCAATTTTGTCGATTTGTAGATTGGCAAAATTGTTATGATTCCTTTTGCTTTGCCTCGGTTTGAACTAGGAAGTAGTAACTAGTAAGCACTAATAGTAACAGTATTTGTGTTTTTAGTCGATTGACGCTTTGTAAATAAAATATTCGATTTTCGTTTTCAAAGCAGTTTCGAATCATCTCTAGAGCCAAGACAAGTGAAGTGAGGGCAAGACAACGGCAATCATCCATCACTCCATAGGATGCTATGCACTGCAGCTATGTTCCCAGTGTTGTGGGGGCTACATGCGGAGTCTCACCCGAAACAAACGCAGGGTCAGGATTGGGATCTAAACGAGGCATAGGCCGACCGACCCACCGACCCACCGACCGACCGACCGACCGACCGACCGACCCACCGACCGACCCACCGACCGACCGACCGACCGACCGACCGACCGACCCACCGACCGACCGACCGACCCACCGACCGACCGACCGACCGACCCACCGACCCACCGACCGACCGACCCACCGACCGACCGACCCACCGACCGACCGACCCACCGACCGACCCACCGACCGACCGACCCACCGACCGACCCACCGACCGACCGACCCACCGACCGACCCACCGACCGACCCACCGACCGACCCACCGACCGACCCACCGACCGACCGACCCACCGACCGACCCACCGACCGACCGACCCACCGACCGACCCACCGACCGACCCACCGACCGACCCACCGACCGACCCACCGACCGACCCACCGACCGACCCACCGACCGACCGACCCACCGACCGACCCACCGACCGACCGACCCACCGACCGACCCACCGACCGACCCACCGACCGACCCACCGACCGACCCACCGACCGACCGATCAATAAACCTACTTAATACGTCGGGAAAAACTATAAAAAAAACCCAATGCATAATAAGAGAATGGCTCAACCTAATCAGTTATTATCTCGACTGACAGAGCATTAGTAACAGACATACAGACAGACAGACAGATAGAAAAATGCAAAGAAGGAGAGACATCGAGTGAGAGAGACAGCAACTGAGAGAGACACACGCACACAGTGACAGGGATAGAGACAGAGACGGAGAGATGTATAGAGAGAGATAGCAATTGAGAAAGAAAAAGAGAGACGGAGGGAGACAGATTAGATAGACAGAGACAGAGATAAAGAAAAAAGGAAAGAGATTGACACACAGACAGACAATATTGACAGAAAGGGACAGACAGACAGAGACAGAGACAGAAAGAAACAGGAGAGAGAGAGAGAGAGAGAGAGACAGACAGACAGACAGACAGACAGACAGACAGATGTAGAGAAACAGAAAGAGCAACACAGACAGACTCACACAGACAGACTGAAAGCGACACTCGCAGACATACAGCGACCGAGAAAGACAGAGGCAGACAAAGACACATAGATAGACGAACAAAGAGACGCACCAAGACAGCCGCACAGTCCAACGCTACCTACAAAAGCCCCCCTCCCATCAGTTGGTATCCTTCATCCAATGTGTCATAATTTTATATGTGACATAATTAAGTCACACCAATTAACCGCTTCAACACTTTCCCCGCCCAGTATCATCTAAATTTAGAATTCTCGATATACGGCCTCTGGCGCCAGCCGCCCATCCCCGCCCCAACACAGAGTTCCCCAATCAATCCTCCCCGCAATAAAGCGCCAACGACTCCTAAACTCCACCGCTGCTCGCACCCTGACAGTGCCAATCCCACGTCTGGATAAAGGAGGCGGGCGACGCTAATGATCTTTGTTATGACATAGTGTCGTTAAATTGCAATCAACTATAATCACCTATAATTATCTGAAAAACAGCTTAAAATGAAACTTGGGGGGCATTGGATCAGCCTTCTCGTCGCGCCCCTTGTCAGTATCCAGAGGTCAACTCTGGAGAAGCCAATGATCCTTCTAGAAGGACCAAATTCACTTAACATGAATCCTGGTCACGCGCCACACGCGGTCCTCGTCCTCCCAGTGCCCGATGACTTGCAAGCCATTGCAACGGTATTTCGAGTTCTACAACTGAACGTCGAGGGCCTGTCAGCAGCCAAGCGTACATTCATTAGCAGCATGGCCTGCCATCAGGTAGGTAGATAGGTAGGTAGGTAGGCAGGCTGGCAGGCAGGCAGGTAGGTAGGCAGGTAGGTAGGCAGGCGAGTAGACAAATAGGGAGGAAAAGTATTTCGAAAATATACAAGTGGGTAAGCTGGTAAGCAAGTGCACATGATATAATTATTTGGGATGATCTGTCAAAAGCAGACAGATGTCGCAAACCACAATTCCGAGATAACTGTCACAAATGATACAAAGAAGCCATTATTTGTGTTTGGAGTTTTAATCAAATTCAAGTAACAAAGTTATTACTTCATGCTAACACATAATAGTTCTGTGATGAAATTTTGCATTCATGTAATTTTCGGCCATTTTCTCGAAATTGTAAGTTGCGACATCTGCTTGTATTTGATAGAGCATCTCACATATAAAAAAGGACATGTGGGTAAGTAAGTAAGTGTTCATACATAATAGGCGAATTATGCAAATGAGCGACAGGATGACTTATCTCACCTCTTCCCATCGATCGAATCGAGCGCCCTGCAGTAGGGCTTCAGGAACCGTCTTCTGCCAGTGGAATCCAAAAGACTTGGCCATCGCGATTTCAGTCTTAGCAGCTCATAGCCTTGTGTCACTGGTTGGCTGGCCGACTGACTGGCCAACTGACTGACCACCTGACTGGCTGGGTGACTGGCTGGGTGACTGGCTGATGATAAACGATAATCCTGAGTTAGTCACTCAGAGGCAACGTTGT
Source organism: Bimastos eiseni (assembly GCA_959347315.1). Lineage (NCBI taxonomy): Eukaryota > Metazoa > Annelida > Clitellata > Crassiclitellata > Lumbricidae > Bimastos > Bimastos eiseni. Next base: position 45,212,657 of record OY365809.1, on the reverse strand, counting down.
CTGTTTCAGGATGAGGTGGTACGGAGGCTGGGGCATCAGAATTCTGATGGAGAGACTAGGGTATTGTTAAACGTTCAGACATATCGCACCTGTGATCGATCAACAACGCCTCACCTGGAAAGAAATCAATCAGTGGATCGATGAGCAAATATCAATCAATCGATCGATCTGTCAATCAACGAGCAAAATCAATCAGTCAACGATTGATCAATCAACGAGCAAAATCAATCAGTCAACGATTTATCAATCAGTCAATCAATCACTGCATTGATCAGTTAATAAAGATGATTTATATAGCACCGATATTTGTACTCATTGTGCCTTTCACTCACAAGTCCCTTTTAAAGAACGGTATCGCCGTGGTAGGGCTGCGAGCGAATCAGGGTAGACCTCTCGAGGGGCGGTATATAAATGCTAAAATGAATTAATGAATTAGTAATAATGTTGGATGTGCGACATAGGCAACGCATACTTTAAATCGAGAGCGTTTTATTGTGTGTCTAATTTACGACACCTTTTGTTCCAGCGCAATTTTCGTTTGTTTTCCTTGTAAACATTACAACAAAACTAATACGATCGACAGACGATTATTTGTGGAACAAGACAATGTTTAACACGATTTAACACGATTGTTTGGATATACCATAAAACACCGTATACGCTATAATCGCTAACCAATACTATTTGTCATTCAATAAACAATTAATATATAATTATATATATATATAGTGTAAAAGACTGATTTGTATGCATATATATAGGAGTATATATATATATATATATATCGCGATTATCTTTGACATTTAACGTAAACTTTGCCTTGTCGAATATTCCTCTATGATATCCCACCCAGCCATTTGATTTGGTCCAATAGTTTATCGTCTTACGGCATCAAAAGCCGTTGACAGCAAAATATATTTGTACAGCTCTCAGCGTATAGAATAATCCAATACAACTGTTGCTTCCGAAGACCATTTGCTAGCGATGGAATGCGGCATCCAGAGTTAAACATCTTATGGCATCAAAGGTTGTTAGCCTCAGATGAAATAAATTCGTCTAAGAGGTTGCGCAGCCACCGCTCGTTTGGCATCGTATACAACACAATGCTGATATGACCGAATGAATGATTATTATTTACTTTTCAACAGTTTAACGACATCTTATAGCAACACAGGCTGTTGACGTCTTCAGAATTTGTTACATTTCAGTTCAATTTCGTATATAGTTTTAATCCTTTATCTTTATGTTGTCTTTCTTTCTTTTGTGTTGTTATTGATTCCATTTTTTTGACTGGTTGCTGAGACAGCAATATTCGACATATGGTTGTTGTAGATATTTCATAACATATATATATATATGATTATTACATTTTATTCCTACATATATAAACATACATATTGTATAAATGTATATATATACATACAATGTACACACATACATATGTAAAATTTATTCATGTGGTCATTAAGCTTCTTTTTTTGTTCATGAAAGCTCTTCTTTGACCGTATCGGTTCTTTTCTTCTTTCAGTTTTTTTCCATCTTATTTACAGAGCATTAAAACTATTTCATAACATCAATGTCAAACTATCTATATAATGTCAACAAGTAATATTCAATATTAACAGTACATCATTTATAGTAAAGGATTATAGACAATATTCAATAATCCAAATCAACATAACAACCAAAGGAATAATACTAAATCCAGACATCCAAGATTACAAATAAACGAATTAATATCAACTTAACAACTGAAGTACCAATAATAAAGCAATACATTCATCATTACAAAACAATCCAACTAATATGTTGTGTCCAATTGTTGATGTTTAAAAATAGTTTATTAAATGGTTTTTCCAATATCCAGCATGCAACTGCAATAACCATATTTAGTTCTCTATTGAATATTATTCCACTATTTAATTGTACTCATTAATTTTAAATAATGTTTCCATTATTTATTATCATTGGTATGTTATATACCTCAATATAGATATCTCAAACAGATAATACATTTATAAAAATATAATCCATCTCCATCTTTTTCTGCACATAATTTACTTAATAAATTTGATACGTTAGTTTTCTTGCAAGCAAGTAATATATGATCAATTACTTCTGTCATCTGACAATGAGAGCATAAATTAGTTGGGCTCTTACCTATAGTTTTCAACCATTTATTAGTTATTATATGGCCAAATTGAAGTCTGATAAATTGAACTTCACGCGTCCTTATAAAATCCATAATTTTTTTTATCTGAATCAACCGAATGAAGGTAGGTAGTTGCAGTTTAACGACACTGAGTGATAACAAAGATCATTAGCGTCGCCCTCCTCCTTTATCCCGCTTTGGACGGAGTTTAAACCAAATGAACGCGCGATTGACGACTTTTATAGCCACAGCGGAAATCATTATAAAGGTTTCTAGCGAGAGCACGCAATATTCGAGTTTAGGGACATCTCTCACAGAATTCTGTGCACTGTTGGCTAATAACTGTTTAACGACAATGTCATAGCAAAGACGACTGGTGTCACCCTCCTTCTGCATCCAATCTTAAGACTGGCACCACACGAGAACGACAGACAGGGTGCACTGTTCAGCTTAATAACGCTACTTAGAACTCACGCCATTTCGAGTCATTTAAGACAGCGCACAGAGCGCCACTAGTCAAATTGGTGGCGCTATATAAATTACCCGAACAAATAAAGAGACAAATAGGGCCTAGATAAATCAACACCGTTGTCCTCGACTAAACCCAAGCCACTGCCTAAAGGTGAAGGCAAAGCCGCAAATCCGACAGCTAATACCTTACCTTTATTTCGTAGTGAGTGTATACACTAATTTGCAAAACTTTTCATAACATTTATCACAGTGATGAGTAGATAAAATGGAATAATAAACGGTATATTGATGCTATTGGAACTTTGCAACGCAATTTCTCATAATAAGCATAAATTCGTAATGAATGAAGGAATTCAGCCTAGTATACACCCTACCATTGTTGCTGTATATCGCTTGTCACACGCTAATTAAGATCACTTACCTACTTACTTACATACCTACTTACCTACCTATCTACTTACTTACCTACTTACCCACTTACCTACCCACTTACTTACCTGCCTACCTAATTACCTACGTACTTACTTACTTATTTATTCACTTACTTATTCACTTACTCACTCACTCTCTTACCTACTAACTTGCTTACCTAAACCAGTCGTAGGCTACTTTACTCTTTGAGGAGAGTAGTCAAGCGGGGGCGTCCAAGGCTTATGGAAATCTCAATGGACATTCCCGGATGTCTAGTAATTGCAACTGCGGCGCTCTCTCTTGTGAGTCAGTTGTTCACGATCCTGAATTTAGGTCAAACCACTGCGGCGATAAGGCCTACTCAAAGCCCCATCAACCTTGCATAAACGTCTTGCGCAAGTTGTTTATTGTCTTAGTCCGGGGAAAGCTCTTCGCAAAGGCCATTCCAGAGGTGTTGCGTTTGTATACACACCGACCGCTAGGTGTCGAGATGGTTTAGATTTTAGACGGAAGGTGGATCTACGCATGAATACGGATCGGCTCTTAGCGTAATATTCGTAATATCTAAAAATTAATGACGTTGTTGATTTTTTTAACAACACCGTTCCATATCGAAGATGACTTGGTGTCGTCCCCCTCCTTTCTCCAGGCTTGGGACTAGCTAGCACTGTCAAAATCTAACATTAACAGAACAAACTGATATTTATAGCATTGGAAAGGAACATTTTTAAGGTGTCTAAGTAAAACGTTGATCCATTTGTCTAACGACGCCGCGTCATAACAAAGATGATTAGCGTCACCCTAGTCCTTTCTAAAGGCTAGAGACGGGCACCACCACATGCAGGGCAGCTGAAACTTAACCCCATTTTTTTACAATGCCGGCACATCGAAGTTGATTATAATATAATTATTATGATATTCTTTAAAATGTATTTTATGTTTTAAATGCTATCGCTAGGTGGCAGATCTGTTCCTAAAAATCCATTAAACGGAATTCCGGCCTTTATTTGCGCATTATATTACGTCGGTCGGCCCAAAAATAACAAAACCATTATTGACAACCTAACATTAAGTAATATAACGCAACTAAACAACACAAAGAGGCAGCCTCATCTAAGCTATAGACAGTAAACTTTGCTTTTGGTCCCAGAAAATGCTTACGAACGGAACGCTCTGGTGATAAGAACATTTTTACAAAACGTTCTAATGCAAAATTCAAGGGAAAATTGACAAGTTTCCCTTGAACAATTTACTCTAAATTCCGATATTTGGATTTTTTGGTTTCTTATAGCAAATTTCTCCGATATATATTCAATATAATAACAACCGACATTTGCATTCGTATCACCTGAATAGCTGATTTTAACACGCTGATAAGGCGAGGTCTTATATAACCCCGGTCTCACTCGCAGCGCTCACCAAAAGGAACTCACGAAAGGGGCAAATTTCAGAGACAAAGCAGCGCATCCGACGAATTCAAAGTTCAATCCCAGGCAAAGCTGGGCAGTAAGACGAGTTCCTCGGATCCATCTCTCCGCGTTACAGGCGGGCTTCTGTAACGAATCGGCAACCGCGCCTCACGCCGACCCACAGACTATCGCATTCCCATAATCTCTATAGACGGAGAATAAATGCATCTGGCTAAATCGACTCTAAACGGGACCCATACAGCCACTGAAACCGCCGGTCAATCACTGCAGGAGGACAGGAGGGAGGGAACCGAGCTTATTGCGGTCGTTACAACGTTTATTATTACCGAAACCTGATCCGGTGGAGCCGATAAGAGAAGGTATTGGATTAGCCAGTGCACAATTAAACCTCGTCCGGACACGCAGAAAGCCGGTCAGAAATGTTATAATACTGGGAACGTAGGTACAATTGTACACGGCTGTGCGCTGATATGTGTGTACAGCACATATGTATGGATATCTAGTGCGGAAATTCATTTTAATTAGAATGCTGTACTTTTGAATGTATTGTACACCAGAATGCCCAAATGCAGTTGGTTAAATAAAGAATATACTTATTTACTGACCTATATGCATTTACAGGCATTAACATGAACATGCAAGTATGCAATGCAGTCATGCATTGCATGCAATTGATTATATATGTAAGTAAATATTTATTAATGTATGCAAGTGCGTGTGTTTATGTATACGCAGGTATAAATGCATGCGGTTACATATGAATGTAGGAACGATTCTGTAGTCTTGCCGAGTGTTTATACATTACGTAAATGTACATTGTACAAGGTATCTGTAATGGGCGCTAAATGCATCCAACATCGAATCTTGTACCATACCATCGCTTTGGTCTGGCGGTCATTGCTGGGTCTCGCCCCTACCTATCTTCGCGATATCTGTTACTCTACTTTGAGTGCACCGGGTCGCCGCTCTCTGCACTCTACTCAGCGAGGTCTACTTATTGGCCCATTTGCCCGCATAGTTACTAAACAAAATCGTGTTTTCTCAGTGGTTGACCCCTCGCTCCTCTGGAAGACTGGAACACGCTCGGTTGGCATTGCGCTTGTCACTCAGGGTCCACTCGGACTCTATATACTCGCCTTAAAACTGTTATTTTCAGCCGAACTGGGTTCGGGAGCGCGTCTGAGTAGTACCCTGATGGGGTGCTATATAAATCTTCACGGATGAATACTTCTTCAATTATCACTGTATGTATGTATATGTATACCTGTGTATATATATAAATACATATAAATATAATATATATATACATATCTATTATGTATAAATGTGTGTGTTTATGTATATATGTGTGTGTGTGCGTGCGTGCGTGCGTATGTGTGTGTGTATTTTAACACCTGGATATCGCCTTCACGCCGCGATGATAGCCCTAAGCCCGATAAATAAGCCATAAACAGGACCGATCAAACGTCTTGGACCTCTTGGTCGCATCGTATGATTCCCGTTTCTTATAGACAACGTTTATTATTGCGATCGCATGTGCCTTTCCCTGGGGTCTTCCTGGCGTAGAGTGGGTAGAGCCAACCGTCCTATGAAGGATTGGAAAGTAAAGGGAAGTCTCATCAGTAAATCATATTATGGGTCAGCTATAAACCGGAAGTGGAGAAATCCAACCGGAAATCTAGGAGTCAGAAGAACATACCGCGCAGCCAACTTTACACCGTGTAGACTGTAGACAAGAAAAAAAGCAAAAGCAAAAGGAATAATAAAAATCATATACAACAAAAAATTAATCATACATACATACATAATATCAATCAATCAATCGATCAATAAATCAATCAATCAGTCAATCAATTAATTAATCAGTCAATCAATCGATCCATCCATCAATCAATCAATCAAAAATGCAATTTATATAGCGTCTCTTCAAGACACTCAATAATAAGCACAGATTCTAACCTATGTAACCCTTTTATAACTGAATTCGTGTAATAGCAAAGCGAGTCATAAGGAGTCTTCGTTGTAAGTAAGATTAGTGGCGAGCGAGGACAACTTGAATACTCTCCAATTGTCATGGTCCTTCAATAAGCCTATACAACTGAACATGTTTGCTTCAGTGAATTGGTCGTTAGTGCAGTAAATCCGTAGATCATGCCTTCTGTTATATGTGGGCGCTTAGGTAAGTATGCGTTTATATACATTACATATACATTACACAAACATTACATATACATTACACAAACATTACACATACATTGCATATACATCACATATACATTACACAAACATTATTTATATATATACATTACATATACATTACATATACGCTATGTTTACACTACATATACATTACATATACATTACATATACATTACATATACATTACATATACACTACATATACACTACACAAACATTACATATACATTACATATACATTACACATACATTACATATACACTACATATACACTACACAAACATTACATATATATTACACATACATTACATATCATTACACAAACATTCCACATACATTGCATATACATTACGTATACACTACATATACATTACCCAACCGTTACATATACATTACATATACATTACACAAACACTACACAAACATTACATATACATTACGCAAACGTTACATATTACATATACATCCCACAAACATTACATACACATTACACAAACATTACATACACGTTGCACAAACATTACATGCACATTACACAAACATTACACAAACATTACATACACATTACACAAACATTACTTATACATATGCAAACACAAAGATACACACATACACATGTTGTACATACATATTCTGATATGCACATAAAGAGACATATTAATATCATTCATGCACATATAAATACATACTCACAGATAATACACACATACATACACACATACATACACACATACATACACACATACATGCATATATATACAAAGATACACACATGTTATGCAAACATAGATACATATGTATTCATACACACATAACCATAACCAGTTTTGTATGCATTCATAAATACATAGATACATAGATGTATACAGACACAGATACATACATACATAAATCTGCAATTATGTTGCCATCACTGCAACAACTCCCCTACCCTCTTCCTTACTTCCTCCCCTCTTCTCTCTCCTACTCCCCTTCCCCTTCGCAACGTAAGAGGCAAGATACATTCGATGATGACAGAGGGAGAGTGACTGACGCTGTCATTCTCCTGAAAGCACATGATTCTAGATAATGCAAGATGACGGAATGAGGAGCAAGTGGAGGAAAGGCAGGAGGAGGGTGACATAGCAATCGAATATCATCATCGCCTGCAGTATACGACACCTTGGCACGAAGACAATGACAACAACAACAGATACAACAACAGCAGCAACAGTAACAACAACAGCAGCAACAGTAACAACAACAGCAGCAACAACAATAACAACCAAAACTACAACAGCAACAACAAAAAGAAGAACATATAGAGAAGGACAAGAACAGAAATAAGAATAAGACTAGTTGATGTTGGCTTTGCAATTAACAACATACATCACATATAGGGCATTCACTATATGAGGTCTTACAGTGTGGATGCTAATAATTACAGTGATGCTTACAACTCTAGGCTTTACAGCTTTTCAGTGGCAATGTACCTCAAGGTTTACAGCATGTGGTTTACAGCAGGAGGTTTACAGCCTAAGGTTTACAGCAGACAGTTTACCCCATAAGGTTTACAGCCCAAGGTTTACAATGGCGATTCACATGGGCAGGTAATAGCATGAATTTAACAACCCTAGGTTTAGAGCCTTAGAGGAGGTGGTTTACAGCCTGAGGTTTACAATGTTTACGTAATTCTACTTCAAGACATCAACCGGAAATGATAGTTCATCCTACCTTGACCTAGAAAGCCACTGGATCTAAGTCACATGACCAACCGAATTTAGAACAAATTACCTCAATGCTCATTAACACAAAAGGGGTCAGAGTTGAGATCCTGTTGAAGAATAACATGTCATCAAAAGACTCAAGGATCAACACCACCAAGCAACCATTCAGGGAAAATGGCAAGAAATCAGTGCTCTCTACATATATACAGAGGTCAATAATAAGGAAAATCACTGACACACAGACAGAAATATCAACAGGCAGACACTGAAACAGACAGACAGTGGCACAGGCATCCACAGAAGATCAACATATAGAGAGATGGACAGATTCAAAGGAGCAGACAGACAGACAGACAGACAGACTGACCAACAGGAAGACATTGAACAGGCAGACATTATTGAAACAGACAGACAGAAAGACAGACAGACAGAACAAATAACCGATAGGTAGAGAAAGACAGGCAAAAAGAAAGACAATAGGCAGACAAACATACATACAGATGGACAGACAGGCCAACAGGAAGACATTGAACAGGCAGACATTATTGAGACAGGCAGACAGACAGAACAAATAAATGATGGATAGAGAGAAAGACAATAGGCAGACAGACAGACAGACAGACAGACAGACAGACAGGTGAGGTGGATAGAGCCAGAAAAAATAACCAGAACATTGGGTTATTTTTGAATTGAAATCTAACTGGAGCGCTGATAAGGCCACATCCTCCCTCCCTCCCTCACTCCTCCCTCACTCCATTTCCCTATCTCCCCTCCCTCTCTCTCTCTCTCTCTCTCTTCCATCCCCATCTTCCTTTGCCTCTCTCACTCTCTCTCTGCCTCTCATTATGGAAACATTCATTGAACTATCCAATCATTGCCAACTTCCTCTCCTGCCCTCACCCGATCCATCCATCCATCCATCCACCGACCCACACATACATCCACCCAGAGCCCTCACTTCCACCCATACCCAACCAGCCACTGTCAAAACAACTATCAATATCTCAGTCCTTCCATCCGCCAACTCATCTGTCCAGCCACACACTGACCCCTCGACTGACCCAATTATAAACCCATCCAACCACTCACTCATCCATCTACCCACCAATTCATCCATCCATCCATCCACCCAACCCAATTCCCCAACCAATTCACCCAACCACCCACGCACTAATCCATCCTGAGTGCTTTAATGATGGGTGATTGCATCAACAATACAAGGAAAATTTGATGACATTTTAAAACCAGATTCTGAAACTGATTGAACAGCTCACATCTAAAACTAATAATAAAACTCACCAAGTTTCAGTTACAACAGCTCCATTATAAGATTATTGTATCAGCGCCTTAACTCCCATCCTAGCATTTTACTAAATTTTATGCTTTCGACAGATTATGCGTAATGTTTCGTTTGTACCTGTTTATTTTTACATGTCGTGCAGATGTCTGATTAAAGAATATACTTACTTACGATCATTACAAGTATATTCTCCTCAACACGCACACATACAAAGAAGAAAAAAACAATCCCATAGGCTAGCATGAGAGGCAGGAATGGGCATGAAGTGTTAGCAACTTCATTTGCTCAACCTCAGCATACGAGGTCGGGTGGACAATTCACTCCCTCACCATCTTATCTTCTACCATAAAGATTGATATAATAACATAACGCTTTCAACTTAGAAAAAACCATAAACTCAATTATCCATTTGATTTGAATAGATTGTAGGTGGCACTTCGAAATGTGTACACACCGGTTTTACATCTTATTGAGGGCATCTGCCTTAGTTTGGCGCTGCCTTGGCGGTACTGCGCCTGCTTATTAGCAGGAGCTATGTCGCCCTATCACTCCCAGTAGTGGTCGACGACCACTTCACTCTGCAGTTCATGGCGACCTGATCCTGAGTAGATATTCCTGAATGAGGGCTATATAAATCCTCCAACTGAATAAATAAATAGCACACAGTTGGGCGTGTGCCACGCTACCCGATAGCCAATAGGCCCGGCCCAAATGAGACACGTAAGCTAACTAATTTTAAACTTGTTAAGTATTCTGGTAATTAGTGAGTAATAAGTACTAACTACATATAACAAAATGATTTTTTTGTATGAATGTAATATGTAATTAATCATTTTAAGAGGGCAACAAGATAGAAAACTGCTTGGCACACTCCATAACTAGGTCATGTACAAATATTCCCTCTTCCTTTTGACTCTACATCTGGGAAAGAAGGCTTCTACAAAATTGCAGGCCCTTGCTAACCCCTCTATTTGCCCCTCTATTCTGGCTTGCACCCAGTGTACACACTTTACAAAGATGAAACATATTCTTCACAGAAAACGGCTCTTGTATTCAGAACTTTCTAGAGCACAGGTTGCAAACGTTGAAGCTGCTGGGTTTTCGTCTTGGCATGGGGGTTTCTTCCTCAGTCACCCATCTCCCAAAGTAAAATACTGCACTCAACCAGTAAGCCATGTACAAGACGACTTTTCATTCCAAAACATGTAAGTAAAACACTCGCCTACCTCAAAACCGGCCAAACGCAAGAAAATTTGGAAGTAAAAACCCGGCCTCGATCAAATTTCTTACAAGTCTCATTTTCCCCGATGGGAAAGCCGTACCGTCAATTATATTCCATCCGTTTATAAACGAGGAGGCGTCTATAACCGAATAGGTAACTCCTGTTCTCGACCGATATAACTGACTTAGATCACAGCGCCGCTGCTGCCCCAATAAGAGGCTTAGCAAACCTCGCCGATGCTCGGAAATAAAGTGCTATTAGTTGTGTCGCTCACCTCCGATAAATTAACCACATAGTGATCCGTACCTTCGGGGACGTATTAAAAATTCCGACAGCGCAAGAAAACGAGTTGAAACATTTAAGAAAACAGCAATCTGTCTGCCATTAAAGAGAATTCGTCCACGATCCGTTGCGACCAGATGCAAACATTATGTGATGATCGCGTCTAATGCGCGGATCATCGGCTGCTTAATATTAATGAAATTAAGCGCATGCGCGGCCTTGGTATGTTAATTTAAACGCGACCTTGCATGTTGTGTGAAGCGATATATTTCGAAACGAAAACTTCACCATAAAATACAATTAATTTTGTGTACACTGGTTGGGTTAATTTGTTCAGGGCGTATGTGATTTGCAAGTTTGTAATAATTAATGCAAAATTTACATAGCTGATAAAGATGCGTGCTTGCTCTTTCCAATTCTCAATTTCATCACGTTACGATATTATTCACAGACACCATTTGACCGATTGTGATGGCCTTTTATTACCTTCAGTCACCATCTGATTGATGTCATGAGCTTGTTCTTGCTGAAATCTTCGCGTCTGAACATTAAAGTTTGCTAGAGCCTAGATGTACGTACGGGATGTCATGGGTCGTAATTTTGTGTTCGGTGTACATGGGTATAGGCCTATTATGCGTAAACCCTGAAATCCAAAAACACTAAAGCCAACCAATAAAATTTTTAACGTTTTTTCCAGCCCTGGTTGTAGGCTGAGTCAACACGCTCCACTCATAAAGAGATAGCCCAAGCAGGTCGCCCTGGTGGTAACTACCATGGTAACAGATCCTGGTGCAGACAGTCAGTCTTTGTTCCTTGCAAGGTCTAAGGCAGACCCCGAAATGACAGCGCATTCTAGAGTAGGCCTATATATCGATCTATTTAGCTTATTTTTTTATATTAAATCAGTCACCCACTCCTGCCTTCACACCATCCCCTCAATTAATTAATTAAGACCCAGAGCATATCGTCATGTTCTCCCACCTAAAGACAACTTTTACAATTTCCAGATCATTATATAGCCTATATAAAACGTAGGCCTGCGATCTACTAGTTTGTTATTCAATTCCCGCTACTTTTAGGCCTTTGTCCACTGTCGCTCATGTTAGAATTTCTGAAGTTTTGTCAGATTGTTTTCTATCGATATAAGCGAACTTAATAATGCTAATACATAGTATACAAATTAAATTTTGTCGAGTTCCACTTTGCGACGGCTGGCGTAGGCCTACCGCTAGTGGTAGGCCTACGTGTAGGCCCTTCCACCATTTGAAAACCTCTGCCATAGGCCTTCAGTAGAATAGGCAATAGCAATTACAATTCAGCTAACACACTTGTTGCGTTCTTAAGAGACGTAAGTCAACATCAATCTTCGGTTTAGACCTGAAGGTCAACGGTATGATCCACTTAAATCCGTCTTCTTAAAAATTCTATCATTCAGTTATAAATTCACACATCAGGCCAATTTCAGATACAAATCTCGTACTAGTTTAGAGACCTTTTAGGCCTATATATATATATATACATATATATATATATGGCACCTATTCAAAAGAACAAACGGTGCCGTAGTGAAGAATCTCCACGATCAATTCACGATCAAAATGAAATATCATAGGCCAGAATATATATATATATATATATATATATATATATATATATATATATATATATATATATATATATAGTCATTATGTCACCTGGGAAGCATGATCGGAGAAGATGCCAGATGTAATAAAGAAATAAGAAGAATAGCAATGAGCAAAGAAGCATTCTCAAAAGAGGAAAGAACTATTGAGAGGGAAAATAAACAAAGAACCAAAAAAAGAACTAAATAGAGACACTGGTATGGAGTGTGTTATATTGTACGGCTCAGAGATATGGACAATGACGAAGGAAGATATAAAAAGATTGGAAGCCTTCGAGATGTGGATATGAGGGAGAATTATTGGAGAGAATCCTTTGGACTGATCATGTGTCAAACGAAGAGGTGTTGGGAATAATAGGAGAGGAAAGAACCCTACTACGCAATATAGGGATCGCAGATGATCGAGGAATGGAGACGTCGAACCTGCTTGAAAAAGCAGAGAACAAGAAGAAGACAGTCGTTATCGCCTCTGACCTAGGCCTAAGGTGGCGCTATATAAATGCTTGATGACGATTGCCATTTCAGTGGGCTTAACTCCAATTGACCTGATACGTTCAAGAGGTTACGTCTCCCTTAAAACAGTCCAACTGCTCGATCGTCTCACGCCCAACCACTTCATTTAAAGATTAATTGTCAAATGGCTCTTGTAAATTTCGATCAAAGGGCCGGCTTCAACTACACTCGTCTTGCCTGTTAATTAGACCATGGTCCTGTGACTCAGGATTTCGTGCACAACAATCGTGCACTTCATTATATCGATGCAAATTATGCTTTGCTTGTAATATAAGCAAAGCAGAATATTATGCATGCCTAGTCATGCTCATGAATCTCTACCGTGAAGTCGTGATGTATCGGATGGTCATTCAAGCTCCCTCGATCGTCTTCCAGCTCCTATGTCAAGTGACTGAACAGATGCTAAGCAGAGGCGTAGCTAGCTGTGGGGGCAGAGGGACATGTGTCCCTGGGCGCCAAGTTGGAAGGGGCGCCAAAATGAGGGTTAAACTACTATATTTTATTTTGATGCAAACTAATTTATCCCAACTAAGTTAGTAAGATTAAATTATTGCGCCCCTCTCCAATACACTCATTACAAACAGGTTGTCAATCACGATTTTGGCGAGTAGGTCCACTGATCAGTGATCACTAAGGTCTCGTAAGGGGCGACATAATCCTCTTGACGTATTTCAAAATTAACGCATTTCGCTGCAAATTCTTCTAACAATTCTGTTTCAACATTTTGTTGAAATTGAATTTAGCTTCATATTGAAGCTAAATTCATTGTTTTGTGGGCTTCAATGGGACAAGACCATCTCAGCGATCTTGCTCTTCTTAGCATCGAACGAGAAACATTGGATAAAACCAATTTTGATAACGTTTTTGACCAAGGTGAAATTGTTAGGTCAAGAAAAATTAATTTTGTGTCGACTGTTTATGACAGTCATGTATTAGATATGCAATAAAAAAGAAAAGTCCATAAATGACGTCACACAATTTTGGACGAATTCTGACCTCTGACCACTTCGTCACACGTCGTGCAAGTCATAACCTCGTAAACATGACGTCACAAAAATAACTCACAATGCTCTGCACACCTCCTCTTCGAAAAAACTAGATGTTCAGAATATTATATGCACATTTTCTCACAATTATCAAACAAATCAATTATAACTATAAAAATATTTAAGGCTGTGATAGTAGAACGCTGAAAAATTGAGAAAGTATAATTATTACACTCATTATGCATTCCATAAGATGAAAAGCTCTGGTAGAATCATTACATTAAAAAGAATATTTGATTATAATAACTTGAAACAATCTAAACTTTATGCTTCTCCATTCTCCCACGGAGATGCGAAATGCCCCATCATGGATTAATAGGAAGAGCTTGAACTTCATCATCCTGTTCAATGGATCTTCAGATCCAGCTCTTCTTCCTCTACCCAATCTGCACTCTCTATTTTTACTTCATTTGCGATTACAACTATTAGTTTACGTTGCCGACGTGCGTCGTCTCTCTGCAGCGACCTGATGCGTTTTAGCGGAATAATAGATTCTTGCTTACTATTATGTTAATTAAGTGGAATTTGTTTAAATGAGTAAAAATTCAATAAAATAAAGAATTTTGATGTCTGTGTGATGATGTGATGATGTGATGCCACATTTCTTAGACACCCTCTCCCGTCACACACATCGTCACAAATGTGTGACCCTTAGGCGCGTGACGTCATTTACGGCCGGCCGACAAAGGGGCGCCAATTCTGTGTACTTTGTCCCCGGGAGCAAAATACTCTAGCTACGCCTCTGATGTTAAGTGTTTTAAAGTGTTTAACACTTATCGTATCATATCTTTAGACTTATATAGCGCCCCTTACAGGACAACTATTTAAAGGCACTCTCACTGCCTCTCAGCACGGAAACCCCGGTGGAATTGAAACGTCCTTGAAGAGCGAGAATCCGATGAAGAGAAGCCAGTTAATAGTTTAGTCCTTAATGGCTAGGAAGGCCATTCCAGGTAGACAGACCCACCATAGTATGATCCCAGCGTTGGGCCAAGGCAGTCTCAGCCCTAGGCCCAAATTGATCAAGACTGTCAACAGAGCGCAAGCAAGGAGATGAAGTTGCTGATAACGGCTTTCGGAAACAGTTGGAGAGGTATCTCGGGGCATTGCTTATAACTAGGCTTCGCAAACTAGGAAGAGGATCTTGTAGTGGATACGTGTGGAACCGGTAGTAGCTTCGGTTTAACGAGACCGTGCGATTTATTATAGCGATCCTGATCCTTTATCCAGGCTTGGGACTGGCACTTCCAGAGTAACCCAGTTGCCACCTGCGCACAGTTTTAATTGGTATAGGACGATGTCTTGGTTAGTTGACGTTGTAAAAACACCACGCTCTCTTAGAAAAAGATGAATATTATACGTAGGATTCTTCAGACGGTCATACTTGTTATTTTATGACTAAGAGCAATTCAAAGAGTTAGCTCGGTGGATGGACTCCTCTGGTGCCACAATGGGCATGAAGCGTTAGCAGCTTTAGCTTCTTGGCCTCGGCATATGAGGACGGATGGCCAGTCCTCTCTCTCGCAGCCTTGTCTCCCCAATCACAGGATCGATACAGAGATAATCATATCATGGGATGCAGGACGTTGGAGTAGAAATCTCGATGCAAATTGGAGAGGTCTGAATCCTAGACCTCTCGATTGACTGTGAGGGGGTTGTTGAAAAGGTTAGGCCAGAGGAGGTCAGAGTTCGATTGCCATTCATTCATTCATTCATTCCGATTGCTTATTATAGCGCCACTTCGAGGTTACTATACTCAGGCGCGTTCCCAACTCTAGACCGGCTGAAAAGAACAGTTTTAAGGTGAGCGTAAAAAAAGAGTCTGAGTCGATCAACCACAACACCAACGGCAGTGCCAGTCCCAAGCCTGGATGAAGGAGAAGGGTGACGCTAATACTCTTTGCCATCGCTCAGTGTCGTTAAACTGCAATAAACCAACCGCAACACCAACGGCTGCGTGTTCCAGGGCGAGGGTGAATGCGAGGTCAACCACTTGCTGAGAAGGCTTGAGTTTGATATGTATAGTGTGAGGGCAAATGGGGAGGGGCAGAGTAGGTGTCATGGTGGGTGTCATTTGGTTGGAGAATTGTTAGGTGGAGGACGAGATGAGCTGAGGTATGGACACCTGAAGAGCTGAGAAAATAACGAATTTTTAGCGGAAAACCCGATACGACTCATACGAGGGTGTCAAAACAAAAGGCAGTCACAATCTGCTGATGTCATCAAATACGGACAGCTTTATATTACAGAAATCAATTTCATATTCATAGAGAAATGAGGAGTCTGTTTTAAGCATCAATCTTGAAAGCCAGCAAGTCTTCTGGTAAGACTACGATTGATTCAGCGGAGTTCCGAATCGAAGCAGGTGACTATCATGATCCGTGCTTTATGTTCTGCGACCAGCTCTGTCAAACATTCAACGTCTTTTTTCAGCTGCAGAGCGGAGCGGAAGTCATTTGCGTTACGAAACTCCAATCCTACAACGCAATATAATTTTACAATACAATACAATACACTTCAATATAATACACCTTGTATTTATAACCATAGCTATTATCAATTATTTCATCGATATACTCGACATAATAAAAAATTAAAATTAATTAGGGGAAAGAACAGGAGGTTATCGGCGAAGGTTCAATTGAAGAAATGAAGAAGCCTCTAGGCCTATGGGACCAATAAGCTCCCGCTGAGGGAGGGGGACCACTTCTCTTGTGGGAAAACAAGCATCGATTGTGTGGCACGATAGTAGTTAGTAGCTAACCTATACCTTAACTAGTATAGGTCTATTACATAAGCAGGCACCTTACTTCTAAGAAGAACTTTGCTCTAGTTGGTCCACTAGGTGTTTGTAAGCTACTTGGCTTTGAATAAATTATTATTACACGCCTTAATAAAAGAGAGTGACTCAAATGACGCGCAATAATTTATAGCGATAAATTATAGGGGAGGGTGGCTAGGCATTCTCAGAGCAGAGCTTTAAGCTTAGTTATAGAAATCTTCGGAATGGTTCTGGTAAAGTGTTCCATACAGCTGGATCAACAATCGTATTCACGTATGTAATGGTAATCAGAAATTTCTGTGGTGACGCTAAAAGAGATATCGTATCATGGGCCTCGCTGGTGAAATTGAAATGGTGCTGACATTAAGAGAAGTAAGTTCCTAAGTTATGGAAACTGTAAGCCTAATCAGTATCGCATCATATCCTTTATTTATGTAGCGCCACTCGAATAATAACTATTCTGAGGCGCTCTCAGCACGGAAACATCAGTGGTAAAGAAACGTCCTAAAGAGCGAGAAGGTGATGGTGAGAGGTCTGTTATTAGTTATAAAGTGATGGAGGAAGGTCATTCCGGGTAGATGGCCCCACAACAGTAAATTCTGTAACGCCAGTTCGCAAGGAAGAAATGTAAGCGTGCACGGGACCTACAGAAAACTAGAAAGGCAACAGTGGCCGATTTCTGTATCAAAGGTCATGTACGGTCAAAGTCAACAACCCAGGTACAAAACAGACGTCGCTAAATGGTCTGCGATCAGTGTCATATGTGATTCAATTGGACACCTTTAGAACGCTTTCACCGACGCCATATATTCAGAGATTAGGAATCGCTATTGATCGATTTCTAGCTGTATGTGCAGATCTATCGCCGGTGTCTATTTCCATGGCCCGACCCAATCTGACCCATCGAATATGGACCTGACCCGACTTCTGATGCCATATTTTTGACCCGATCCTACCCACGACGTGCATGTGTAAGCCGTAAGTCCCTGGTGAGAATCCAATGCTTCAGATCTGCATTTGACGCAGAAGTTGGCCACTGGTGCATATCTAGTTTTCTAAGCAATACCTTCTTGCACGCTTTATCTTCTGGATAGTGACCTGATAGTGTCTTCTCTATGCAGTGCCATCGTTTGATGCTTTTTGAAGAAGTTACTAATTACATTATAGTTGTGAGAATTTCAAGATAGGATGCGTTTGACGCGTGAGTCTCAGTATTTATTTCTGTTTATGGCTTATATATAGCGTCGCTAGAAAGCGTTTTAAAGGTATCCATTTAGAGACAGCTGCTTTGTACTGACCCAATCCGACCCGCCCTGCCATTAGTGCTTATATGTTACTAATAATATTTAGCGTCAAATTCCAATGCCGTAAGAAACGCTGCTTAATCAGACCGCCACGTACGATAATAATATGCATTTGTGATAACGTATCACGGAAAATGCCTTTCTTTTATTCCAATAATTTTACCCTGAACTTACTTAATCTATATATATATGCAACAGAATTCCCGGTATCATTAGGCAGACCCAGGGGCGGCGATCTCGGGAGGGTCGAGGGGGGCAAGTCCCCTCACCTGCTACAGACATGGGACACGCTATACATGTGTCCCCCACATTTCCTACCCCTCTCATTGGGTGTCCTACCCACCTGTCAAACGAGATCGCCGCCTCTGTTAGGGTCCGGATCGCATGTCCCAGCTAACTCACGCGCTTGTAATCGATGCGTTGACCTTTTGTGTTTTTCAAAAACTAATGAGAAATTATTCCATGCTACAGCTTGAGCCGAGTTCGGTGTTAAACTGAACAAATCTGGCGCTGCACAAAGTGTTCGCGCTAATTCCTTTGCCTTATTCAATTTATTTGATTATTACTGATTAACACGTAGATCTCCGAAAGGGCAGTATCAATTTGCACGATTGACTTCCGATTAAAAGAATCGAGCACTTAGCCAAGATAGTGCTCAATTGTGTGTCTCAGAAGTCATTCACGCGTATTTGATTCAATCGGCTTTGCTATAGCTGTGGGGTGACTTCAACAGTCCTTCCCTCACTAAGGTACACTGAAGATTTCTTTGCAAATGAACGCATGCACAGAAGATATAGACCTTAATGAATCATTATGAAAAGTACAAAGTTGAAATTTAAGCTCTGGAAAAATTGGTTGGTCGAACTGGGTCCCGGTTTGGGACGCGACACAATCCGACCAACTAGGTTCTCGACCCGACCCAATCCTAACCGCCTTATCTGTAGATATTCTTGACCCAACCTGACCTGCTGGTAGAACAGGACCCATGTACAACTCTGATTGATCATCACCACTCTTTATTAGCAACTTCTATTACGCTGTCAGGGTTGCAGTAGACACCTACTGGTCTGGACCCAAGAAGGAGTCAACCAATGGAACACCAAAATGAAGACTCCATCAAATGAGGTTATGCAACAACCCCAGTGCAAAGCAGCTGTCTCTCAATGGATACCTTTAAAACGCTTTGAACCGACGCTATATATAAGTCTTAAACATAAATAAATACTAAGAGATATACGCATCAAAAGCTTCCCTCCTATCTTGGAATTCTCACAACTATAATGTAATTAGTAACTTCTTCAAAAAAGTATCAAACGATGGCACTGCATAGAGAAGACACTATCAGGTCACTATCCAGAAGATAAAGCGTGCAAGAAGGTATTGCTTAGAAAGCTAGATATCCATTAGTGGCCAACTTCTGCGTCAAATGCAGATCTCAACCACTGGATTCTCATCAGGGACTTACAGCTTACACTCCGTTTAGAGTGTAGGCAGAGTAAAAGGCTCGTCACTACAGCGTTTACCAGTGGCCTACCTTGAGAGTCGCTGGCGTTGAGCAACTTTCTCGCAGCGAGCAGTTCTCGTTTGAGCTGATCACGACGCTCAACCAACCCCACCTTCTGCTCGTCTTGACCGCCTGACCTCTCCTTCAGCTGAACAACGAAAAAACAACGGTACAGGTACGAACCCTTAGCGACCTCACTTTCCCAGCCTCGGCACACGAGGCGGAGACCTAGTCCTCTCCCTTGGCGGCTATGCTTTCCACCTACAGTGTACGGTCGATGTACTCATCATGGCCGAGTTGGGTAAGAGGCAGGGCTGGAGCAGAGTCTCGATACTTGTGGGATTTGAAACCCAGACTTCTCGATTGACTATGAAGCAGGCTAACCACAACGCCACAGCAAACGTTCAACTAAACTGTAATGCAGTGTTAGGAATAAATAACCAACATTTAGAGGGTGCAATAGGATCGACAGGTAAATAAAATAGCCACTTTTGTATTATCAACTCTTGTTTCCAGAAGAATTCCTATTTTTTAACTTTTTGGCCGTCGTATTATTTAATAACAAAATAACCATTAACTTTTATTTATTATTACCCCTTGTTCACAGAAGAATGCATATTTCTTATTTTATTACTTTCTTTTTTAACAATAAAATAGCTAACAATAATAAGACCTTAAAAGCTGCTCACCCGAGTTCTTCTGCTTCTGGACCATCTTTCCATTCTTTCCACTTCCTCCGAACCATAGCTGGCTATGGGAAGCGGCTGAAGTGGACCAACTGAACTGCTACCAACCGCTGGAGTCTTCCGGAGGTTAGTACGGCCAGGGCTGGAAGAACCAGGGCGATGGAATCCCTCAACAGCGGACGACGGAACTCTACCGCAGGAAGCATCCCCTGAGAGCAGATCAAGTCCTTCAGGTTCTTTCTTGCACGGCTACCGACAGTCAAATTCGACCTCCTCTAATAACTTGTCATCATCCGTTCATAGTAAGTCTATGGGTCTATCTGAGAGAGGGAGAGAGAGAGAGAGAGAGAGAGAGAGAGAGAGAGAGAGAGAGACGGGGGGGCTGATGAGCAACTCAGCGGTTTCAAAACTAGACCTTACCTTTTCTGTCAGTTCGCCTTTCAAGATTCTCTTTCCGGTACACGTCTTCGCTCATCGAGCCAGAGCCGATATTTCGAGTAGGATGACGACTCAGAGTAGTAGAGTCATCCGCTCCCTGAGCCATACTCTCGTAACCGCTGCTCACGTCGACCATTGTGGGAATTGACGAACTCACCGGAATACAGCAGTTGCCCACCATTTTTCTGCCCGATCCATCCACTCTTGTTTTGGTCGACTTCCCGACTCGTTTCAGGCCTTTGTTTTTATGTACTCGGATCCCCTCGTCTTTTTTCGGGAAGGGTTCCCAGGAGATGTTCGTCTCATGCGAGTGACAACGCCGCCACGGTCTGCACTTCTCCGAGTAGCTGGAACATCTGAGAGCAGACGAAAGGGCGCTCAACAGCGAAGAGGTACTCCGCCTGTGATCCGCAGAAGTCGCAGGAACTCTCAAAGTTGCGTCGAACGAGAGATGCTCGGCGGATGATCGCCCTTTTCTGCGACGATCTCCAAGGAGACGACCGTTGCCAGGCTCAATAGGGTCGCTAGGGGGTTGTCCGGTAACCGAAAGAGCAATGGCGTCAACGTGGGCTTTGAGAACGTTGGATGTCTGCGGAAATTGAGACCTTTCTTCTCCTGGTTGCCCATCACAGGAGGGACTGTCGTTAAACGTCTGCAGAGGTACGATAAGGCATTCGACGTTGATGCCCCACTGAGCTATTGATTCCTCGGGCGATGTTTCATCCAAATGTCGTTCCACCGAACTGCCTTCCTCGCCAGAAGAAGAGTCCGTTCCGCAGAGGACCGCGTCGCTTGGAGAACTACGCGACTTCTCGAATATCGTTGGATTGGACGAACCGTCCGGTAGAGCCAGACTCCTCTGCGACGGAGAATAACATTTGGAAGTGACCTGAGACACGCTTCCCTCCTCCGATCTGTGTTTTGGAGCCTCGCTCGGAACGTCGCGATCACCAAACGACAGATTTGGATAAGATATCTTGTCTGGAGACCTTTCATTTACAGATGGCTTCTCCTCAATTTCGCGAGAACTGACATTCCACAGTGATTCCAATTCCTTCTCCAGGTCCTCGTCATAAGTCGATTGTTGACTGACGGGCGTCACGACCTCATCTGCACTCTTTCTCGTCGGAAAGACCACAAACCCGAGCTCCGTCAATTCCTCCGCTGTGTACCACAGCTTCTCATTTGCCAGCTTTGATCCGCGACCAGCGACGGGCAACTCCTCGGACTCCAAATCTGCTCCTCTAAACTTCTCAGAGCTTAACTTTTCACAGAGAGGAAGAGAATTATCCTCTTGAGGACGACGGAAGCGACCGCACTCGGACGACCGAGAGCCCGTAAGACGGAGGCGATCAGGAAAGATCAACCCCTGTGCGTTAGGGCTAGACGCCGCCTCTGCGGCCGGATTGTTGCCTCTGTTCGGGCACACGAACGTGTCCGGGTGGTGCCCCTGGATTCCCTGGACGGCCTTCACCCACAGTGCCGTGCGATCCGTCACCATTTTCGTCGGCCGAGTCGCAATCGGCCGCACCAACGAACCATTACAACGAGAATGAATCCGGTGACACTGGCCTCCCGAACCAATCCCCGTAAAACCTGAAGGACCGACGCAGGGATACCCATCTGGTTCTCTGGAGGACGACGGAAGCGTTCGTACTCCGAACGCCGCGTGGTATTTGCCCGTACACAGCATATTTTTTTCGGCGCTGTGGTCTGACCTGCTAGAGCCGAGACCGCCTGCCCTTTCGCTGTGGTATCGGACGTGGTAGGAATACGAGCCGGGCATTCCCTCGAACTGCGGGTAGACTCCATCTGACCCTACATGATGGCAGCAGAGAGGGGCTTGAGCTGCAGAGGTTTGGTAGGCAGTCTTACCCAACGCTCTACGTGCATGATCGAACGAGTTCGTCCAGCTACTCTGTCCGTGGGATACCATGCCACCTGCTTCTCCCTCATTAGAACAGTTTGAAACGGGACCAGGACACGGACACTGCCCATAAGAGGGTCCATCCACCCAAATCTGTCCAAACCTCGGACGCTCGTAAACCGCTGACGAAATGGGTACCTGTCTCTTCCTTTGCCTTGCTCCACGGAATCCCGACTCATCGCGAGACCCTAACGAACTGTCGCGGGAATCGCCACGGGCTGACCGAAAATTGAATTCACCAGCAGACAGATTATTTCCAGTCCTTCCGTCAACACCCCTCCCGAACAGACACGCTCCTCTTTCCACTTCACACGATAACGGGGACATCGCAAAGACCCTCTGGCAACAACGGTTGTCCAGACGAAACCTGTCTTCTGCACCACTCATGTGTCGACAACGGCTGTCTCCTCTTCCGATGAACTCCAATGGTTGCCTCCGTAAACGTTCTCGACAGCAACGACCTTCCCATTCCGAACACGAGATGTTGCAGTGATTGTAGCTACCGACCCCAGATACATCATCGTTCGAGTGATTGACCCTCCTAGAGGCAACTGCTTTCCGAACATCCTCCTGTTTCCAACCACCAACGGAATCTCTGATACTGTTACCGAGGTATACAATCGTCTCCCCAGCCGACTGTTCGCTCTCTGAAGCGCAGTGTTCCGAGTCCGAGTACGACCCCTTCATCCGGGCCAGTTCGCCCCCTCGCAGTCCCATCCGGATGCCACGATGCATCCTTGACCTTGACCTCGGAAGTGATCCAGATGACTCGTCGTCTGTCTGTGGATGTCCGTATCGCAGCTGATTGGAAAGAATAAACGAGGTTTAATTTAAAGGTGCAACTGTTTATTAATCCTAAGTCTTGCCTGGAAACTCTCAACCCTCTTTCTATTCTACACTGAAAACTGTTATCTTTGGCTGAGGTTGGACTGGGTAGATTTCTTGAAGAGGCGCTATATCAAGCTTCATTGATTGATTGGATGTCAACTTGATTGCGGCTTGGTTTTGTTGCATGAATTTAACAGTTTACTGCTTGGAATTTCCTCCCTTTGGATCTTCGGCTCTTGCCGAAGAATCCGCTACCTCCACTTTACTCTGAAAACTGCCTTCTTTGGCCGAGGTTGGACTAAGAGCCCCTAAGAGTAGATTTTGTGAAGAGGCGCTATGTCAGGTTTCATTCATTGTCTAACTGACTGACTGGTTGATTGACTGACTGGCTGATTGATTGGCTGACTGACTGACTGATTGACTGACTGGCTGACTGACTGGCTGATTGGTTGACTGACTGACTGATTGATTGACTGACTGACTGATTGATTGACTGACTGACTGACTGATTGATTGACTGGCTGAGTGACTGACTGACTGATTGATTGACTGACTGGGTGATTGATTGACTGATTGAATTGACGGGTGACCTTGCTTCTTGGTTCCATTCCTACGACATTCACTCTCTCGTTGCTCTGGGGTGACTTCCTCAACTGATCTTTCATTCGATAGATATTCTCCACCAACTCAAGCACCTCCATCGTTTCCTTGTAAGAGGTGATGTGCGGTGATACACCGGCGACCAAGCAGCAGGAGTGGTGGCCCTGTCGCTCCTCCAGGCATTCCCTCAGCAACCGAGGCAGCATCCTATGGCTGCACAACCAACGCAATGTGCTATTTAAGGACAAAGGACAAAATTAATTGATAGATACGTAATTCCTACACTGCTTGAAGCCCAGCAGTGCCAGTCCCAAGCCTGGATAAAGGGGGAAGGTGACGCTAATGATCTTTGTAGTCGCAGAGTGTCGTTAAACTGCAACAACCAAAATAATAGATAAGTAATATATTCTGTGACACCTTATAATGGTAATTGACCTGATTTTTAAACTGATTTTGTTAAGTCACTGATTGAAGACTTACACGCATTTCAGTGTTTAAACATTAAGTCATAGCAATTACCATTAATAGTATTAGTAGCAGTGGAAGTAGAAGTAGTGGAAGTAGTAGCAGTGGAAGTAGAAGTAGTGGTAGTAATAGTGGTGGGGGAAGTATCAGTAGTAGTAAGTAGTATCAGCATCAGTATCAGTATTAGTAGCAATAGCAGTAGTAGTGGCACTAGTAGTATATCGTGGCCTTTACCTTGTAGCCAAAGAGTCGCAGGTTCGAACCCACCTCAAGTCACTGCGTTGCGACTCTGGACAAATTGCTCACACAAAATAATCGTCTGCGAGGTAGGCAACGGGAAACCACCTCACTCATCTCATCCCCAGATGGCATAAATCTACTGGATCTGCCTTCGGACAGAGAAGTCATCATTATCATCGTCGTCGTCGTTGTCGTCATCATCATCACAAAATAGGTTACTTTATTATGATTATGTATTTGACAAAAGGAAATAAACACTCATTAGCCGTATCAAATGCACTTTAGTAATTTGTTTAAAGGAAATTCGTAAACAGATACGGCACTGCAATAATTACCCATAGGGAACTTGCCGTTGGCCAGTTAATATCGCCATGACAACATCACCGACCTCTGAGATGCTCAGCGACGATGAAAAAGGGTCATCGGTTGCCATGGAGATGCTGCTGCCGAGGTCAACAAAGTGCAGTCGGCTCCTTCGGCCACCTGTTGTTTAAATTTAAATTCAACAGCGTAAGATTTTTATTTGACTTTTATAGTTATTTAAAGTAACCATCTGGTGGAGTGAATCACGCGAAATGGATCCAATTAATTCCATAGGACCAAGCGCTGAATACGAAGAAATTGCGGTCAGAATGAATTAGCGAGTAGGATATCAATTCAATTTTATTTATCAATCCATTCATTTATCCATTCATGTTTCCATTCATACATATATACAAACAATAATTAATCTGTCTATTCCATTGTCCAGTCAATAATTTATCCATTAATTAATCAATTAATTAACCAATTAACTAACTAACTAGCTCACTCACTCATTCGTTTATTCATTCATTCAATCATTAGCAGCTATATCTATTCATTCAGAGCCAGCCAGACCTGAAATTGGACAGCAAGATAAACTAGTCCTGATATGGGACGTTACTCATACTGTTAGTAATAATGTTACCTGATCCGTTTGAATCCATTTGATAATGGTAAACGTTGATCGTGAAGAAGAAATGTGAAGCAAAGCGGTCGTCTGAGAAAACAAGTTCGAACGATAAAACACATTCTGTAAAAACTCATCGAATTACCTTACTAATAGATCAACGTTTCCCAAACTTTTTTGACCGTGGAACCCTCTTGGTTATAAAATGTAATGACGTAACACCGTCCTAAACGAAGCACATTATGTTGGAGTATGCAGACAACAATGGATTTATGCCGAGATTACACAAATATTGATCCCAAAGACATGAATTCGTTTTCATAGAAAGTTTTATACAAATGTTTAGCAATAATCGTTCATACGTTCACACTGGAAGCTTGTCTTCACCTCACGGAACCATAGGGTTCCGCGGAACACAGTTTGGATTAGATCACAATATGAACTGATAACATTACGCGACCATTGGATTTGTGCACACATGAAGTCGGAATACGACTTTAATCAATAATTTATGCAGCGCCAGTGTGTGATACACAAAGCTCTCAATTAGATGTGTCAGAATAAGTATTACTCCACATGTAGTTAACTTTCAAACTGTCAAATCGTAGTATAATTACAAACATAGTATGAAAGAATGACGACAGGTTTATTGTTACTGTCAGCAGCAATATATAGACTATGGCGTCCATTACGTAATATGCATCTTTCTGAAGAACAAGACAACCTCACAGGGTGACGGATATCGAATCCTCTTTCTCAGCTCTGGCACAGCAATAATACATTACTACTTAGGCTACTAATCTACACGGTTTCAGTAATGTGTGTTCAGCACAGATATTTCAAGGGAACGGGGATCGAACCCCCATTCTCTGAAAGGCAAAGCAAGCCCCTACCCCATCTGACGAGTCTAACCATCACGAACACCTACCATCTGTTGGTGAGTCAGAGGCAGCCAGCGCAGCATCCAGGCAGTGGGCGAGATGCTCGGCTGAAGTCGTCCTCAGTTGAGTCAGAGTCTGTAACGGATGACGAGACTTCGTCTGATGACGTCGATCGGTTGTCATGGAGTCGCCATGGCTACCGTCTCTGCCTGTCAAGAGATTCATCTATATAGATATATATATATATTCAATTCATAATAGTACTAATCATGCTAATTATTATTAAGAATTATTATATTAATTCTAGTGGTAGATTGGTAGAGTAATAATGTTGATTCTGAAAGCAAGAAGATTAATAATGTTAATTATACTAACAGCAGGTAGAATAATATGTTGATTTAAAAAAATTGGTGGAATAGTAATGTCAACTCTAAGAATAGGTAGAATAGTAATGTCAATTCTAAGAATAGGTAAAATAGTAATGTCAATTCTAAGAATAGGTAAAATAGTAATGTCAATTCTAAGAATAGGTAAAATAGTAATGTCAATTCTAAGAATAGGTAGAATAGTAATGTCAATTCTAAGAATAGGTAAAATAGTAATGTCAATTCTAAGAATAGGTAAAATAGTAATGTCAATTCTAAGATTAGGTACAATAGCAATGGTGATTTTAAGAATAGACAGAATAATATTGTCAATTCTAATAATTATAATAATATCGACAATATAAAAATTGCTTGATACGAATAACAATAATATAATTATAATTTTTTATTATATAGTCGCTATCATATTGTGAGTATCATAATAATTTCCTGATTAGCAATACGATCATAGATAGACTGGAAACAATAATTGTCCTTGGAAATCCCTCGGACTTGTTACCGCAGTCGAGATGAGCCAATAGGTCCTTCATCTGTTCCCTTCCGTCTATTAGTTGTGCAGATGATACCCTGACCAAGAATCGTGATCCAGTCCTCTCCTTGCGGAGTTCAATTAATCGATAGAGCCAGACAATGGCGCTGGGAAGGATTCCAAGGCCTTCTCCGTTGACTTCATCGTCAATACCAAACATCGTGAATGTCTTACCTGAAATAATATATACACTGAAGAACAGTTTTCAGAGAGGCGTAAAATGAAGATGATGAGTTCTTAGGTAGGAGACGTAGCTCTAGGGGAAGTCCATTCCAAACTGTAGGTCCAACGACCGAGAAAACCCGATTCTGCATTTTGGAAGTGCGTGCAAAAGGGACGATCAGATCGCGATGGCTTTGTGCTCTAGGTCTAAATCGGTGAATAGATTGGGGACAAAGTGGAGGTAGGAGTTGGTGAGGAACACTGCTCTAATCATTCCTTTCTACCCAAGGCATTCATCATTATTAACTTTATTATCAGCATTATCATCATCATAATTATTATCAACATTATCAGTAGCGTCGTTTTCGTCATTACTAGGATTATCTATAATCTAATCGCTACCTACCCACTCGACCGTGTCCGTAAGTGAAGATACAACCATCGGAACCATTTATAACCGACTGTAAAATCTCAACAAGACTGGCTGAACACACGTCGCTCTACAGCAGAAATACACAAAATGTCCGTTTAGGGTTTTCTGTTCTCTTGTTCCCAATGCGATTGTGACTAGGTTTATCTTTTATCTGATTTATCCTGTATCGTTTTTGGGACCAATAAACACTATGGTTATGGTTATGTAAAAATACATAGGCCTATGCAAGCATGAATGTCCGCATGAATATGAACACAATTTGTATAAATTCATCCAAGTGTATATCATGCTGCATGCATATGTATATGAACGAATGCATGCATATGTATATGGACGAATGTATGCATATGTATATGGACGAATGTATGCATATGTATATGGACGAATGTATGCATATGTATATGAACGAATGTATGCATATGTATATGGACGAATGTATGCATATGTATATGGACGAATGTATGCATACGTATATGAACGAATGCATGCATATGTATATGGACGAATGTATGCATATGTATTAGGACGAATGTATGCATATGTATATGAACGAATGCATGCATATGTATATGGACGAATGTATGCATATGTATATGGACGAATGTATGCATATGTATATGGACGAATGCATATTTGTATACTTTGTTCAATTCTCAATCTACGTAACTCAAGAGTCATCATATATGATGGACTATAGAATAGCTGTGGGTAGGCCTAAAAATATATGCAATGAACAGTAATTATTATAATTATTATATTCCATGGGAGTTTTAGCGCCAAATTAGAGGTGACACGGGGTGATATACACAATGATGGGATAGAAACAAAGTAAAAGGGAAGTGATTTCCCTATCGCAATCTGACAGTGCCAGTCCCAAGCTGGAATTAAGGTGGAGGGCGACGCTAATGATCCCTGCAGTTATCACACAGTGTCGTTAAACTAAAACAAGGGCCTACTGCTACTATTAACCTGTCATTGAACTCGGTCATTGCTCGCGGTCTAACAGTGCCAGTTCCAAGCCCAGATAAAGGAAGGCGAGGTAATGATCGCTATTATCACATAGTGTCGTCAAACAGAAATTACTACTACTACGCAAAACTAATGACATAGCCTTGATTAAGAGTAGGTGGTAGGCCTTTAGGGTTGCGGTCGGTATCAGGAACGGCGATCAACCAACCAGAGGGGTGTTCTGTGGAAAGACCGTATCGAAGGCAAAAGTCTTTCGGATCGGATGGTGTCCAGGACTCCTCAGCCACGACTCGTCAGAACTCAGCTCCATCAGCGTAACTCGATTACGCTCTGCGTCTGCGCAGAGGAAGGAATCGAACGGCGAGTTGAGCGGACTGAGGCAGACGACCACTCGCACCTAAAATAAAGATACATAATTTTAAAGCCCACAGTGGTGGAAAAAGTTATTGCATCACCCTGTGATGAAAGCTTGTTGCTGTACAACTAAATATAAGGACGTAATGAGAAGAAACGATGACTTTTCTTATTTTCTTTCTTGTATCGACCAAAAGACATTCTTTAAGCTACGTAAATGACTGGTTTACAAAATAATTTGAGTGACATCAAGTGTCATTAATGAAAAACCGACTATAATTGTATTAAACCGATTTCTAGCTTTTTGCAGCGTGATGCAAATCACACAAAAGTTATTTCCACCAGTGTATAAGGTAAGGCTGACAATCCGCAACAGTAATATATATATATATATATGTTACTATAACCGCAACGGTAACATATATCCAGCGACAATGAATGTCAGAGACTTAAAACCATAGCAACAATGGAATCAGTAACTCAAAAAGATCCCAGATGATTGGATGTAGAGATGTGCTCCGAACGATAATTGCTGGAATGAATAAACCCCTAATGTAAGCTACAGTAACTTATAATATCCTCTTCCTCGCCGTCACATCTTTCCACCGACGATGTAGGTCAGAGTATTAAACCGACTTTATACTTTATACTTTATGGATATACTGAGTTTGCTAAGAGTGGTGGTAGTTGGAGCAGGCATCTCGACACATATTTTGGTGTGACAACAAATTTAACTACAATAAAAAAAACATCGCTACAGGAAAGTTATGGTACAAACTTTTCGACCAGATTCTAGATTCTGGAACTCCGAAATTCGTAGCAACTCCGCTGGAACCTCTTGAGGACAAGTAGCAATAGCTTTTGCAAAGTTAGTTGGAAAATCTGCCGTGTCCTGAATGTGTTTGCGGCGAACTCCCTCTCTCTTGTTTCGATCGCTTCCACGATTTGCATCTTTCTCAACATCTTCACTAAACGAAAAGTAGGTATGTTCAACCAAAATGACTTTGAACAAAATAATTATTGTCGCATATGCTAATGACCCTAATGTTTTAAAGTGCGCGTTGCTTTAAGAGGTGTAGTTTATTAACAGTGTATATTGTTTCAAAGTGTAGGCCTACATAGGCCTAGTTTCATTTTTTATTTCAATTTGTTACTGTATGTAAAGCATAATTATTGTCGACGGAAATTCGTTGGTTGGTTCTACGATTGTGCATGGGCCCAGCGATGGTGACTCTTTTCAGCTTGCTGTGCAATGTTACCATATAACTGACGTAGACCTACACCAGAGGTGTAGCAAGCGGGGGAGGCAGAGGGGGCACCGGCCCCAGTTTGCCCCCCAGTTTTAGTGCTCAGTGCCCCCATGCGCCCCCAAATCGGTTCTTTTTATGTTTCTCCAATGGCACTTTAAGTTAACTATTGTTAAAATAATTCGTGCCACTCCATTTTTCAAATTTCTGGGGGGGGGGGCAAAATTCAAAAAGTGGGGGCAATATTTTTACAAATTATGCCCCCCACTTTTCGAAACCTTGTTACACCTCTGGCCTACACCAATTATAATTATTCGTTCTTAACGACAGTCAACATCATATAGGCCTTTGAGAAGATATCCTGAACAGGCGCTATATCAAATTCCATTGCTCACTGTTCAATTAAAAGTCTACAGTCATTCAGAAAAACTGTGAACAGTTGTTTTGGGTTATAATAATCTGAGGCTGAACAATATTTGCTAACAGAGGAAAAGTTTTATCGCCAATAAAATTGGCGCCGGCAACACTACTGTAAAAGGTGCCATATGAAGAGAGAAGATACATTCTAGACATAGAGGAAGAGCAGTGTCCGATCTGCCAGGGGATGAGTAGAAATTTGTGGGGGTTGGACCCACAGCTTCAACTACATCAAGGGCGTTGATAAAGTACTGAATTCTTCAGATTCTCAGAAATCCTCATCAGCCGACCCCCTTCTACTTTTCTGACAAATCGGACCCTGAAGAAGAGCAGTACCTTAAGCTAGCCCTGAGGTATGCTCATGTGTATGAAGTGTTAGCGATTTCATCTACTCAGCCTCGGTGCGATCAGCCACTGGCCAGACCTCTCTCGCGCAGTCTCATCTTCCCACAGACAATGTGACGTCAGAGTATCATTGAGTTGGCTATAGGGGTGTGGGTTCAACAGAAATCTTGTACAAAACTAATTCATAGGCTGGGCTTTCTCCTTTATAGAACAACTATGGTTCAGTCTTGATCCTTTTCTTCAATTGGTCTCTCCATCTGGAATGAGCTTTCTCCTTCTGTTCGCTTAAAAATTCTGTCTGGTAGTCTCTCATCCTCTTTCGCTTTTGTAATGAACTGCTTCTTCTCCGGAGCCTTGCCAGAGGTGAAAAACCCAAGATCTTCCAAAACTCAAAAGTTGGTTATTTGGTTTTTAGTTATCCTTTGGATTTTGTCACTACAGTTTTGTTATAAAAAGCATAAAACACAGCACAAAAAGCTCCAGCTCATTCCTAAATTAATTTAGCTTAATTTCGGACTGAACAACACACAATTAGTAATATAATAGTAATATTAGTAAATTGAATAAAAATATTTTATAAAACAAAAAAACCCAAAATTGCCATTTTTTTATTTTTTGTTTTGTGTGTGTAAAAAACAAAAAACAAAAATCAATATGTTTGCAGCCCTGGGCCTTGCGCACTTGCAGCGCTTCTGAATGGTTCACCCTACCAGAAATGCTTAACATTTACAATGCAGTACAATATATTGAAACTAAAAGTACCTTTGCAAAATAAATAAATACCTTGAACAACCTGAAATGACACTAACATCCAACAACGGAAAATATCTCGTTTGTAAATCTCTTCTATGATTTTCCGGATCAGAATCTGCTTTCGAAGACACACCTGGCTTCCTCAGAGTCGTAGCTGGCAACTTCGAGGACACACCTGGCACCTTTGAAGACGCACCTGGCACCTTCAAAGGCACAGCTGGCACCTTCATAGGCACACCTGGCACCTTTAAAGGCACACCTGGCACCTTCAAGGGCACGTCCGGCATCTTGTCTATCAAAGGATCATTATCGTCACAGCTTCTTATTTCACAGATTATTTCCTTCGTTTCTCCTCTAATATCGCAAATTTGTCCATTATCACTCTTATCGCCGACGTCTTTGTTATCACCTCCGGCAGATGCATCGCCGATGATAACAACGTCTTCCATGTTGATAACGTCTTCCATGTTGATAACGTCTTCCGTGTTTATTCCTTTAGAAAAGTTTTTCGAGAGATCAACACCATCTACGCACTCTCCGCCTGCAATCTGAAAAACGCAATAACTAGGCCCTATTGATAATTAACTTGAACAATGTGAGAATCAATACAGCTAGCTTAGTAGGACAACGTTCATTTGTTCTGCCTTCTGTTGCCTGATCTGGGTCTTGAGTAACTGTTCCGTGCATTACTCTAAGCTCTAATGACCTATTGTTATGTTCCATTTAACGTCGTAATGGTTTAACTTATAGAACGTTATAATGTCAAGCACAAGGCTGTATATTTTGTATTGCATTGTAAGTTCAACGTCATGTTCAAACGTTCTCTGGTTCCGTGTTCCACAGCATGTTCTAACACTTTACCCTTCTGTCTTCTATATCATAATCAAATGTTTTATTTCTGTGTTCTGCATCACGTTCCGATATGCGCAACCATGGGCTCGACATAAATTCAGATAACTTGAAATAAGATCCTTAGTCTAATGCTCTGCGACATGCTTAATAAAGTTCTTTAGTTCAATGTATAGCGTTCTAACGTTTTAAACTCATACTTCACCTGGAGCAAATCACGAACCAGCAAATCAAAGGAGTCATCCAAATCCTTCCGTTGATTCCTTACAGCAGACGGATCAAAGCATTGAGTGAGTGGAATCGAGCGATGACCAACTGATCTACAACCGGTCAAATGGTTCTCAGATCGATAACTGGAGAACACAGAGATAAAGGTGGATAAACCTCAACTCTCCAGATTATAATCATACCTCTTCACGAATTCCTACCTTTATTTGTCCTAATCTCCGTCTACCTCGTACTCTCTAATCTATTCACACCTCGCATTTCCTTCTAGTTTCGCTGCTCTGAGCTCAAACTAATTCACAGACAATGCCAGCATGCATCTATACTCGTTCCACAGTCCAGGTGTTTTAGTTCCTCCTCGAAACATCGACGACGCCAGAGATCGACAAAACCATTTTCATGAATATTCATTAATGAATTATCCGATGCATATTAATGAATGAACATTTAAATAAACATTTATTCACGAATATACACAAACTCAGTGAATATTCGTGAGTGAATGCACATCATGAATATTCTAATATTCTATCTGAAAGGATTTTTAAACTGCAATATCGTCGCATATGAGCCAGATCTGTCATTTAGCTGAAAATGTGCTTTCAAAATATTAGTGTAGATCCTGAACTCCATAATTATTAATGACGCTTATCATTAATTACGTCTTCTGAAATTAATTTCCCTGATGACTCAAACATCGTCATCAGCACAGCTCTCCTTGTAACCGTTGGTGCTGCTCAATATCTCTCTCCCTGCATCTATTTCTTCTGCCCACTGTCTCTCTTCCTGTATCTGTCTGTTCTGTTCAATATCTCTCTCTATGTATCTGTTCCTTCTGTTCAATATCTCTCTCTATGTATCTGTTCCTTCTTCAATATCTCTCTCTATGTATCTGTTCCTTCTGTTCAATATCTCTCTCCATGTCGGTCAATCTGTTTGTTCTTGTCAGTACATGTATCTCTCCCTGTATCCGTCTGTTCTATTCTATATCTTTCATCCACCCACTCTATCGTCTTCAATGGATTCTCGTCCTCTGTCTGTTTGCCTGTCTATCCGTCTGTGTTCCACCTGCAACCGGACTCTGGTCATTCTTCAACATCTTCACGGGAAACAACTCTACCACAGCATAACGCTCGTGAATAAACCGGTTCCCTACATACAGTTTTAGAGTAACCCTTTAGAAACTTGGAAATATTTTAATTAGACCTATACACAAGTTTACGATCAACAGGAAGACTTAACATGTCGTAAAACTCACGTTCTACGCAGACAGCCGATACTTGTAATCGTAATCGTAATCTCTAAGCTTCTAAAGCGCCACCCGAAAGCCACGCGCAGGGCACAATCTTAGTCACGAGCACTGAGTCGAATCAGAAGGGTTGTACTCCTCGCTTCGCCATTAACTTGGAAGAGCGCAGCAACGTTTATAGGCAGAACTTCGGACAACTGAAGCATTCCAACTGGTTCCAATAAATAGTCCAGTCTTTCAACCGATGGCAAGCCAGATGCCAAACGTACGAGACTTCTAGTCAAGTGGGATCCAGTAACTTCCACAACGATGTCCAGAGTGGATTCCGAGTTATGGATCAGATCCATTAGGAGCAGCCTGGGTTTTTAGATAGACCTCGTGAGAAATACGAGAGACAAGGCACGTATGCGATGTATATCGTCGAGATATTACTTTAGTTCTTCAGGTCCTCGTTTTTTCAGCGAGCATTTGAATAATTCAATCACTCAGTCGGTCAAATTGTTGCTATGTCAATTAGTCAGTAAGTCAATTAGTCATTTCCCAGTAGAGTCAGTAACTATCAAGTGAACCAATGAGTCAGTCACTAGATGTTTGAATCA
Source organism: Bimastos eiseni (assembly GCA_959347315.1). NCBI lineage: Eukaryota > Metazoa > Annelida > Clitellata > Crassiclitellata > Lumbricidae > Bimastos > Bimastos eiseni. The sequence continues at coordinate 45,177,181 of OY365809.1, read as the reverse complement.
GCCAGTCAGTCATGTAGTCAGCTGGCCAGTTAATCAGTCAACCAACCAACAAGTCAGCTAAAAATCAGTCAGTCAGTCAGTCAGTCGTTAATTCATTCATTCATTCATCCATTCATTAAGTCAGTCAGTCAACTAGTCAGCAGGTCAACCAGCAATTCAGTCAATCGTTCATTCGTTCATTCATTCATTCATCATTAAGAATTTAAGTCAGTCAGTCAACCAGTCAGTCAGCCATCCAGTCGTGTTGTCATGCCATTCACTCAGTAAGTCATTCATTCATTCATTTAGCCAGTCAGTCAGTCAGTCAGCCAGTCAGATGGTTCGCTGACAAACACCTTCCAAAACCCTACTCCCCGATCGACCAAACTGAGCTGACCAACCCATCGATAGAATTATTAGACGATGAGAATGAGTCGTCTGCTAAAGCCGACTACAGGACACGCCGCAACTTCTGTACATGACCGTAGAACTATTAGTAGACAGCGGATGAACACGCCACGTCGTCCCATAATGCTTTGCAACCGTCGCTCACGCAATGCAGAGTGAATCGACGGAAACGCTGTAACGGAGGAAAATGATTACTGCCTAAACAGATCCCTCCCAACGATAGCCACTGCCTGCCTGAACTGACCACTATCTTAACTGAATCCGCCTGAACTCACCACTGTTTTAACCGAATCTGCCCGAACTGACCACTGCCCGGACTCACCACTGCCTGAACTGATCCCAGCTCGAACTGACCACTGCCCGAACTGATCACTGCCCGAACTACTGCCTGAACTGACCACTCACAGAACTGACCACTACCCGAACCGACAACTGCCCGAACTGACCACTGTCTGATTTGACCACTGCCCGAACTGGCCGCGGTCCGAAATGATCACTGCCCGAATTTACCAGCGTCATCTATCAGAACTGACCTCTGCCTAAACTGAACACTCTAAGAATAAGAGCTCCCAAAATGGCCATTGACAAAACTTACCACTGACCACAGTCATAGCTGACCAATGTCCAAAAATACCTATGGTAACAACCTATAGTGACTACTGTCCACGAATGCTGCACATGTGCACGTGATGTCTCTGACCACTTTACTTGATTATCTGGATAACGCTGTTTCGTATATCATTAGCATTATTGTAGCCAGTTTTAAATTGATCTCTTTATCTACACTCATGCGTCTGTCTGTCTGTCTGCTTGTCTGTCTGTCTGTTTGTCTGCTTGTCTGTTTGTCTGCTTGTCTGTCTGTCTGTGTGTCTGTCTATCTGTTTAGATGTGGATCTCCCTGTCTATCTGTCCATCATCCAGTCTGTCTACCTGCCTCTCATTAAGTCATCTAGTCTGCGCATCATCCAAATGGAATCAATCGTCCGTTGGTGGTATGGGCGCCATCCACGGCTTCTGCTTTTCCATGAGATCCCAGGGGAAATCAGACAAAACACAGGCGGACCCACAGAGCCAACAATCGACGCTTATTCCGGGCAGACAATGGATGTTTACGTCAAGGCTAATGACCATTATGACAATAAGGGGACCATTAGAATATGACGCAGGTAATTGCCTTCTTTCCGTCGCCCACCCTCACCCTCCCACCCCCACACACAGTCAGTTGTCATCACAATATGTTAACTTACACAGTTAAGCGTTATACCACCCAGTTGTAGCGCAGTATCCTTGTGGTTTGAGTTTTAAGTACAAGAAAACTCCCTTATAGCGTGGACTTGGATTACAGTAGGCATATATAGATTAACTCCTCACTGCTTGCACATTGGCAGTGTAAGTCCCCAAATTATCCTGGATAAAGAATGTTGGCGATATGTGATCATGTGAAACTGCGAATGATCCTTGCCATCACACAGTGTTGTTAGACAGCCTAAAGACAGTATTGAGAACAGTGTAATGTTGGGTATAGTGAATGAAGCCGAAGTCGTGGAAGACCCAGAATCTGCTGATTTGACAATGTCATGGCGTGGACTGGTGTAAAAGGCACAAGCTTAATGAACATCGTACGAGACAGAAAGCATTGGACATCACTTTCCCATTCATGTAGTCAACCGTCGCGAAGCGACGATGACGATGTGACATGACATGACAAAAGAAAACTTTTAGCCTTCCGGTCTAGATTTTCCCGTTAGTGACAGCTAATTATAGATTCAAATCTTAATTTAATGTGATCGAACATTTATATAGCGACCCCTCAGTATATCTACTCAGAGGTGTTTTCTGCGCTGGTCTATATGATGCTAACTCCTTTTAGACAGATATTTTACAACTGTTAAGAAAACACTGAACAGTATGCTAAGTAAGTTGCCAGTGGCGGACCAACGGACAATCAACCAAAGGATTCCATTCGACAGCTGACAAATGGTCAGGATGTTGCTATAGTCTCTGGGCCAAGTATCGTCGATAGAGTAAAGCGACGACTATAGACATCGCTCGCAGTCCCTAACTGATTGAAGATGACTCTCGTTGAGATATTAGTAGAGGCACAAGGACGTAGAAAAGACATTCGTCATGTGTGTGTGTGTGTGTGTGTGTGTGTGTGTGTGTGTGTGTGTGTGTGTGTGTGTGTGTGTGTGTGTGTGTGTGTTAATAGCCATGCATCAAAAAATTTCAGATAAGCCTAAGCACCCCCCTCCTCCATTCCAAATTCCTGGATCAGCCACTGCAATAAGCCAAGCGTTATTATAGCATCCAAGTAATTTCGCGGGTTTCAAATTTAATAAAATTCATCTGCGTGATAATGAAACCTTTTAAAAGTGAAGTTGTTGACAACGTTATTAAATTCTGTGCAATACAAGTTGCTAGACATAACAGAAAACCAAGAGCTGTAAGCCTATCATCCAAGTAATATCTCAGGCGATTTAGGCGCCCCAGCGAATTTATTGCGTATACAGCGAAAAACTCTGCTCAGTTTAGGTTAATATATTAAATACTGCGCAGCAGCTTTAGACAATGATACGCATAAAAATCTCATGCACTTTAATTCGCTTATATATGACAACTTTCTTCTTCAGACGAGGCCTTGCGCACTGGAGCTCTCCTAAACGGTTCACCTTAATAGAGGCGCTTCAAAATATACAATGCCGTAATCGTAATCTCCACAGTTCGAAATCGCCACTCGAAAGCAGAGCACAGGGCACCAGCTTATTCACGAGCGTTGAAGCACTGCATCAAATTGTATCTTTGAGCGCTAAGTGCCTCTGTATACAAGGGTAACTACCTGCTAGCATGGCTTCAGGTTGAAGGCTTTTACAGCCAAAGAATCAAAAGGTAAACGACTAGAGATGCAATCAGAAAATGGACAGATACAATTGAGAAGCGTACCTGCGATCACCTGCAGGAAGGCAAGAAGAACTTGACCTTGAAAGGTCATGCGGGAATGAACCAGTGTCTTCCTCCTGTAATCCGTCATTTAGAGTTTCCCCAACATAACGAGCCGTGGAATCCACTCTCCACTCTCTTTCCGTGATTTTCGTTTTCCGTAACTGAGCGGAATTATAAAGGACTGATTTTGTGAGAAGCATTGTAGACCGATGTCTTTCAAAAGATGCTATCATGTTGACCGCTTCATTTACGAGATTCTTGTAAGGCATCTGACACCGTTCGCAGACGAAAAAATGTTCTCGATGGTTCAAAGGTTGATCCGAGGGGTGGATAGCCTGAGAAATATCTTCCAAGAGATGATTCAGCTATGAAACAGTATCACTTTCAAAATTTTCATCATCGTTGCTAATCGTAATTATTTCTATTACGCATAATCATAATTATGTTAGGCCTACCATTGAATGGCAGCCTTATACCCAAGTAGAACGGTCATCGCTTGTTTTATCAATTCGGTGCAAACGAGATGTAACTCACTGTTGGGGCCGTTTGGTCCTTATAGTTGGTTCTCACGGGCGACCGACAACCAATGCAAATTTCATGTATATGAGTTTGAATTTTCGTATTGCTGAACAAACTACTTTTGATTTACTGTTTGATATTATTGATTATTCAACACCATCTAATGATGAGGCATCTGAACATCGAGTGGCGCTATATAAATTTTCTATTACAATTATAATTACATTACAATCGATGGCGCTGAACAATGATTGTAAGTGATGTATGGTGCTTTGCAATGGCTACCCTACAGCCCTTAAGCAACAAAGTAACTGTTTTCCAAGGAATAACCAGAAAGCAAACTAGCTTTTACCAACAAATTAACAGCTTCACTCATCGTCAGTAATTTATCGTTATTACTGACCTCTGATGGAGAACGACTTGCCCACGTGACCACCGGCAGCCATCTTTGAATCGCGCGTCGCTTCAACTCCACGAGGTGACTATTGCAATCCTCACACCATAGCTTCCACCTGCCTGGTTCGCAATTGAACACAACTCTTTGAGATGTTTCTGAGAAACTCCTTTCGTTGAAGGCATTTGAAACGGTGGAAATGATATCTGAACTTCGATCGCTTGACTTCAGATTAGCACTGGAAGTTGTACAAACCTTGACAGCACCAAAAACCGTCAACGATGATAAATTCCAAGTTACCCTTCATCTTTTACTATTTTTCATTGTTATTAAAATCAATATTATTACACACACATTATGTCACCATTACTAGTATTACTATCATTTCTACAGTGTTTGATAATTACAATTATCATTATTTATTTGTAAGCTATTATTAGGGTCTACTAATGCACTTATTGCCCTACATCTATTAAATGATAATAATAATAAAAGTGATAATAATATTGGTAATAGGTCTAGTTGTATCGGAAATGGGAGTAGTAGCACTAGTAATTGGGAGGGAAGTAGTAGTAGTGGAAGTAGTAGGTGGAGTAGTTGTAGTAGTAGTAGCTTTAGCTGATGATGAGATCTCTGTTTTCACTCTACAAGGGGAAGAGATGAGTGAGATAATTATGGGTGGGCAATTTGTCCAAGGTCGCTACTCAGTGACTTCAGGAGGGTTCGAACCTGCGACCTTTCTGTTGCAAGGCACAGAACATGCCGCAACGCCACCGCGTAGCCCCAGTAGCAGGGCCCATAGTAGCAGCAGTAGCATAATCAATAGCCGTTAAAAATACTAATCTCGTTTTTATTTATTTACAATACAGAGGTGCAGACCTTAATCAAGGTCGCCTACATATTGCAGCATGCATTTCCCTACTAAAATAAACACCAAAATTATTATCAGTCACCAGACGGCAATGGAACAGCCACAAATGAAAAGAAAACCACGGGAATTCCCAAGACTATTAGTAAATTCCATCAAAACCAGAGAAAACATCACCAATAAGATACGAATAAAATCCTTGGACCAACATATAAATCATTCAGTCGGTTTTGTTCCTAGGTTCCCCTATAGGCCTATCTATATAATATATATTATATATATATAAAACATATATATATATAATATATATATATAAAACATATATAAATAATATATATATATATATAAAACACATCATTTTCTCTCATTTCAAATTAAAGATAAATATGGAGGAAAATAATGAATAATCGTTAATACGATTAAATTAGCTGAAATAAGAAGCAACATTAAAACTGACTGTCTGGATGCCACAGACACTAAAATAGAACATAATTGTCTGGTTAAATTTTAGACAGTAGGGCCTACACAAGGGCCTCCCTACAACATGCTCCATCATAACAACAATTCCGATATAACACAGGGATTTCATTACACCAAAACATTGTTAAATGCTTAAACCTTACCAGTGTAGTCGAAGGACATTGCAGGTTAGGCAGTACGCGGCAATTCAACCAGACTGTTTGACAGCATGCCGTATTAATTATTACTTAAGCAATTGATGTAATTAGCAATTAACTTCGTCACTGCCCGCTCTCTATATGGCGTCAGTCCCAAGACTGGGTGAAAGAGGATGACGACGTTAGGCCTGATCATCTTCGCTATCCATGGAACAGGATAACTGTTAAACAGTAGGCCTCTGTAGCTAACTAAATCAGTCAAAAGATCTATGGTTTGCGAGAACAGATCAATAAAGTTAGACTGTATATTGAATAAAATATAAAAACCTTTCTGTTGCTTCTTTTTCTTTTTCCGCACTTTGAACACAGCAGGCATCTCCCGCCGACATTATTCGAATCTGGAACGATAACCCTCGGATGAAGATACTTAATATCAGCTCCACCTTCAGGAATAGATTCACATTCAGAGGCTCTAGGGTCATCAGGTGAAACAGGTTCGTATTTGGCAACTACAACTAGATTCCTTGTAATTTTCTCAATTGTCATATTAAAGTTACGGTCTGTGACTGTTTCGTTAAAACTGATGGAGCCACTATAATCAGTTCCATCAGGCTCGTATCGTATTGGACTTTTGAGTTGCATAGTAGGAACTACTAATGCCGGATCTGATTCGGCAACCGAACACTGCGTCCATCGTTTCCATCGTCTGTCTTGAAGGATGCTCTGCTCCAGGCATCTCTTTGAGCTAGATGGTTTTCTCTCCTTGTTGAGAGCTTCGACTTCCAATAATTCTAAACTGTGTAAAAGATTCCGACAGCTTTGTAAATGCAGGTCTAGTTGCTCAGATGATGGAATCTGATCTGAGTTCATATTCAGCGGTTTGTGCTCATAACATCGGAATCAAATTACAATACCGAGATGATGACAGTCGACTGTTACCAAAGTGACTACTCTCGAAGTCGGACGTTGAGCCTTCCGCCAAAACTATTAGGCCTAATTAACTGAATAAAATCTTCAATCAACAAAACGTCTCCAATCCTCCAGAACTCCAAAGTGCAACAGGTTATTAGTATCCTACTGAAATCGTCCCAAATGTGGTTACAAAAACTAAGCGCAACCATACCTTAATAACCAAACTTTATTCAATTGAATTGCAATTTATTTTAAAATAATCGCCAAACTGTCACCCTTCTTAGACCCCACCCTAAATCCCATAAGGCAACGCAGCGACTAAACCAAAAACGATCCAAACGGTAACCTTCGACTGTCCTCATTAATATTACACCGCCCCTTTTCCTGGTTAACACGATTGGGGTTAATGGAGTCACCAGTCGGCACTCGACGGGTCCACCTGCCCGTGACCTCACCACCTGCCCGCGACCTCACCCGCGCCAGATCAAAAGTAAAGAGGGCCTTTAACGTTTGCCCAGCTCTTCAGGAATGTCGTCTGTTACTGTGACCTCACCTTTGACCTCTTACATACATACATACATACATACATACATACATACATACATACATACACACACACACACACACACACATATACATACATACATATACAGACAGACATTTTATTATGTGGAGTGCAGTTGAGCGTTTGTACGTCAGGTTTTGGCCCTCACTTGTGTGTTCTAACATAATTATGCACTATCTGCGTTCCAAGAGGGTCTACAAGGGCGCCATATAATGCAAAGATAATATCCAAATTTTAACGTGTCTTTACGTTCTTTCCTATTTTGTAAATATGCCATGCCAATTTTGCCCTAATTTCTAAAAAGTCTCATTATTTCTAAGAATTTTATCACAATTCTGTCATAATTTCTCAGAAGTTAATCATAATTCTATTAAAAAATCTCAAGACAAATATCACAATACTGTTGACATTTATAAAAATTAAGTCCTATATATAATTTCTAATAATAATGTCACAATTCGGTCCTAATTTCTCCGGAGTTCAGCATAATTCTTTACGAATTTTCCATAATGCTGTAATTCTGTCAAACTTAGGATTTCAATGTATTGAACAGTAATTTAAGGCAACATCTCCCCAAAAAACCAACAGACTTAATTCCATACTCATTATACCAGCCACCAAATCAGAAAGATGAAAAATGAAAGCTGGTCAACCATATTAATAACTTTAATGTCAAATTCACAAAATATAGACAAAACAATTTAGCAAAAACTGATCAGCATTTTAAAGGCAACGACATTCAAACTAAGAAAACAGATTGATAACCGTTTAACACATTCCACTACACTCATTCATATTCTATCGTAAATATAGATAAATCATAATATGTCCATTAATTTGACAGTCTTACACTAAGCGTAACGCTATACACATTGACAACCAATGGAGTTGTCTGTCGTCTGTCAAAGATTTCAATCCGTTTAGGCTATATAGTTACAGCACGCAATCGTAAAACGAGGCTAACACCCTCCGAAAACCCCAACTACATTCTAGTTTGGCCTAATCAGGGCTTAGAGGGACCGTTTGACTAGGACACCACACACACACGCACAACCCAACGAAAGCCTCTTCAGAATTTTACCCTCTCTTATCATAAAACAAGACAGACAGCAGTAGCCAGTAGGCCTACCCTTGATGACAAATATATGCTATACGGTCAATGCTCATATCGGGACAGCCGAAACACTAGCCCTTCAAGTAAATGCTGAAGACAAGCCGTTATCAGAAGTATGTTAACAAATTAAACCAGTTAAAGTGTACACATGTCAGGTGTCAGAGGCAATTATATTGTGCTTTAGCATTGTGACGCCACAGCATCTATCGGTTAAAACAGGTTCGAAAATGCATGCTTGGAGACAAAGAATACTCAAGTAATTATCCGCAAACAAGTGGTTTATTTTAGTCAATGGTGGTGTAAGGTGGCTGGAAAGCTGGATTTTCAATCGAGAGGTCTTGGTTCAAACCATCCCTGTCACCCCAGGAATTTCGTTGGAGACGTACCACACGCACCCCATCAAACCCTGCTATGACGTGACTACACATACCGTCGAAGGAAAGATAATCTGGCGAGGGAGATGACCTGCTACTCGCTATCATATGCCGAGGCTAAGAAAACGACGTCGTCGACACTCGATACCCATGGCTGAGTCTAGGGTGATGATAATAGGGACTGCTCCTCTTCTTTTCCTCCGTGCATGGAGTCAACCAGCGTCTGACCCATCGCTTGATTAATGGGGCAAAAATGGTCAGGTCATCCCCAGTTTATACTCATATTCTGCTACCTTCAGGCAGTGATAACTTCATTAATTCACCTAATTACTTTCAGTCGGTTTAAAATTGTACACCAAGTACGCTAAACTTAAAGAATGTAAAGTCGGTAAAGGAAAAAATTAATAGTCATTCAATTCGTTCATAATTAATTTATACAATTATATCCCATTAACTAAAAAAAACTTTAAACGAAGTTCTCATAATTGGCAAAGAATTATTAATACTAATAATTAAAAGTCATCAGTAAATTAATTAATAAATAAAGAATTGGATAATAAGTGTTCTTATAATGGCTGGATTTACGAATTCCAGGTCTAACCAATTTCATTTCAAATGAACAAAGTTGGACAGAGGTAGAGAAGATATTGCTTAACAATTGTTCTATTGAGAAAGAAGATGCCACAAGCAGTAACGAAAAGCCGACCATCTAAAGCCAAAATATTAACAGTGAAATATATTTAATATATATAAAAAATATAAAATATCCCACAAACCAGCTGGGATGGGTCAAAAGTCTTACACATTGCCGAAGTAAATGGAGTGAGATCCTAAGTACCATCCCTTCACCCCTTGAGCCAACAATGGGCAAGGTCCTGAACACGGAGCCAATGCACTACTCCTTCTTAGTTCATCCCGGTCCATCAAATTGACAGAGGGAGGTATGCATGGAGTTTGCAAACAGTATTAATAGTTTCAGTTGAACCACACTGCGTGATGGCGAAGATCATCAGCGTCGCCCTCCTCCTTTATCCAGGCTTGGGACTGGCACCGTCAGAGAGCGAACAGTGGCTGACTTTGCCCAGGATCGGTATACACATGGGGCAAAACCCGCAATCGCATCATCATCATCGACGAAGTGAGTTAGCAAAAGATTGCAATGCAAGATTTACCAGATGGTATACATAAGTGATTAAGGGTACGTCCAATGGCCGTTCAACTTCAACGGTATCGCGCAGGTGTTAGTAAAACGAGGATGATTGTGCGCAAGAAAAAAATGTCTGTGACCTGGGATGAAATGCGATACCATGGAACAGTGCGGAGCAATTAAACAATCCATCATTTACAGACTCTTTGTACAAGTCAGGACACATGTAGCGCATCACATTCTGAAGCGCAATTTTGGCCAAATCTCTCATAAATTCAGTCTAATTTCTCATAGTTTTATGTCTTACTTTCTCACAACTTTGTCCTATTTATCATAATTTTGAATTCATTTCTTGTAATTATGAACTTTCTTAAAACGGTCCCATTTCTGATAGTTTTTCCTTAATCCTCATAATTAGGCCTATGTCCACCTTAATCGCAATTTTGTTCTAATTTATCCTACGGTTGCCTTTTAATGAATCAATCTGTCTCAAACGGATGAATTAACGTCTCAAAGTTAAGGTCGTATACCCTTCTGCTTTGAACGGATCTGACAAATTTCAAACGACCAATAAGAAACAGCAGATACTGAGAGAGGTAGACTGCAGAGGTTTACAAGAAGCACTGATTGATCGATCTCGCAACAATGTTGCGCCCTATCCAACAGACTCACATATTCAACAAACTCTTACGGTTTCCATAGCGCCAATAACTAAGTCCTGAATGCGATCAATGTTTCCCTGGAGAAGTCTTCCTGCTCCTATTTAGCAAGTCAGAAGCTCGTATGTTAAAAAACAAATTAAAGCTACTTGTTACGTAACGACGATCATTAGCATTTTTGCGGACAGTCTCGTAAGGTAGCCTAGAAGTCTTCAATTAATAACAATAACTAATTAATGATCCAGTATCTACCTGTCCATCTTGTAAAATTATTTTAGCTTGTAGTACATATACATTAATTTTGAAGCATTAGAAATCCCTGACCCAATAATCGTCATCCGGGGTGTGAGGAATCATTTTAAAGAACTGCAACACATGTTATACATGCCCCAGCCACTGACAAGCTCAAGCAAAAAATCATTCGACCTTAAACACCTTAACACGACTCAAAATCAACTAAAAATTCTTGTAACACCTCTTTTCTAAGAACTCCAGGTCTACAAATCGAACACACAGAATTACTAGAACTTTCACAACTGTTATTAAAGCATTTGGGGCTCCACAAGAGAACAGAACAGAACAAGAAATAGTTAAATCGACAAAAACGACTCAAGACAATGCTCATCAGCATTGCGCTTACATACGGCAATCAATTACACGTATCATCAATCAACAAATTCAACCAAATGACAACCAAATTCGTTTAAATTTTTACTCAAGCGCCACCTATTGTTCTCAGTTGTAGTGATTAAATTGGCATCAATAACGGATATTAAGAAAACCTCCTTAAAACAATTTCTCAACAGCAATGACCAGTTTCAATAAATTTCGAATATATACATATTGTAATTTTATGCATTTATATGTAAATATTTTTGATTTTATATATATATACACATAAAATTATTATATATATACATATATATATATAACATTCCACAGATATATTCATACACATATTAACTTAAATTGAAAGGTTACATCTAGCCAGTAAATCTTTCATAATTATTATTTCATTTAATATGCATATGTTACATACAGTTGTTATCGATTAGTTTTTAATAATTAATTAATGCTACTTCTGCAGCCCTAGATTAAATGTATTTCCAATAAGTAATGACAGATAAAACATTAGCAGCATTCATTGTTTATCTTTTAACAGGTATCAATAATAATTAGAGTTATTATTAACACCTATAGCTAGTTACTAGCATGATCATAAGACTATCGATCTGCAGGTCAAATCCCACCCCTTAATAATAATATTAGTAATTAATTATAATAATATAGATTATAATCGAAAATAACATGAGGAAGAGAATTACAGTCGAGACAATGGCGTCGTCTTTGTCTTCGCGATAAACTATCACAGCCGTCAGACGTAGCTCAAATATTCACTTCTGCGACTCTCTCTCTCGCTCTTGGGGCTATATAAATGTTCAATCACATACATACTAACATATATACATTCAAACTCACCACCGCCAGTCAAAAAGAGGAAAAACAAGAGTCGCGTTCACACTGCAAGCGCAAACAATGCCTATGTCATTAAAGCGTAATCACTTCGAGGTCTCGTAACAATCATGTGTAACAAAATATTTACAGGCGGATTCCTTCGGGAAAACTTCGTAATTAGTCAAAATTGATCATTGGCGCTATCTGTTGAAATTGCAGAACAATTTCAGGACTCAGGGGGAAGCTAGGAAAGTCTCACCAGGTGAAAATTTGAAGCACAAGTAGATGTCAAGCTTAGGTCAAAAATCGAACGAGTAAGGACAGAAACAACCGAACACCACACTTGTGGCCACTTCATAAAAGTCCAGAGACAAATGGTCAAGAATACAGTAATAACCCTCTACTTTCACAGATCTATGTTACAAATTTCAAACAGAATCACATCATCAAAACAAATCATGTCAGTAGTTTGCCTCTTCGTGCAAAATCCGATCCCAGACTCCTCGCCTTCAAGTAACAACGACCAACGTCTTACAAACGAAAATGACTCGAGCTTCCCGAGCAAAACAGACTCGTATTTCCGAGAAAATGATTCGTGATGCTGAAAGCTAGTTACTTGTCACAAACACAACCCACAAACTTTCAGACTACAAACTTTCAACATCGAACTTCAGCGCATCAATCGCGCTTCTCCACTCCCAAACATTTCCCACATGCCCTTTCGACTTCAAGAAGCATACAATACAACCAGGAACATGCCACAAAGGCTGCAGTCGCGCCCCATGCGACTGGGTCACTCAGAAACCGCTGCCCAGTTTCGCGTAAGGCAGTTGTTTCGCGACGATGCGTTCGGCATCTCCTCTTCTCGTTCGACTCTTCTCGTGCATTTTCAAGTGAACGCTGAAGTTCCTCGCGCTTGTGAAGCTTCTGTAAGAGAAAGAGAGTAATGTAATGTAACACAATGAAGCGTAATTGATAGTATCCAGCAGACATGTGCGAATATAAGATCATTTGCAATGTATGCCTCCCCCTCCGACCTGCGTTCTCTCCCTTGGGACCTGTCCAGTTCTTTCTATAGCCTTCTCAAGGCTTTGCTCTTTGGCCTGGCTCGGTCAGGAGCACCTCTGAATAGCTTGAGTGAAGGGGAGCAATATAAATTGCACAGTTTCCAATAGTTTGTATGCCTGTGGGTCACCCTTTCAGTGAACCTCAATAGCACTGCAATACCTAAGGATGATGATAATTACATGCAGAGGAATCCTTATACTTATATAGCATGTTTTTCATTATAAAATTTCCCATTACCAATTAAGGGGTGAAACGGTTGAGATTTCTCCATTACAGCTCAAGGTGAGAAGGGATTGGGATTCATCCATTACGGACTCATAGTGGAGAAAGGGTTGAGATTTCTCCATCACCAGCTCCAATGGTGAAGGGACTGGGAATCATCAATTGGAAGTTCAAAGAGTTAGGGATGTCCATTATAAACTCAAGGGGTGAAGGGATTGGGAGTCGTCCATTACCAGTTCAAGGGGTGAAGGAACACGGATACGTCCATTATCAACTCGAGGGGTGAAAGGATTGGGTTTCGTCCATTGTTGGCTCAGGGGTGAAGGGATGCAAATGAGTGCAGCTACTGCATTCCACATGGGATACTGCAGCTTTCTATTGGTATGTTCAATATGAATACCTTTTGCAGATGGCACACCACTGCTTCTCAGCATCCGAATCTTCCATCTGCTCCTCCTTCAACGTAACAGGCTTTCCGGTCAAGTCCTCGTACTGGAAATCTAACTGTTCCATTCGCTCATGCCTCCTAGAACTCTATCAAAAGGAAACAGAGAAAATTCAATAAAACTCTGAAATAATTCACGATTCGGAAATATAAATTGGTAGCCTATTTGACGAGCTAAGTCTTAGCAGAGGTAAGTCTCTTCATGATTAGTCTGTTAAAGGTGGTAGTTGGGTAGGTATCTGAGAATGTTGAAATCCAAGCATCTATGTTCATTCGTGTCACTAGTTTTTTGGGTGATAATCGGGAGCAAGAATTGTCACATCCTGTTCTCATAACGATCTGATTCATTCAGTTATAGCTACAAAGATAAATTAATGAATAACTAGGGCGACATCTATGTTTAAGAGAAAAACGTGTACATGGAAATTTGAAGAGCAACTATTGCTCTAATATAGATTCCTTGGGCAAAACCCAAGGACCACTGTACACTGGGTAAAACCTATGAATTGGGATTCATCCATTGTCAGATGACGGATGGAAAAGTGTTTGTAAATTTAAGACATTGAACACACAACACAGCTAAGAAAGAGGTTTCCAGATGTTAAGTATTTTATAAACAGACAAGCTCTGAAAATATACGACTCAAAATGTCAAGACTTGAAAGGCCAAGGCTTGAAAGGTCAAGGCTCAAAGGGCCAAAACAATAAAGGCCAAAACCCAAAAATCCAAGGCTCCAAATGCCAAAACTCAAAAGGACAAAAAGATCCACTTACCCTGGACACGTTGTTCGACTTCTCATGGGACGATGATTTCTGCGACTGGACTGAAGATGGTTGTTTCGGAGGCTGACCACAGAGGTCCTTTGATCTTCTGCTGTACAATTCGTACTGTTCTCTTTTACGTCGAAGGACCTTCAACTGCTTCAGCTCATCCGGACAAATCTTCTTCCACAGATAATAGAACTGAACGCAGTCCTTCACGGACTTTGATCCAACCTTTAACCATTTATTATTTACAATTAATATCATTTATTATAATTATTACTTATTAATTATTAATTTTTATTATTGAGAGTATCTGATGTCGATGGTATGTGTTTTTGTATTACTTATCAAAACTATTATTATTAGTTATTGTATTAGTTATTAAATACATAATTTATAATTCACAATTAGTAACATTTATTATAACTATTACTTGTTATTATATATTTGTTATTATTTCAGAGTATCATCACTGCCGCTGGTATATTTTGCTTGCTACTATTTATCAAAACTATTATTACTACATATTATTATGCACATAATTTATAATTCACAATTAGAATGATTTATTATTAATAATATTTGCCGTAATTTATTCGTGTTATTAGTTGACAGCATCATAGTGTTTTACTATTATTACAGCAGTTTTATATAGTGCCTTTTCCAGGTCATCTACTCAGAAGCGCTTCCAACCCAGCCTCGGTCAAACAGATTAATAGTCTTAAGGCCAGAGATGAACAGGGCAAATTGACCCTATAGGCGTGGGACGTAGTGCCACTGAGGAAGCAAGACGCAGTCTTGGTTCATCCCTGACTTACAAACTTGTAGTTGCCAAGTCCTGCAAGCAATCGGTGGAAGTTAGGAGACTGTCGGAAGAACTGGAGGAAGCTTACCATTTTCGATATTTGAAAAAAGTCCTTGTCGAGTTTCATGATGGCTCTGTGGAAAAGGTCAATCTCAAGCCTCTTCCACTTCACACAGTCTGTTCAGAAATAAATACAGGACTTAATACAATACAATGCAACTGTATTTGATTACAAGAAGGTGCTTGACAATGTGGTCAATATAACTGCATTTTTGATACAACACAATACACCTACTCACTTAATATCTCAATTACTAACTTAGACATTGTTGCTGGACAGCATTTACCTGTTCACAAGTGTCTCTGCAGATGTCAAGATTAAAAGACAGTGGCTGTATCAAAACAACTAGGTTGTCATTACCAGACAGGACAAAGACAGAGGTATTTTATTAAAGCACAATTCAAATAAACAACAATTACACATTGATTACATGATTTATTCAACATTTTCATTGGTTCTGTGAAACACACCTTTCAGATGTTAAAATGTTTGTATCTACTTCAGAGAGGTCATCGAAAGGAGCTATAAAAATAATACATGACGTACCTTGATACTTGTAGGTTTTCAATCCACTTGATCGCGGCAGCTTCGGTTCGGGTGCGAGAAGTAGCTTCACAGCTTTCTAGAAAAGATAGAAATCAAAACATAGATACAAAAGAGATACAGACATAGATAGAAGAGAGAGACACAGACAAAGACAAATATACAGACAGAGATATAGAGACACAGACAAAGATACAGAAGAGATAGAGAAATAGATAGAAGAGAGAGAGAGACAGAGATAGAGAGAGATAGAAACACAGATAGAGAGAAAGAAATACAGCTAGAGAGATAGAAGCAATACAAAAAAGATAGAGAGATAAGTGCACAGGAGGAGAGATAGAAAAGATCTTGACACTTACATCACTCAATCAGCTAAAAACAATTTCTATCATTTACTATTATTATGAATTTTGCTTTGAGCTGCCATTAAGACGTGAACAAGATTATTTTTTTGTTAGACAATTGCGGGATTTGATGGTGAAACAAGATTGATAACACGCAATTAAGAATGCATCCAGTAGCGTCAGAAAAGGTCAAATCTAGCAGATAAGGGAAATGAGAAACTAGGCTACATTGAAAAAGACGAATAATCTCAAGTCTGGACCTGAACGACATCAAGCAAGTGCCTTACCTTCACGTCACCTTTGCACAGGTGCAAGAGGTGCATCGCATACTCGTGATTGGCACCGTTTCCAGGAATAATGGCACAGCAGGCATACTGCATGTACTGCATCACTGGAAAACAGAGATAACAATACGTAGAAAGCTAAATGATCACATACTGTCAAATGCAATAATCTTGTCATCAATTGAGTCGGTCAGCAATTGTGCATTCGATAGTGATGTCATGGGCCCGGCTGCTTCGAATAGCCTACCATTGGATCTTAGGCTCTTTCCTAGGAACTCTCTACCCCATTTTTAATCCACTCTGAAATCTGTCTTCTTTGGCCGAGGCTGGACTGGGAGCACCCCTGAGCAGATTTCTCAAAGAGGTGCTAGATCAAGTTTCATTGATTAATTGATCATTGGTTACTACTATATCCTGTAATCTTACTGCTTACTCATCATTTACAATTAACAAAGATTATTATTATCATTATTAATCTCCAAGATGTTTCTCAATAGTCACCTCAAGGAAAAGTTTCAGCATAATTAATGTGCAAATAATCGATTTATTTCGTTTCATCCAGAGCAACTATATATATATATATATATATATATATATAAATATAAAATATATATAGGGCATCTCCGAAACAACACTCCATCTCATAAAACACCAACAATTGCAAACCTCACTATAAAATTGCCTAATATATTGCTCATAAGAGCTGCAAGATTTGGCGTCCTAAAATTTTTGTAGGATTTTACAAAGACAACACAGGTTTATGATGGATACAATACAAGACAACTGCAATCGTCAGTTCAACCCAACTGTAATGATGCAACACAATAAATGAGAATTTGCAAAAGCAATAGCCTGACCTTTTGACTGGATTTAGTTTTGTTTCGGTGGTGAGCTGTCGGTTGATGCATTGTGTGTTATTATGGCAGCGCTACAGAAGTCTTTTTAGTTAGAGCCACAGCTATAATACAAAGGAACCAATCAATTGAGATGAAGTACCTTCTTCCTCCTTGATTTTTTCTGTGGCATTTGGATTCCAGACTAGAGTCGAATGATCGTCGTAATTGTTACAATCCTGGCCATGAGGAGGTTTGCTCCCTAAGCAGCAGACAAAGAAAAGACCCATTATTATTGTGGTAATAGGTTAAACATATGAACCTATTTGGAACCACCTCCCATCCGACCTGCACTCTCTCAAGCATGACCTCTCTGGCGCTTTCTATCATTTCTCAAGACTTTCCCCTTTGACCGGGCCTGGATCGGCATCGATTCTGAATAGTTATCTTTAAGAGGTGCTGTACGAAATGCATAAATTGATTGGTTGATCGACTGTTCAAAGAAAAGGATCCATTATAGTTGTGACAATAGGTTTGAAATGAGAAAAGGATCCATTATTATCTGTGATCATAATTTCAACATGTGAAGCTAGTGGTCTCTGGCTTTATCCTCCGTTCTAAGGTGAGCACCCCAACTCATCAAGATACCAGCTATTTATTGAAGCCTTATCAAGATTCAATGAAGGTACGTACATTGTACGACCGTACTTGAACTCTAAGAAATCGAACAGTCACTTTGGTTTTCATATCCTCAACTGTAAGTTAACTTCACCAACCCAACCAACAAAGACCTTTCCATATCATACAATTGAGACGCTGCTATTGAATGAATGAAGGAATGACTGAAAACGTTGGTACATGTGCTGAGATCTATTACTGAGAAGACAGCTGCTCTGAACCTACCGCGAAATTGAGGCAGATCCGGTTGATACTGAGGTCCAATGTTAATATGACTACAAGAAAAACCAATAACAGAATCATTATTCAGATCAACCTACATTTCAAAATTAAAATCAGATTTATTATTATTATTATATTAATGAAGGTAAGCACAGTTTCTCAGGATTACAGACATTAAAGGAGCATCATTTTGGATATCATTGGATGAGAGTTAGTCATGATTACATTTATGATCACATTTATTATCAGTCATGATTACAGTTATAACTACTTTTAAGATTACAGTCGTCATTACAGTAATGATTAAAGTCATAATTACTTTTATGATTACAGTCATGACTACTTTCATGATTACAATCATGATTACAGTAATGGCTACAGTAATGAGTACAGTCACAATTAGTCGATTACAGTAATGACTACAGTCACGAATACAGTCATGGTTACAGCAATGAGCATAGCAATGATTACAGTTATGATTACAGTAATAATTACAGTAATGATTACTTTTATGATTATAGTTACGAATACACTGCGATTACTTACGGCTGCAGGTCAGTTTCCGGTGGCTGTCGTTCGTCTGCGGTCGGTGGAGGAGTGACTTCCGGCCACGAACTTGTACACTTCACTTTATCATCTGTTGAACAAATCACCATTATTATTATGATTATTATATAATAATGATTATCATAATGATTTTTATGATTTGATGATTGGAAGAATGATTAACTGATGAAAAGAATTCACTTCATGATGTCCATTAGAAAATCAATCTTCCTTAACTCAATCACCAATCCATTGTTCAATCAAAAATTTCTAGCGTAAACAAATAGAGTTTCATGTCCCAGATTCACGTTCAATTATCTTGTGCGTGAAACAAGTGCAATATGAAAAAACTAACTACTGAAATAAACACAAGCACATAAAAAAACAAATACCAATATATATATATACCCATATATATATATACATATAAATAAATAAAGTTTAAAAACATATTTAAATAAATCAGTATGTAAAAAATTAAATACAAAAGTAAACAAACAGCTAAATAAATACATGAAAAAGTAAATAAGTAAAAAAATATATGAAAGAAATTAATACATAAATAAATAAAAAATATATAAATAAACAAACTAAAAATGTAAATAAATAAATAAAATAATTCACGGATTTCGCTACACAAAACACTCTCTCATCATCATCATCATCATCATCTCGTCATCATCTTCGTTTAAGTTCACTCACACTTTGGTAGCACCGGTGGCCCAGTCAGTGGCGAAAGAAACCCACTGTGCAGTTTCCAGAAGAGCCCCGATCCACTCCGAGCTGGACTCAGCATCGGGGGCGGGGTGTACGGAGGAGCCGTCTGCTTCGTCAGTCCGTCCCAGAGACGGGGTGAACGCAACCGGCTTTGGAAGCCAAAGTGGTCGACATTCGCAGGGATGAACAGCGGCTCCGGACGTGGCCGGCTCTTCTTCGCCTTCGCCGGACTCGGCGGATTCCGGAAGAGCGTCTCTCCGGAGAGCGACTCCGAGCATCCGACTCGTGAGCCCTTTGGTAGATTACCCTCCGTCCGATCTTCCGTCTTCGGACACTCTTCGGTCTTAAACTGAACGCCACAGGAACTGCTCACCAATTCCGCCCAGCGATTGTCTCTACCCGTACTTTCTGCGGAATTTCCGCTCTCCATCCTATCGATCACACACCGTTTAGTCTCTACTGGTACAACCGAGTCTTCTGAGGGCTTCCGTTTTCTCTCCGACTTCTCGTCTTTCTCGACGGCGACAGAGCTGCACGGAATTCCCGGGCTGTTGCGCTTCGCTCCGGTGGGAAGGGAGGCGGCGAATCCATCTTCTGGATTCATCGCTTCGTTCTGGAGCCCCGGATGACCAGTTCCCGTGTGGGGCTGTTGTCTCTGTCGGTCGAAATCCCTCTGCCAAAGGAGATTCAGGCAGCCTTCCGTATCTGTCGGAAGGTGCTTTCGAGGTCGATCCATTTCGAAGTCCGTGGCGCCAATGAGGTCCCGACAATCGCCCTGAATACAAAGATACAAAGTAATCGATCACTTAAATAGCGCCCCTTCCAAGATATCTGCTCAGATGATACCGGTCAGTACAGTAACTCAAAACATTCAGTGTCTTTGCAACCCTCTCAAAAGCGTACGACTAAAGACTTGGGATGCGTGCGGTTCAGAGTTTGGTTGCCGGCATATATACATGTTAACTTATATACTTTTTTATGTATTTATTTGTTGTAGGAGTTTTCGTCGGACATTTTCTTCGACCTCAGGGTATGTTGCATATTCTGCTAGGAGTCGAACTGTGCAAACTAGTTAACCTGTGAATTACTGTGCCTTGGCTCTTCTTGTATCTTTTCACTGGCATGTTGCAATAATCAATGCAAGGCGTTTTGCACACGTTCTGATCCACTTGATCAACGAACAATCGCATAACGTTGATGATTCAAGCGACTCGGTCAGCCGTGGGTAGATAGAAATGTTAGCATAGCGGTTCTGTTACACGTATTACAAGTTAGCACACTATTAGATATCGTTATTTACAGATTATATAAATATATTTTAAAAGTATACATAAATTGCAAGAACATATTGAGAAATTCGTCGGCTTACGTATCCTTGCAGACGTAGTAGCTCCGAATCCTTTCCGTACTTTTCCGGTGGACGATAAGGCCGGTCTTCTGATTCCACGACGAGACGTATCTCCACCTGCTGGACTGGAACCTGTGCTTGCTGTCCACTCATCGGATACGGCGAGTCGCACATGGAGCTCTCTTGGAGACAGACTCTAGGCGGGAACTCAAAATGCGATGCGTGTTTTGGCTGGTTGGCGGTGGCGCACGGAGTGTACGGCGTGTGCGGAGTGTAAGGCTGGCAGGGGGTGAAGGGCGTGTGGGCAGCACAGGGGGTGTGCGGACGAGGGTCGTAAGGGGAGCAGGGAATGTGGAACTGAACATATGGAGTGGGGTCATGGTGGAGTCCCTCACGCGGGGTGAGAGCACTGTGGCAGCCGTATACGACAGAGGTACCCGTGTCGACCGGGTATCCAAATGAGGGCGGGCCCCCGCGCTTCCAACCCGGAGGAGACACGTTTAAGACCGGCGAGGTGGGACTGCTCCTAGGAGGAAGGTAACCGGTCGCACCACTGCCGGAAGGACAGCTTCCGTGGGTGGTCACATTTCGAAAGTGGCGGCCCTGGTCGGAGAGTGGATGGGGGTTGGCAATTTCTTTCATCATCTTGTGGTTGATTTTCGGGGTGGAAGGGTCACCACAGTCAGTGCCAGTTCCGTAGGCCGAGGCCCCGCTATTTGAACCTTGTGGGGTATGATCACCAGGGCTCTCTGGGCACCGATTACCGCTCTGTTTCAGCTGGAGGTTCCTCCAGCGCTGGCGATAGAGGCAGGCGCTCTGTCGCGTCGAGGGCGAAAGAGCCGCGCGAGACGGACCAATTGCATCATGACAACCCTCCGGAGCTGAGTCAGGCCCCGGTCTCTGCGTGTCGCCCTCTGGAATATTTGGCTCAACATAAGTCGTCTCAGTGCGTTGATCTCCACGGTCCGAAAAAGGGCTTTCCTCCGGATTCACCCCACTCATCCTCTTGCTGACATTTCCCCCGTCTCTCCCGCTAGTGCTGTCTGGGAAACACTCGTCCCCCGAAGACGACAGCTTCTCCTCTCTAGCCTTCTCCTTTTTCCTCTCTGCAGTCTCAGCACAATCCATCTGGTTACCGAATTCGGCCTTCAAATGACGCAACGGTCCTTCGGCCGCACACTGAAACTCAGCTCCTTCAACCCTTATCGAATACACATTGACTGCAGAACTGGGTCTTGCCGGGTTGTTCGAAACGACCGGGGACACTGCAGCGTCTTCCACTCCCCTTGCCTTCCTTGGGTACTTTTCAGGAACTGTACCCTGGTGAACCTGTGAAGCATCGACAGAAGCCTCACTCTTCACCTTGTCACGATCAAATGCCGTCGAACTCCTGGAACACTCCAGCAGTTTCTCAACCCCACTGGCCACCGGATGCCCTGCGAGTCGCATGATCTGGACAAGTGCGGACCTCTCCTCCTCCGAATGCCTGGACTTGACGGAGAAGTTCCTCGAAAGTTCCTCCTCCTGTTTCCTCCCCTTTCGAGGCAACGGATATTTCACATCGGTACACCGCTCTGACTCCCCAAATCTGCGGGTCTCGAACTCCCTGGTCACTTCCGACGGAACAGAGTCAACAGCACGAAATTCCCCCATCCCTTTCGAACCACCAGCAGTTCTCACCCCACATCTATCCGGCAGACCAAACCGTTCATAAAATGTGTGACCTCTGAACTCCTCAGCACGACCTCCAACCTCTTCGCGCTCTACCACGAGCGGTTTGTCCTGTCCGCTGCGTCCCACCTTGGCCTCTGCAGTTCCCGAACTCAGGAAGAACAGACCCCTGCCAGTCTCGGAGCCACACGGCTGGGAGCTGGCTGCAAAGGAGGTCGGAGGACCCGGTAAAGACTCATGCTGTCTATCGCCCATCGATGCAGAGGATTGGCTGTTCTCACTCTGGGAAAATCTGGACTCAGTACGAGTGTTGCTGGATCGCGAGGCATCTTCTGACTCGTCAACATTTTCCTGATCCTAAGAAGAAAACCAGAGAGGCGGAAACTGAAATTCCCATTTGGTGTGACCTCTACAATATTTCTATATCAACTGAACTCCATTAAAATTGCTAATACACCAAAGACTGTGGGATGATCTTCTGTATATTGAACTGATGATTCTGTTTTGTTCCATACACACCTCTGTCATAAAATTAGAGCCAAGCTGTTCCCTAAATATCTGAAACCCAACCTATATGATAAAGGAGTGTTCACCGCTTTTGGCTGGGAAATCCACTGAGGTGTGTGCTCCTTGAATTAGCACTTCACAAATTTCCATTTGTCTGCTCCAAAGCCTACAGCTCCACTCGAGCGCCACTGAGTAGATACCTTCAAGGGGCGCTATATCAAATTCACATTGACTGGTTGAAATACCCTGCTTGCAATTGTATGAAACCACTGTGGCATAAATTTCAGGTTCTATCAATTAGAAATCATTACAATCTTATCAATCAATCAATCAATCAATCAACTAACCAACCAACCAATCAATCAATCAATGATATATCGCTTCTTCAATGACGTAATCATACCTTGCGTACATATCCTCCATGAAGTCTCATGTGTCCGTTCAGAGCCGGAATGTTCTTGAATCCACGGCCACAGACGTGACACTTGACTGGCTTTGGTTCACTGGACAGAGAAGAACATAATTAACTAGTAAGTAACCAAGTAAGTAGGTAAATAAGTAATTAACACATTCTCACAATCATGTCCAAGTTTCTCATAACTGTCCAATTTCTCACAATTTATAATTAATTTCTCATAATTTTGTCCAACTTTCTCATAAACATCATGATCTATTTTCTCAAAAATAAAAAAAATGTCTCATACCAGTAATTATTGACTTCCTTCTCAAAAACTCTGTCCTATTTTGCACACACAGTGTATAATTGAATACAAATACCAAATAAACACCCATAGATACATACACACACAAACACACTCTGCCAACCATAAGCAGTGCATAGCAGTGGCTGATTGGTTAGAGCGGTCGACCTGTGACGCGGAGAGTACAGCTTCAATCCTCGTCCAAGGAGTTACTTACCATGTAGCGACCTTGAGCAAGTCCTTTGCACACATTTGCTCCCCAATATATCTGAGGCAGTGTGTGCACTTCTGAACCAATTGTAAGAAGGGCAATCTCGAATTACAGTTGTATTGTATCGTATACTCACTCGAGAGGATTGTATCCAGTGACCCACATCTGCCCCTGAGTAGAGCCTCCTCCTCCTCCTCCGAACTGTCTGGACGATTGGGGCGATCCCTTGATTCTGGCCACCACTGGGCTGATGGGGCTGACCTGCTGCAGGTAGGAGAGGGATCCATCTCCCGCACTCCCGGCAGCTCCTCTTTCCGTACCGTAGCCTGGCTGGAAGGGTGACCCATCGAAGCTGAAGAAGCCGGCCGACTGACCAGCGGTGGCGGCCGTGGGCCCGGCGCCTGTGCACTCCTGGTGATGGTTCTCCATGTGACGGCGGAGAGACCGGGCGTCGCAGTAGCTCTTGTTACATCCGATGAACTTACAGGCGAACGGCTTCATGCTGCTGTGCGTCATCATGTGCCCGTTGCTAGGCAACAATGAAAAAACGGAGCTATCATGCAAAATTTTCCGCTGCTAGGCAACAGTCTTCATGAAAATTTTTTCCGTTGCTAGATAATGATGCAGCAGAGTTACCATAAAAATGTGGATGTTGCTAGGCAACAATGACCATGCTAGGTATTCAATGCAACCGTAATGTGCCTTGCATGGCTGTCTACTGTTAAATTCGATTCCTGTAATTACTTGCCATGATTCAGTCAAGCTTTACTTGTAATTGTTGAAATTAAACTAAAATTAAATTATTATTATTAATACAACGATTACGATTACTATTATTATTATAACAATTTTACTACTATCATTATTATTATTACTATTACTCCTACTGCTATTATTATTACTAGGTGTTGCACAGTGGCCGATCGGTAAGAGCGGTCAGCCCATAACGTTCAGTGTGTGCTGAGCGCGCGGGTTCGAGCCTCGTCTGGGGCGTCAGTCACTGTGTAGGGACCTTGAGCAAGTCCTTTGCGCACCATTGCTCTGCAGTATAACTGCAATTGCGCTGTCGAGGCGTGTGTATGCACTTCTGAGCAAAAGATGGAAGAAGGGCAGTATCAATTTTCGGCAATAAATAAATAAATAAAAATATTACTACTAATCATTTGTAATATTATTATCACTCAAATTAGTAACTACTAATATTATCATTATTGCTATTATCATCATTATTATCAACATGATTATCATTTTCCCTATCATTCTCATTACTATTATTATTATTATCATCACCATCACTATGACAATTACCATTACGAGACTATTACCGTTATTATTATTAATATTATCATTATCAATATTATTATCTATTTTATTAATTTTTTATTGTTATCACTATTAGGATTTGCTATTATTATTATTATTACGATTATTACAATTATTACTATTACTATACGCTTATAGGCTGCTTTGAAAATAAGACAAGTGCTTCTAGATACTAACAGATGGTCCTGTCTCTTGAATGCCTTGTTGCAGAGCGTGCAAGCATACTTCCTTTCATCGCTGTGCGTCAGTTTGTGTTTGGCCAAGGCGCTCGAATTGTTGAACTGTTTACCGCAGACTGGACATCGAATGATCGACCGTGTCCCTCCTGGTCCAACGCTGTCCCCGGCGCTGCTCGCTGCAGCGGCAGACGCTGCCTTGGCCGGACGCCCCTTCGCCCGGTAGACCGTCTTTTGAGTGCCTGAGGCAGCAGGGGACTTGAACGATTCGTGTAGGTCGCTTCTTGGGCTGCTAGAGGTCTTCGAGTCGTCCTGGGGATCTGTAGGTCAAAAGGAAGGTCATCGGTGGAGAGGTCCGAATGTGAAGAGGTTGAGGAGTGGAGGTTATGGCGAATGTGTAGAGGTGATAGACAGGTTTGAAGTGAAGCGGAGGAGTTTGTGGATGAATGTGAATAGGGCATAACCGGAAATCGCCTCGGACATTCACCTCGGCCGAATATTGGACTATTCGGAAGTATTCGCCTCGGCAAATATTGCACCCGCAAATAGTAAAAATAACTTTTTTGATAAAACATTTTTTGGGGGACAAAATAATATTTTTTCATCAAATAAATTTAGGACTAACGGACATACTTATAAGTGTTATTGATTAATTAAACAAGAACTTAACATTCCATTGAATTTTCTTTAAAATAATGATGCCAATTTATATATTTTAATTTCTTTCGGTTGCATTCCTCAGGTGGCAACCAAATCAGTAATTTTCCCGCTTGAATTGGCTCCACCCACTTTCCGGTAAACAGTAGAGAGTTAAGACGTTGTTGATACCGTCATATTTAAAATTTCCTAACAAGGTTTTATATCTTTTTTCACAAATAAAGTTATTAAATAATAAATATATTGTTATAGCCTAGAGTGCGAGGATACGCTATAATAAGGATATCGCTATAGACTCTGCATTGCCTATAGATAGTTCTCCGTAGCTGAGCACATGGCGGGTTAACTACGCTTTGCCTACGGATGGTACTCGCTGCCATATTTGCCGCTACTATTCGGTTTTTACCCGGATCCGGCAAATAGTTCATCCAAATACTCGGATTCGGTAATCGGTGGAAATTGTCTACTCGGTTATGCCCTAAATGAGAATAAGGGTGTTAGCTGTAGCTTCAGCTGAGAGGTGAGAGAGAGAGAGACAGACAGACAGACACAGTCAGAGGCTAAACATGTACCTCATCATCAAAACAAAACCACATGATCACGGAATCTCCATAGCAGTCTTATCACTACCATCATACACACGTGGAAACCCCCGCCGACAGAGGTCGTGCTTGCCTACACTTCGCACCCTCCCATCGAGTCAAGGCTCCAACCTCCAGCAAACAGGAACAACCTCAGGCCGGGTTGACCCATCAAACAATCGACGCATAACACATACAAGCGCACACACAGGGGGCCTAACGTCCCCATAAATCACCCGGCGACATATACCGCAGGCACCAAGAACGACGTATTCCCATGGACGTCTCACTTGAGAAAGACAACAAGAACAGAAGAAGAAGAAGAAGTAGAAGACAGGCCCAGGCAGTTCGGACAGCAGCACTCGATCGGTCATTAATAATGAATTTATGGGACGAGGAGTTCGGTCAAATATCCGTGGAATGCGTTCTTTCACAGGTTAGAGTTAAGAGATCGCTGACGTGTCCAGTCCAGTCGCATTGTCCGAATTCATGTACTGTCTCTGTCTGTCTGGCTGTCTGTCTCTTTCTCAGGTAAACGTAACACGTATCTATCTTCGGAATTCATGCATTACCTCTGCCTGTCTCTGCCTGTCTCAGGTAATGTTGATAAATATCAGTTTCTCTCTCACGTTAAAATGACAAACTGTATCTCCTTCTGTCTTTGTCTGTCTGTCTCTCGTGATATGTAAATATAACTGATTACATTACATTGCATATTAAGCAGTTTCCAGGAGGTAAGTTTTGAGTGAAGAATTAAACGGTACAAGCGACTGAGAAGGGCAAAAACAGACACAGAGAGTTATAGACATGCAGAGACAGATGAACACAAAGAGAGAGAGAGACAGAAAGACAGACAGACTGACACAGAGAGAGTGATAGAAAAACATAGACAGACTATGAGACACACACACAGAGACTTAGAGACGAAGAAATACAATTAATAGAGTTCCAAAATCTAGGTACACCTACTCCATAAAACGTTCTCCTCCTTAACCTCAACATTGACGCACATCGTTCAACCAAAAGCAAACATCAACGACCGCAAACCAAATCTAGGACACCTCGTTCTACATCGCAACATATGCTAATACTTATTTACCGGCCAATAACCGATGGATTGGAGAGCAGAGAGAGAGGGAGAAAGAGACAGACAAACAGACAGACAGAAAGAGAGGGGAAGGCTGGGGAAAGAAGAGAGAGGGGACACGGTGGTACGGTATTGCAGAATACAACTGACCTGTGGGCTTCATGTATAGATGACCATAATAAGGACAAGTTGGCAGAATGAATCAATTAGAACTAATCAACAACTCCTGTACACGATGAGATGACAGACCATGACCGAGTAATTTGGAAGAAAGGATTAGCCCAAGGTCACTATAGGTAACTATGCAGTATTGAGTGTTAAAGAGAAAGTATCGGTGTTCCATTGCTCGTTCTATGGCAGTGCCAGTCCCAAGCTTAGATGAAGTAGGAGGGCAAACCTAATGATCTTTGTTATTACGTAGTGTCGTTAAACTGTAGCTACTAAAACTTGTGTATGAAGTATCTGTGTGAGCTGTAAAACGGCGAACTCCACTCCACCACTGCTTGCACTGTGACAGTGCCAGTCCCAAGCCTGGATAAAGGAGGAGGGCGACGCTAATGGATTTTCTTGCCACAGAGTGTTGTTACACTGAAACTACAACCACTACTACTTCTCAAGTAAAAGCGCAGCAAATTGCCAGAAACTTCATCTAGCTTTTTAACTTCAGCTTTTCAACTTCAGCTTTTCAACTTCAGCTTTTTAACTTCAGCTTTTCAACTTCAGCTTTTTAACTTCAGCTTTTCAACTTCAGCTTTTTAACTTCAGCTTTTCAACTTCAGCTTTTTAACTTCAGCTTAATATGGGGACAGATGCCGGTCATTCCTTGTATAGAGCAAATGCAATAATGACAATTATACAATACCTGACATCTGTCTCGCCCTCTCGATCATCCTCGGCAGCTCGTCCTCGATCGGATCGTCCTCCGATCGCGCCGCAGACCTCGATCTCATCCTCCGATCATCGTCCTCACTGTCCACCTCCACCACATCCACGGAGTCACGGTTCCTCCCTTCAACGATATTACTCGACGACACCAGATCCATGGCGACTTCCCGTCTCATCGCTTCCATGGCAACCTCCCTTCTCATCGTCTCCACAGAAACCATTCCTGCAAATCCGTATTGGAGTTCCGCGTTCTTCCGCATCCGGGCGGCATTCTCCTCGTGTGTGGGTCGCATCAGAGCATGCCCGTATGGAGACTCCTGTCTCCGAACCTGGAAATCCTCCTCTTCCGGTGGCTTCCCGTACTGCAGGAGCCTTGGCGGACCCGCGCCCGGGAAGCGTCCCTCGCCGACCTGGTAGAACCCCGGGTATGGATGACCCGGCAGGGCGAACGCAGCCCGACCGCTCTCTCCGAGGTAGTAATCGTCGAGAGTGCCACCTCCACGCGACGGGAGCGGCAGCATCAGGAGGGGAAGTGACGACACGGGAAGTGACGTCACTGTCGGAAGTAGAGCGTGGAACTCTGATCGTGGTGCCGGCTGATGACGGTCGCTGGAAGGGCTTGTGGTTCTGTCGTCGTTTGCCGCCATGGGCAAGCGTTCGAAGGATGATGATGGGCTTCTCTTTTGGGGTTCACCAGGAGAACACAAGGGCTTGTCAACAAGGAGAGGCACTGGCTCCCTGGAGGGTTGAGGAGTGGCTCGCAGAGACGCCCCGACCTCATCGCGACCCTTCTGTAGGAGAATCTGGAAAACAAGACAATGGTAATGGATAATTTATATGGAGTCACTTCATAGTCTGGTTTATATTCTCCATTTCGACTAAACATGAAAACCAATTCTGTGAGTTTTTATGTGAAAGTGCAAATGATACTAACAGAGGCCATGTAAATGTATTTACATAAATAGATACAGACAACTGAGTTGTCAAATTGATATTGAATAAGTGAATAAATAATCTTTCTTAATCTCATTTTGGATTATCCATTACCTGTAAAGCCTCTAAGTATTAACCAAACCGAAAAATTCTTATGCTCACAACTAATGATGAATGAATGAATGAATGAATGAATGAATGAGTGAATGAATAAATAAACTTGTGAAACGTGCAAGATTGAAAGCCAGTCTCAACATCAGAAAAAGAAATAACATGTCACAGAAATGTTAATTGTATTAAACATATCACATATCCTAAGGTCTAAACCTAGAAGCATATAAGCAAACACAAATAAATAAACGTCATAAGGGGTTACTAAAATCGCAGAGGGTAAGATGAAATTGCCTTCAAGCCACCCACCCATAGGGGTAACTTAAAATCGATTTCATTCCTATGTTCCGATGACCTGAACGCAATTTCAAGATACATGAGGTTTGGGGGATAAGCTGAAGTAGGGTTACTGAAACAGGTTTAAATTTCTAGACTTATAGTCGAGTATAGACGGTCATCTGATATCGCACACCTGGCCAATAAACTACATAGTTATACGGCATAAAAATCCTTGAATCAAGTAAATTGTCATTCTTGCATAACTTGCAACTCCCGGCCTACACAATCTTTCTCCGCAAATCGCTTTACAGTGGCACTATTTCCCACTCGTTCTAAGACATCTGGTGAATTCGTCTTGAATTTGTGAATAACAAGCTTTCAGTTACAATACATCTCTAAAGAAGTTCCTTTTTATTTACCATACAAATGACGCCATAGAGGTAACAGCAACAAACCTACCCCGCTTTACCTTACTCTTTATGTCACCCCACTACTAAACAATATGTTAACCTTTGTGTTAACCTTTAGGTCACCACTTATATCACTCTTATGTCACCCTCATGTTGATCGTTAGGCCACCTTAACATCACTTATCAATGATACTCATTATGTCACCCGAGCTTTTATGTAACCCATTACTTCTGAGTAAATATCTTGAAGGGGCGCTATATAAATGATCGATTACATTACGCTATGCTACATTTATGACACCATATGCTGGATAGATTGTGAAGCTTAAGGAAAACACCGAAAAACTTTCTAAAATGATGTCAGAATGGTCTGGGAATGAGTCAATGCATTCGATAAGCGTAAAAAGTAGTCCGGAAATAATGTCCCCCTTAGCCAATTAATACGCTCATGATGTTATTAGAATAAATATCAAAGACTCTAGACCCAATCATAGTCAGAGAGAGAGACAGACAGAGATAGAGACAGACAGACAGATAGATAGAAACAGACAGAGACAAAGAGCACGAGAGAAAAGTGCAACATAGGTTACATACACCTACAGACAAACATACACCATGCAGACAGGCATACAGACAGAGAGAGAGACAGACAGACAGACAGTGATGTTTCTGATGGCACTGCAAGTCATACAGATCCTGTCCTCACTGCATGGAAAGACCTGTAGCAATTGACATCGGGCCACCCAGCGCTTCGTCACAGCCTAGCACCCTATGGACGGATGTTTTTCCCACACCAGTTCGCACACTTGACAGTTCAATGTCCCAGCGATGAAGCTGATAAAACGACTTAACCACCAGCGTGGAGCCAGTGCCTCCTCTGGCTCAAGCCGCCAAAGAATAAAATGTAATCAAACATTTATATAGCGCCCCTTCAAGATATCTACTCAGAGGCGCTCTCTACGATAACCTATATGATTTCAAACGGCCTTAAAAACGAATAACAAAACAATGAACAGCAAAGCAAAACAAAATTTCCGTCCAATCTGTTCCGGACTTCAGATCACAACAAAAACTCCTTTTTGCCTGGGAACATTTTCTCCTGTGTTTGCTGTTTTAAGAGCCAGTGACAGAAATCTCGTGGGTCCCTAGACAGAGCAGTCAAGGGGCTCAAAAATATCCTTTAAAAAAACAATCTGAATTTATGTCGCAAAATTGTTTATAATACCCTCCTAAGTGAAATGGGGGCTGACCCGGGCCTCAGAAAACCGCCTCAGTACTTGCCCTCTGCTCTACCCTCTCGGCGGGCCTGTTTCCGAGTCACCCCTCTCCCAATGCGTTGTTGGCTTTCAAGCTAACAGACTCACCCTGGAGTTTGGCATGCATTGGGTTTACCTTAGTACATAGACATTAAAGAGTCATACGCTGGTACCCTGACTATTATGACACTGTCACCATGGATACATTACTAGATAAGATTAGCGAATACTAATCGAGTATATAACAACTGATCATGATGTTTCGTCCAAATCCATTCATACATACACACAGAGAGACTTACAGATACATATGATCAATTGACCAAACATATGCACACACGTAAAAACAAACAAACAAACACTCACATACATACATACATAAGTATACACACATTCATAGACACATACAAATAAATATGCAGAAATATAAATATGCAAACATAAAGGCTCACACCTACATACAAACTCACATACACATCCAAATACACATACAAACACCCAGCACCAATGGAGTCAAAACATGACACCTTGGCCTTGAAGTTGTGCCTATAAATAAATAGCCAACAGAATTCCACAGCGGTCAATCACCTGAATTCCATAGCTGTCAATCAACCCACCGCACAGGCAACAGGATTACAATTCATGGTGCGGTCAATTAGACTTTTCCTCAATAACTGTAAACAAGATAGTAAGCACATTGGCCTTCGTTAGTTCTTATCCAGCCATGATGTCCCACAAAATTTATTGATAATAAACGTCGTCCTCCTCATTCATCCAGGCTTTGGACTGGCACTACCAGAGCACAGGAAGCAGCGGAGTTCAACACAGAGAACACCACATCCTAACCTTTATTCATTCGATCATTCATTCAATTATTTAGAGCATTTATATAGCACCGTGTTCAGAACCTACTCAGGAGCGCTCCCAGGCCTGCCACGGCCAAAGAATAAAAGACTTGAGCTACTTGTAAAAACCTTCTGGTTGGGCTACATGTAAATTGCGGAGCTCAAGTGGGAGGTCGATCCAGATGGAAGGGCCTAAACCTAAAGGCAGAGTGAATAATCATAATAATAATCATCACTTAATTTCAAACTGACAAACCGCAGTATGGTCACAAGAATAGTATGAGCGAATTATGACGAGTTATTACATGAGTCAAATTTAACATCAGCAGACACGCAGGGCGCCCATTACGCTATACATATCATTTTTATCAAACACCGCCGTCTAGCAAAAGAAAAAAATAAGACAACCTTAGGGGAATACGGGTCTCGATCTCGGTACCTCAAGAGCTGCGTCGCAGTGTGTTCACCTCTACTCTGTGAAGCCCAGTGGTTAATACATAGGATCGTCAAGGTTGGGGGTTCAAAGTCCTACACCGACCGCACAATGTTAATGGGAACACAAGATGGTGAGGGGAAGTAATCGTCGCATCTCTATGCATATTTATATCTATGCATTGTGTGTATATCTGTCTTTATGCTTTTATGAATATGTTGCACACCTGTCTGTGTGCATTCGTGCATGTATGTGTGTGTGTGTATATATGTACGTATGTATGTATGTACATTTATGCAGAGGATGAGGAGAAAATGAAGATGCACTTCGTGCCCGTGGCTGCTCCTCGTGGGGTGAGTCTGAGTCACTGCCCTCCTACTTCCTCTTCTTGGATTCAAGATGATAATTTGAAACTGTCACACGCGAGCACTAATGGCGAACATGCGAGCGAGCAACTGTGCGAGTGTATTGAGCAAACAGAAAAACGAATCCTTCCTTGCCACCTTCCAATTGCCTTCCATGCCACCTTCCGATTACCTTCCTTGCCACCTTCCGATTACCTTCCTTGCCACCTTCCGATTACCTTCCTTGCCACCTTTTGGATTCCCTCCCTGAAAATCCACTTTCATCTAATAAGACCAAATAATCATCAGAGAATTCCCCATCAGACATTGCACTGAAACTGTCTTTCAATTCATTCGATTGAAGCCATTGAAAGCAAAACAGAAAGAACATAATATGTATACATCTCTTAGCAAGGCCATTATGTGATGGCCATTTTGGAATTCAGGGTGTACTTATTTTATCCAGAGGTACTGGGTTGACCTAAAGTACTGAAGTCCTTGCAAGAACCCATCTTCCTACACATAGGAAGCAAAGGTGATCACCAGGTAGACATGCATGATACGTTTAGCGCCTTCGAGAGGTTCTCATAAGGCGCCATATAAATAGCCTAATACATACATAATATATATTCTAGAGCATTTGGTCTCTTCATTATAGATTGTAAATAGTTCCTGGACCAACAAAGTTCTGTAAAGATCCTCCTTGATTAATAATTATTTTAAAATCTAAACTTTAAACTCATCTCCTATCTAAGCACTGTGATAAGTCACTAGGTTGTAACAATTCCTTTGAGATTTACTAAGGCATACTATAATTACAAGTTGTAAAATATTATATTGTATAAAATCCTATTTATATTTGGTTGCTTGAAGCATCCAGCTCTAGAGCAAGGCGTTGGCACTAATTTAAGCCCCAGCCACACTGAGAAGTTTCTATGCTCAGTCAAGCATGATACATGCTTACCAACTTAAACAACTTCTGAGTACATTTCTATTTGGCAAGCGTAACTTGTCTAATTTGGTGTATGACATTTGTCAATATAATTACTACCTAGAGACCACGCTTTGGACAATATAAAACGCAACTTCTGTCAACATTATTCTCCAAATATTCCCAAATCCCCTACCCTGATGCGCAAGACATTTCTTCTTCGGATGTAATATACTTTTTAACTTCGTTGATTTTATGTATGTTGTATCAAACTTCGATTTGCAATTTTAAACCACAACAATCCCATTCAGATTTTCGGAAAAACGCTCAGAATAAAACGGCAACACTGTTCAACAACATCACCCGTTTACCAACCCACCACACCCTCAACCATCCATGCAAACAAACACGCAATTTGCATAGCGCCCGATTTGCTCACTCAGCCTTATGGTAGGCGCAGCCTTGACCAGTATCTAGACTCTGGCAGGCAGTCTAACCCACATCGGGTGGGTTTCAAGTTACGCGCAGATTGCGTCTAAAATAAAAGACAGAAGGCAGGCAGAAAACCCTATGCCAGATACCTTCTTCATTCTGGAAAAACACCAAGTGACGGTTAGCTGTGGAAATCGCCGTAAGCCGCCGAAAACAACGACAGATTATCAAACTCCGTTCATTCGGCCATTGTAGCAACATTCGGCAAAATACTTCATTTCAGTGCGTGGGAGTTGACACTCCACAGCCCTGCAATTTTTCGTACTACTCCGCCACTCAAAATCTACCAAACGTCTTAAATGTTCAGCCTTTCACAATATTCCGATTCTTCTTCTTCAGTTATTTGTGTTTCGATGTTGATAACTAGACATTGCGTCTGTTAATTGAAGATTTAACTCGTAAGGATGAAAACTACTTTTCTACCGAGCCCAGCTATGAATGAACAGGATGCGCAGTGATACATCATTCACAATCTGAACTACGCCCTGATTGGCGCATTCCAGCTAAGAAATATTTCGAATAAAAATTAAAAAAATAAGCCTCACACACTTTTTTGATGTTTTCTATGTTTTAAAGCACCTCCTAATCTATTAAAGCGCTAAGTAAGCTTCTGTAAGTTTGAACTCTGTTATAACCACTTAGGCCACCTAGCGGCGAGCTGCATGGTTTATTTTTAGCAATTTGTCAGCGAAGCTTGGAATAATGGGAGATCCTAGTTCATTCATAATAACCAAGTCAGTCATGCTGTAAGTCAAGCCTTGAGTTTAGGATATCCAATGTCCAATTGCTATTCTATAGAAACGGTGTCAGCTTTAAGCATTATTAAACGGCAGAAACTACGACATAATCTACTAAGGCATAAAATCACTAACAATATTTTAGCTGTTACTTCTTTGCCCAATCGGTTTTAATGCTGGCTCTACAAAACGACGTGGGTGCTCAAACATATTTAAAACTGATCAAAAGAAACGTCTGAAAATATATTCCATCAAAACTCTAATATTTGGTGAAGAGATGAGTTTTAGGTCTAGATTTTAAAATATTAATCGAGGAAGAACTTCGGATTGTTTCAGGACGGAGGCAAATAACTACTTTGTACGTTTAGATGAATTTATGTTGAAATTCAAAAGTAGGGGCCTAAATCATTATCTCCGACTTATTAAACGATTTTTTGCTTATATTGAACACTATGGACCCAACACACTTCTCTTTTCCGACAACTATAGATCAGTACTCGCAATTTATGTTCTCAGTTCAATTGGCCAAACTGTCCAAATTCCTAGACGAAATCACCCATGGCAAACAAATTTCACTTGGTATTCGCCAGGTGGTTCAGATGGGGTGTTCCGAAGGCAAATGCCTCCAATGTCAGGTAAGGGATATCCCATGGGATAACATATTCCCCATCAGACCAAAAAATTTTGGTCTGATGGGGAATATGTTGATTCCTTACACTTGGGACAGTGTCCATCGGTCCATCATTGACAGACTCAGAGGGAATTGATAGCGTTCGCAATTTTAATTTAAAAAAATAAATTAAATAATTGAAAAATCACCCGTCAACAATTATTTCACTGGAATAATTTATATGCACTTAATTATCATTTCCTATTTAACTGGTTCTGTTTTTATTGAACCCAACGGAATAACATATTGCAGGGTTTAAATTGTCAGATTTGAAATAGGGAACGGTTGAAAATGAATTTGAATCTTAGCTAGGCATGTCAGGACACATTAAGCCACTGAAAGCAGATGTAGGGATTTTTCTTGAACCCCAAGGTAACTGTTAGAATTAACTGGCGGGGTTGAAAAATGAACTGGGAATTGAACCTTCCCAAACCCCCAAATTCATTCACTGAACATATGAGTGAAAATCATAAGCCTACATTGATTATCAACTAGGCGATCGGACTTTTCGAGTCGATGCCCACGATCCTCCCAACAGTTTCCCTGCAGCCATTCAGAAAACCCAAGCACTCCCTGCTTGCAAAAAGCAGTTAAAATCGTGCTTTCTATGTAATGTCGATAATTAGTTTTATTATTTGTAGCAAATTGTCATGTAAAGAACCCTAGAAGTAGCTTGCCCTCAATGGCGCTATACAAATGGTTGTAATTACAATCACAATAATTTGGAGTGAGAGCAATAGGGAAGAAAAAGACTTTAAAGGTACCGACAGTCTTGCTAGCAGGGCTACCATGCATTGTCTTTCAATACAGTAAGCAGCGGTGTAGAGATTGTACAAGACAGTTCAGATTGAATAACATTAGCCATAAACAGTACTTACTGACTTGATTGAGCGGGAGTTCTATTGGAACAGATCATTGTCTTTATTTTGCATTTTATTTGGATGCAATAATAATTTATTATTTCGTCGGCACTACACGATCGCCATGTAGCGAATGGAAGGACGTCTGGC
The DNA here is from genome assembly GCA_959347315.1 of Bimastos eiseni. Taxonomy (NCBI): domain Eukaryota; kingdom Metazoa; phylum Annelida; class Clitellata; order Crassiclitellata; family Lumbricidae; genus Bimastos; species Bimastos eiseni. The sequence continues at coordinate 45,140,100 of OY365809.1, read as the reverse complement.
GATCGAACGCCTTCAGTCAACTATGATGATGAAGGAGCCATTCGTGATCTAAGTATAGGCTATATGAGGCAAAGACAATGGTAGCACAAAGTAATCGCTGTCTTAGGCTATGTGGGCCACTTCATCTTTTCTCAGCGCCTCCATATTCTGTTGGCCAACCTCTAGAGTGGCTCCAAACTTTTATATCTGAACGCTCAAACGCTGTGGTTATTGGCTGAATCTGGCTCTTCTAGCCTTCTAGGTCCCATTGAGTTTCACATTGGTGTCCCCAGGATTCCATCCTAGGTCCTTTTGTTATAGCCTCAAATCGGTTTCTCTTAGAAAGGACTTGTAGATCCTTAGCCTATAAAACTCGGTTTATTTGGTTTGGGGAGGCATCGGAAATTGTTTGATGGAGGAAATAGTCAGCAATCCTAAACCTTTTGTTTGATCCATAGATTTGAAAAATGAAACGATGCTGATACTTTAATTTAAAACTGTGATCCATCTATATTTGTGAAAGACAATATAGTTATTAATAATAGCTAAAATTAATTTGATTCATTCTGAGCTTTTACATAGCGCCCTTAGAGATCTTTCTAAGGAGTGCTTTCAGCCCAGCGATGACTAGAGAAAATAAGACTTGAGGGACTTGTAAAACCCTGACGGTTGGGCCACAAGCTAGGAGCGGAGCGCAAGTGAGAGCTCGTTCCAGATTGAAGGAAGCACAACGCTGCCTTATAGATAGCCAGGCGAGACCGTGGAACTAGACAGAGACCGCGCTCAATTCGGTGAATCTGTCAGGCTGTTGGTCCGTCTTGTCCGTAAATAATATTGAATTTCGTCTTGTGAATTTCTTCTTCCTCCTTCTTCTATTCCATCTCCACCTACTCCTACTCGCCCTCCTCCTCCTTCCATTTCTCCTTCTTCTCCTCCTACTCATCCTCGTCATTCTAATCCTTCTCCTTCTCCTACTGCTCCTCCTTTCTCCTCATCACTCTCTCTTCTTCCTGTACTTTATCCCTTGCTCTATACTCTCCGACAAAGATTTACTTACCTCTTTTCCCTATTCATCGTGCTCCACTCTTCCCTTCGCCTATTTTTCCTCCTCTTCCTCCACCACCTCTTTATTCCCTCCCTATTTTCTTCCTCCTCTATTTACATCCCTATTCCTCTTCATGCTGCTACTCCTCTTCATCGTTGTCATCTACCTCTTCCTCATTTGTCTTTGATGATAATGACATCGCATCGTGACTCGACACAAGCGATGCTTAAAAGTAGATCACTCGAATAGATATGTAGACAGACAGACAGACAGACAGACAGGCAGGCAGGCAGGCAGGCAGGCAGGCAGGCAGGCCGGCAGGCAGGCAGGCAGGCAGGCAGGCAGGCAGGCAGGCAGGCAGGCAGGCAGGCAGGCAGGCAGGCAGACATGTACACAGACACCCACACAGCTAGACAAATATACAAACAGACATATATACAGGTAGACAGACAGACAGAGGGTGTGGCATTTTCAAGTAGTGTTCGTGATTCTGCATATAAAACGATGCCATAGGAGACACCAACAGAGAGAGAGAAAAAGGAAGCCTTTGAAGGCGGAGTAGCGTGAACAAGTCAACAGCTGACTTTATCAAAGAAGAATAAGAATAAGTTATATCTCGTTGAAATACAGAAGAGAGATTCGATCAATGGCAAAAGAACTTCTCTCCATCTCAATCAGTCGTATCCAGTTTCACTCTCTCTTTCCCTCTTTTCCTCTCAGATCCGTGTCCTTCCATTCATTCGCATGGAAAATGGATCTACTTTTCCGCCGCTGGAAAAGTATTCCATCCTCGTCCTTTTGTTCCTCATTCCCTCATTCTCCTCTTCACTCGCTTCCTCCTCCAACTCATCGTCGTCGTTGTTGTCATCATCATTATCATCATTTCCATCCTTTTCATCGTTTTCATCGTCATCATCATTGTCATCATCATTATGACAATGATCATCATCATCATCATCATTATCGTCATTATCATCATTGTCATCATCACCGCTGTCGTCGTCGTCGTCGTCATCATCATCACCATCATCATCTTCATCATCGTCATCGTCGTCATCGTCATCATCATCATCATCATCATCATCATTATCATCATTTTTTTTACTTCTCAGCATATCCTTCGTCCTCTCATACTGTTTTTCTTCGCCCTCCTCTCCCATTCCTCCTCCTCCTTCTACTCCTCCTCCTTCTGCTACTCCTCCTCCTCCTCCTCTTCATCTTCCTACTTTAGATGCAATGCGGCGTTTCTGCACCATTAATAACTAATACGTCGACAACTCTTATTCTCTGGCATGGACGTCGTAGGCGGGGCGCTCCACCGCGACATACGTTTCAGGGTTATCCTATTTAAGCCCCTAAGTAGTTCCGTTTAAGGCGAGTCGGACTTCCAAGCATCTGTCAGACTTTAATTGCCAATACGTTCGTTAAACGTGGGCGAGTCTACACGACAGATTCCAAACCGATTTTCGTATAAGTAGTCGTAGCCTTGCCGCTAGGCAGCCAAGACCTGCCATTTCGTATTTTCACTCGCCATTGGATAATTGAGACCTGCCATTTGGAATTTCAGTCTTGCCGTATGCTGGCATTTTAGACTCGCCTTCAGTTCGGTTGGCGAGTATCGATAACTGCAAGTTTGGTGGCTGGCTAGTAGAGGTTGCTGCTAAAGGTAGTCGACACTTGCCAATGAAACCCGAGATCTGCTCGAGACTAGGTCGGATGGCGGTTGATGAATACCTTTAGATAATCGCTACTTGCCATTAGGTCGATTCGATGGCTCGCAATTGCCAGTAGTTCGTCGAGACTTGCCAAGGTAGCCGTTTATCAAATAGAAACGTCATTATTTCGATGGAACTTGCGATCGTTTGGAGCGTTGAGACTCGCACCGCTGGAATATAATTCGGAAACTTTTCCACACAACAGCCAAAAATTTCCATAAATTGCCCTCGAGAGGGGATCTGCGACTGGAATAGTCGGAGGAATTAGGACTTTTGCTTCATTGCATTCGGACTCTCACGGGCCATAGAAGGGGTGGGGTGACTGTATTGTCTTGGATTGGACAGAAGACGTCAGTGTTGTTCTACAATCGTGTTTGGAGAGGTAGGTACTCTGAGTAGATTGAGAATCAGATCTAGATCTGAATCCAGATCGAATCGCATCAGATCATAAACGGAGAATTTTGTTATTTCTTTTGAATAGATATTTATGAAGAGTTTAACGGGAGCCAAATGAACATAAGATACATGTATACATCAAATGTATTCAAGCGGATACACACACACTCACACACACTCACACACACTAACACACACTCACACACACTCACACACACTAACACACACTCACACACACTAACACCCACTAACACACACTCACACGCTAACACACACACTAACACAAACTAACACACACTAACACACACTAACACACACTAACACACACTAACACACACTCAAACACACTCACACACACTCACACACACTCACACACACTCACACACACTCACACACACTCACACACACTCACACGCTTATATAGATAATAGATGCATATATAAACACAGACACACAAATACATACATGCAATGCATACATAATGTATATATATATATATATGTTTTATACATAATCAATATATAAAAAGCAGCCCACAGACGTCGTTGGCGCCGCAAATCTCGTTGATAGAGTCAATCGTTAAAAGAGGCTCTTCTGATTGACTCCAAGAACTAATATCACAAAACCCTCATTCTCCTCCTTGCTCCTCCTAGCCTCTCTCTCTCTCTCTCGCTCTTTCTCTGTCTCTGTCTCTGTCTCTCTCTCTCTCTCTCTCTCTGTAAGTGTGTGTGTGTTTCTCTATGTCTCTCTCGGTCTCTCTGTCTTTCTCTATGCTTATCTTTGCCTCTCTCTTTCTGCTTTTAACTTTCTTTCTTTCTCTGTCCAATCTTCCCATTTTACCCATCTTCCCCTCTTTCTCCTCCTTCTCCTCCTCGTCCTCCTCCTCGTCCTCCTCCTCGTCCTCCTCCTCGTCCTCCTCCTCCTTCCCGCCTCTTGTCTTGCGTCTTCCAATTGCTCTTGAGAGAGCATCATACCTCTTCAACCGCGTTGGTCAAAGACCGACTGCTTTCTGCCTCTGCTATTGTCTGTCTCGCTGTGTCTGTCTGTGTCGTTGTCTTTCAGTCTGTCACTCTCTTTGCGTTTGTCTGTTTGTGTCTGTCTGTCTGTCTGTCTCTTTCTCGAATAACATCAGTTCAGTTGATCTGTCTCTGTATTTTTCTCTGTCTCTGCCACTATGTCTGTATCTGCCCATGTCACTCTCTCTCTCTCTCTCTCTCTCTCTCTCTCTCTCTTCCTCTCTCTCTCTCTCTCTCTTTTCCCCTCTACCTTCACCTCTCTCTCTCTCTCTCCTATTCGCAAAATCATCCATTAGGCCATCGAAGGGCCTACAGATCACAAACAGCCAAACAGTGATGACGTCCACCGTAGGTCAACACAGCTCTACAAAAATATATATGCTTCCCACATGAGATGCAATTCTCTGTATATCAATCGTGATTGAAAGCGTGCACAGACCATCCATCGAGAATCCTCGTGACTATAATTTATCACTACACGGCTCAACCACGGTTTAAAAGCATTGGGCGCATCTTGCCTTTTAACCCGGCGCTATATAATTAAAAAACAGAAGAATACGACTATTTTAGGTTGGCACACATCCCAAGAGGCTGTCCGTTTGTCTGTCCGTCTGTCTGTCTGCTTGTCTGTCTCATTCTCTCTCTTTCTTTCGGTCTTAGTTGAGTTGGTGTTAGAGCGTAATTTATTGGTGCAATGTGAGTCAGACATGCCTCGATAATCATTATTTGAGTCATAAATTACAATACTGAACTGTCGCTATCATTATTTTAGCTTGGGCGAAATCCTTCTGTTGCATGGGGAGCAAGATCGTTGGAGTGCCAGACCCATTCACTGAATCTGGGGGAACTTCCAACAGTGTATCCAGTTCAAAACCGTTTCCCTTATGCGCAACTGATCTCGTGAGTAAGCTGGTGCCCTGCACTTGGCTTTCAAATAGCGCTTTAGAAGTTTGGAGATCACGATGCGATTACGGTTGGGATGGCTACCCCATCCTCCTGAGGTTTTTCTGCATTCTGGTGTCCTCTTTACCCGCAATGAAGCACCTCCTTGCGATCTTCCTCTTTCTGCCATCTGCTTGCTATGCGTATGGGCTATGTTACGGTCACATCCACGAGCCTTGAATACGTTTGCCCCTCAGCCTGAAACTGCTTACACAGTACCTGCGCCTGGAATTACTAGCCCTCTACCCTTCCCAGTTCCGGAGACACCTTACGTCTTTCCTGTTCTGTGGCCCAAGCACAGACGATCGTTGAGAGCGCTGCTGATTTGGAGCGAAGCTATATGGCTATGCTATTACATTACATTACAATACATTACACTACATTACATTACATTTCATTACATCAATGTAATGCAGTGATTATGGCTATGCCGCTATAGAAGTTTTTTAGTCAGAGTCATAGTCATTACATTCGACCTTTGATGCCTGTTGGACAGAAACTCAAATCGGTCACATGTAAAAGCATTGCGATCACATTAGATGGAAGCAAGTGACTTTGAATTAATCATTTATCATTATAAAATATCAATATGGTGCCATTTTAAGTCAAAAAGGTTCCCAGCCCGGCCCCTTTGACTTAAACTGGCTCCATCTGTCTATCAACCCATTTCAGAGCTGCTTGCCTACACGTGAGACATTCCGGCCAATTACTTAATAACAAAACTACCTGCCTAATCACATTACTGCCTATCACACAGCGTAGACCCACAAGTCAGTCCACGCCATACTTTCTACTTAATTGCCTGCCTAAACGTCGCTTCATCGATAAGCCAAAGTAAAGCGATCTCGGCTGGTAAACAAATGACACATTCGCCAACCGAAGCCTTAGATCCAATACTCCTGCCACAGCACCCGAGCGAGTTACCCCATTCTCCCATCATTCTTCTCATCATTCTCCCCATCATTCTCCTCTGCCTCTCACTCGCCTCACTCGCACTTGCGCGTGTCTCAACTCAACCGCCATTCAGCGATTGTTTAATATCACATGAAACGTGATAAACGTCGACCGCCAAAGATTGTCGTCTGTTCAGGTACAGTGGACACCTTGATGGATGTTGTATCGTGGAGATAGGATTGTGTGGATAGAAGATAGATAAGGGTACGTGTGCACGTTGCTCAATCATCATCATCATCGTCATCATCATCGTCATCGTCATCATCATCATCGTCGTCATCATCATCATCAGTTCCTGATGTCAATCGTGTGGCAGCGATGCGTACGAATAAATGACCCAGTGGCGGGGTGCTAACTATAAAATTGATATCTGGGTATTTTTCACAACAGAGCTCAGATTTGAAATATGAAATTTGAAATGGAATGTCTGTGTCTGTTTTGTCACTTACATCATTCTCGCACCTGAATTTAACCAATGAGTTCAAGATATGATTCGACGGATAGTTGATCATGATTTACCACTCCGTGACTTTAAATAAATGAGATCAGTTCATAGCACAAATGAAACAATTTATCATTAGAATAATTGGGATTGCTGCATCATATTGCTATGTACACTCAATAATAATTAAGCACTAATTATGAACAGTGACAGTACTTTAAACTGTGTATTTTTAAATAAAATAACGGAGTTGTGAATGTAAGCAAATCATAGTAACGGAACTGTGTTTCATTAAAATTATTAAGGACCAAGAATGAAATTTTAGGCCAACTCTGTCAAATTTAAGCATTGCTCAATATTAAGTGTGCCTCAGCAGCTCTATAAAAACTTATCTGCAAATTAAGGACAGTGTATTTTTAAATAAAATACTGAAGTTGTAAATACATGTAAATCAAAGTAACGGAGTTGTAATTTAATTAAAATATTAAAAAAACTAATACGAAATTTTAGACAAACTCTGTCAAGTTTAAGCATTGCTCGATATTAAGTTTGCTTCAGCTGTTCCATAAAAATATAGCTTTACATTCTATTAAAATTTGCATCATCTTTTTTATTCAATTATTGTTTTTTCTGAATTTGAGCGCTGTTGTGAAAAATGCGCACCTCTCTAACTACCTCTGGGGGACAACAAGGACCATCAGCGCAACCCTCCTCCTTCGCCCAGGCTTGTGACTAACACCGGGTAGCACAAAGGCTCGATGGACAATGCACAGTGTTATTATAGCGTTACAGCTAAACTAATGCTACTAACTTGCCGCATTGATATGTAATTGGATTCATTCAACGATTCCTTTTATTACAGCCATATTAAACTGTAAGTAAGACTTGTTTCGTAGGACCTAGGAGATAATTACCAGGATAATCTGGATCTGGATAATCTGGATAATAAGGATCATCTGTTCGCTTGCATTCGCCTCACAGTATCAAGTTATCGAGTCAAGTCATGTGTATGAGCTTAACAGTGGTTATTACGATGGCATGCTGACACTTACTAGATTTTTCTAATATACGAACTGTCCGTTTTATTTGTTAGAATCATTCATTAGCTCATACATATATTGTACTGATATGGCCTTTGTAGTGCTTCATACAATAATTATTACTGCCTGATCATTAGATTGTGACACTATATTAATGCATGGTAATTTTAAAATAATGATGACGATGACAATGATCGCAATAATAACAATTGTAATAGTTAAAATAATGATTATAATAACAATAATATTTTTTCTTTGATTTCAAACTGACAACCCTCAGTTTGATTACAACTAAAACTTGAACGACTGATGTCATGTCATTGCAGGAATCGAATTTAACTGTTGACAGTCATGCAATTACGACATTAATGACAATAATAATATTAATAAGAAAAAGAACATCTATATATATACATGCGTGAGTGCGCATCATTTTCAGCTCACAAGACCTCCAGTCAGAACCTGTTTCTGGATAGTCTGAGGCATTGACGGTTCCTTTATGGCTAAGACGGCATTCGGTTAATGCAAACTTCGGTCTATACCAAATATACGAAATTTTCGTAATACAAAAACTAGGCTTATGAAGAAATTTTATCAATACGAATTCAATTAATACGAAATACGGTTGATACGACTTAGATTAATACTAAGGTCGGTCAATACAAAATTCGGTTAATATTAAATTCGAGTAATACGAATTCGGTTAATAGGCCTACGAAAATCGATAAACATCCAAATTGTTTAAGATGATACTTTTACTCTCGTCCTGTGTATTTCGACTTATCAGATTTTCGCTGTAGCAATCCCTGATCACAATCACATAATTATATTTCGAAATTTCTCTCATACTCTCATTAGTTTGATAGCACAGATGACACAGCACTTCACATATTAGATGGAATGAACACTGATGTATTTGACAGCCATTTTGCAATAACTCCAATGTGTTTGTTTAGGCACTGACAATGGCGTCCGATGCTCACGAAAATTTATCGGACAGTTCCGACAATACACTAAATATCGCATCGTGTAATGGATCTTCGAACTGTACCACTGGCATGGGTAAGTCGAATGAATGTTACCGTATCCGAATCACCATAGAACCATACATAGAAGAACGGCAAC
>OY365809.1:44926446-45126446 GCA_959347315.1 Bimastos eiseni | reverse complement strand
TCACATGTGCTTCTTAAATATACAACAGAAGGTAACACACTAGTATAGGCGTGCAGTTGAAACACGCCTACTGCACGCTGATGTAAGCAGGGCCTTTTGGCAATTGCTGATTAAGTAGGTGATGGTTGGTTTCATGAGCTATATAAATAACGATGTCAACCACACGAACCATCAATTGTGAAGATTTCGTAACAGTTTGGGGCTAGATACATGTATATAAAAAGACAGGAAAAAACTGTAGCAGAGACGAAGACTTTTGAGGCGAATGGATTTTCAGTGAAAGAGAGTGAATGAGAGTGAGAGAAAGAAATTGAGACAGACAGACGTAGACAGACCTAGAGACCTAAAGAGATGCAGAGAGAAAAAGAGAGATAGAGATAGAGCGAGAGAGAGAGAGAGACAGAGACAGAGAGACAGAGTGACAGAGAGACAGAGAGGTACAAAAAGAGAGAGAGACGAGAGACACAAACAGAGAAAGAAAGAAAGAAAGAAAGAAAGAGAAAGACAGAGACAGAGAGTACGCAGGAGGCGGAGGGAAAGATCGGTGAACCTAGAAATATTTGAAGCACATCAACTATGCATGCATGTATGTATGTATGTATGCATGTATGTATGTATGTATGTATGTATGTATGCATGTATGTATGTATGTATGTATGCATGTATGTATGTATGAATGTATGTATGTATGTATGTGTTTATGTATGTATGCATGCATGTATGTATGTATGTATGCATGTATGTATGTATGTATGTGTTTATGTATGTATGCATGCATGTATGTATGTATGTATGCATGTATGTATGTATGTATGTGTTTATGTATGTATGCATGCATGTATGTATGTATGTATGTATGTATGTATGTATGTATGTATGTATGTATGTATGTATGTATGTGTTTATGTATGTATGTATGTATGTATGTATGTATGTATGTATGTATGTATGTATGTATGTATGTGTTTATGTATGTATGTATGTATGTATGTATATATGTATGTATGTATGTATGTATGTATGTATGTATGTATGTATGTATGTATGTTCCTGCTCCTTGGGCGCCAGTCTGCAAGGCCGTCCTAGACGGACCCCATCCCGTTCAAGGCTCTTTCCTCTTTGCCTTGAAAATAGTCAAATGGACCTAGAACTCATCAATATACAGTACTACAGCAATTGTAATTCCAACTGTAAATTAATTCAGCACGTCTACAGAAACCGAACTAGTCAGATCAGTTAATCTACAACAATTGCAATTGTGGTTCTAATAATAACTTTTTTATAGCTCCACAGATTAAACTCGGATAATCAATCTGCAGCCATTGTTATTGTAATTAGCACAGCGCCATTCCACGATGACAACCAGTCAGTATACGCCCTGTGCATTTTCCCCAAGCATGTGATTCTCTTAGTGACCAACAATGCATATTATTAATCACAAACACATTGTTTGGCCCGATGAGCCGCAACTTGGATCCGGGTTGGCCTAAGGGCGAAGCAAGCTGACTGGTAAAAACGCATCTAGATCATGAAATATGCTTGCTAGGGGTAACTAAACACTGGCGTAACGATAATTTGACAATCCAATCAAACTTGACAATAATTATTTATCAGGTCGGTCTTGGCCGGTACTGGGGTCTTGGCGTTTCTTATAATTATGATTGGTACTCGGGTATCGTCTGGAACGTGGTGTTTTGCGGTTGAGTGACCCGCATCAATAGCTCAGCCAGTTCGTTGAAAAAACATTGACCATTTCTGACCGGCGTAGCCTTGTCTAAAGACAACACAAATGAGAATAACAAAATGTCTAATTTGTTATTTTTAAGGCTCTATAAACTGTCTGTGAGATTTCCAACTGATTCTCCTCTCGGCCTTTTAATTCGAAAGTCAAGTCTCACCTTTTCAATTTTGTAATTTTTTTAATTGATAATGCATATGAGAATGACGTTTTCAAAGCCTAATTGAACTGTTTGAATGCTCCTCCTCTGAGATCTCTACCCCAATTTCCTCATGCACTGATGATGTATTAGTTGAAATTCTGATTGAAATTCTGATTGCAATTGGTTGACTATTTGATTGCACCAGGTGTTCTAACTCTGCTGGAGGTGACTGGCGAGGTCATCATTGCCATCTTGGCAATCGGTGGCAACGGATTCGTTCTCGTAGCAATCGCCACAACGACCTCACTCCAGACCGTCACCAATTTCTACGTGGCAAGTCTGGCCGCAGCGGATCTACTAGTTGGACTTATAGGTGAGAATATGCTTGGATGGATGAAGAAATGGTTGGATGGAGAAATGATTGGATGGAGAAAAAGTTGGATGGAGAAATGGTTGGATGGACAAATTGTTGTGTGGAGAGAGAAATGGTTGGGCGGAGAAATGGTTGTGTGGAGAAGTTGAAAAATAGTTGGAAGGAGAAATGGTTGGATAGAGAAAGGAATGATTGGGGAATAATGGATGGTCATCATTTATATATGAATGTATGAATGTGTTTGTATGTATTTATGTATGTATATATGCATACATGCACGTACTCAATCTGTATACATTGCTTGGAATTTAGCATACATGTATAGATGCATTACACACTGTTTCCGGAAATAAATGGACCCCTAAAGATCATATGAAAATAAACAGTAAATGATCGTCGATTTAAAAAATTCCAAAACCGTTTTAATCCTGACATATTTATCCACAAATGTTTTATTTATGAAGGTCCTGGTTAAAAAAGTACGTCACAGTGACGTCTTTAAATTACAAAGTTAATGCATGGGAGGAATTTGATCACGTCATTATTGGACGACAGGAGCTAATATATTTTATGCACTACTAGATAAATATGTCAGGATTGATACGGTTTTGGAATTTTAAAAATCTATGAATGTTTACTATTTGTTTTCATATTATCACTATAGGGGTCTCTTTTTTCCGGACACAGTGTAGATGTCTTATCGTATTTTTATTAATATCTTCGCAAAGTGTTATGCAATTATTGGAGAGCAATGCAAACAGATGGAGCTGATGATAACTGGGATTTGGACTTGATAAACGTTCTGCACTGAGGGAAATAATATGTCAGCTGAGGCCAAAAGCCTTGTGTTATTCAATTGTACGCTCGTTTTGAAATCAGAATCTAATTCAAAACGAGCGTACAACCGTTTGAATCAGAATATATTTCAAAACGAGCGTACAACCGAATGTGCTTCCGATGATCCAATAGTAACATGATCTAATTATTAGATCATGTTGCCATTGGATCATCGGAAGAACAGACAGAGGAGGGTCATGTCGTTCAATGTGCGTGCTTGTGTGTGTAGTGTATTTAAGTATTTATAGAGCGCCTCTAGTAGGGTGAACCGTTCAGAAGCGCTGCCAGTGCGCAAGTCCCCGTGAGAAGAAGTAGGTTCTAAGAAAAGCAAAAGAGACGAAAGACTGCCAGTTATATTATTAAAGTGAACAGATGGTGAAAGCGAATTCCACACAGAGGGACCAATTGAAGCAAAACGATCGAGACTGAGCCATAGCTCATTGTGTGTGTGTGCGTGCGTGTGCGTGTGTGTGCTTGCTTGCTTGCTAGCTTTTGTTTGGGAGTTTCAGAAGGGTTGAGTTAATTGAGCAAACAAAACCGGAACCCGAGTACAGAGGCACCAAGAGCAGAATATGCTCTAGGCTTACTCTAATCGTTTTCTACTTCATCCGATCTTAACATTCCATATTTAATTGCAGCTAATAATCTCATCTTATTCCACCTAATGCAATGCGACTCAGTCAAACCCCATTCAGTATTATTCTATGTTTATTATCCAGTCCAAAGAAATCTTATCTAATCTGATTCAATAATCCAGTCTAATCCAGAATAGTCCAATATATAATTCAATTCAATATAATCAAATCAAATCAAATTCATTTCAATATAATCCAATCAGTCTAATCATCTTTAGTGCTTCAATGAGGCATCGTTATTTCAAAGGAGGATCTGGTAATAGCTTTAGAGAGACGGTGCCAACATCCGAAATATAATCCGTCTGAGAAAGGAGCAGAAAAACTGCGCTGTTGATTATCCAGATAAGACAGATGAGAGGAGTCCTATACGCTACGACATAGATGACAATAGATACCTAGGAGAGAGGGAGACAGACAGACAGACAGATACAGGGACATAGACAGGGACATAGACAGAGACAGATACAGGGACATAGACAGGGACATAGACAGAGACAGGTACAGGGACATAGACAGGGACATAGACAGAGACAGGTACAGGGACATAGACAGGGACATAGACAGAGACAGGTACAGGGACATAGACAGGGACATAGACAGAGACAGATACAGGGACATAGACAGGGACATAGACAGAGACAGGTACAGGGACATAGACAGGGACATAGACAGAGACAGGTACAGGGACATAGACAGGGACATAGACAGAGACAGGTACAGGGACATAGACAGGGACATAGACAGAGACAGATACAGGGACATAGACAGGGACATAGACAGAGACAGGTACAGGGACATAGACAGGGACATAGACAGAGACAGGTACAGGGACATAGACAGGGACATAGACAGAGACAGGTACAGGGACATAGACAGGGACATAGACAGAGACAGGTACAGGGACATAGACAGGGACATAGACAGAGACAGATACAGGGACATAGACAGGGACATAGACAGAGACAGGTACAGGGACATAGACAGGGACATAGACAGAGAACTAGACAGAGGCAGAGGCAGATACATACATAGAGACATACAGGGACAGAGATAGAGAGCACAGAGTAAGACCCAGCAGTTAAACCCAAAAAACAACCCACAACATTCATCGAAGGTCAATTTATCCGATTTTGCGATGTCGGGCGTTTAATCAGCTAAAAGCTTTCGACGGTACATCACTTTAGAGGCTGAGGGACTGTGTGCGTTCGCAGTCATAGAGGTGTTAAGGTTTGACATAGAGAGACCGAGGTCACGTGTCTGACCCAGATACGAGAGGTCTTAAATAGAGAAACGAGAAGTTGTTTAGTGCAATCAGCCTATAATAATAGTTGTATACATGTGTGGGATGGTTTGGCTAACGGTATACCAATATCTGTTTGTCTCACTGGACATTTAGTTTAATGTGAATATCAGAAATATCTAAGCCCTAAAAGAGCTGAGTCAGGGAGACAAGATAATTTCGCCGGATGCTTTGTCCGTTAAGGTGCCAAGCCAGAATCTTGAGGGGGTCGAGCAATAGTGGAAATCGTTGCACTTGAGACTGGACGCTTTGAAAAAGACAAGCCAAATGTTCGGGAAAGTTTTATAACAGGCTTTTTTGTAGTTCCAGTTAAGAGTTGAGGATTGTACTCATAATCTCCAAACTTCTAAAGCGCCACTCGAATGCCGAGCGCACGGCACCAGCTTATTCACCAGCGCTGCTTCAAATCAATCCGGTTGTCAGAAGGGTAGTCCGAGGAAGGTCAGAGTCCGATTTCCAGAGGGTCAGAGGAGGCAGAGAATAGCTGTTTGGTCGATGATTGGAGGGTGAATGATCGAGTTAGTCTTGATAAGAATTCTTGAAAAGGTGAGACTTGACTTTCGAATGAAAAAGCCGAGGGGTGAATCAGTTGGAAATATGCGTGAGATTGATGATGATGTGTGACCAACGGAAATCTGAAGCCAGTTAGAAATTGAAGGAGAGATAATGGCGCAATTATCGTGCATAATGGTCGTTCATAGAGCAATTCATGCTGTTGGGGATGTTAAGATGTGTGGAGGTGAAGCAGATGATGGTGGAGATACGGAGGCTGGTGTAGGCAGGTGAAAGAGATGAGGATGAATGCAAGTGATGCGGGGAGATACAGACGATGGTAGAGGTACAGACACGAATGACTCAGGATGCTCGCCTTTCATGCGGTTTGTCTTCTTCTACCTATTCCTCCGTCTACCTGCCTCCTCCTCTTTGTCGTCGTCCTCCTCTTCCTCCTTCCACATCCTTCCTCGTTCCTATCATTCCTCCCATTCCCCGTTACCTATTTATTCTCTTCTTCCGCCGAATATTTCCACGTGTTCCTCTTTATCTTTCTCCTTCTTCCTTTCCTCTTTCTCCTACCATCCCTTTTTCCAATTCTCTACTTCTTTCATATTCTCCTCCTCTTCCGTCACCTCGTTCTTCCTTATTTTTCCTACTTCAACTTTTTCTCCACTTCCTCTAACTCCCTGCCACATCATGTGTATTGCTTTTCTCCTTCTCCCTTTCCTATCTTCCTCTTTCTCCTCTCTTCCATCTTTTCTTTCTCTTCCTCCTGTTCTGAGTCTCCTCTCCTCTTTCTCTTCCTCCTCCTCCTTCTGCTCTGTACCTCCAGCGCATTTCCTCGACCATCTCATCACTCTAATGCTTCCGCTTCTTTCGATTCGCCAATCTACCTGAAGCGTTTCGCTGTCTTCCTGCCTCATGACTCCACATGTTTCATCCTTAATTCCATCTCCATTTCAAACATCCTCTGCATCACATCCAACGCATCCTCCCTCTTGTCCACAGGCAAAGACTTGGTCATGGGCTTGGAGAGGGACAGATCGAAATAAATTGGACTTGGGGGGACAGGTTGCAAAAAACTTCAATTCCCAAACATTGATGCATATAAAATGGATTAACAGCGGAAAGCACTGAAGAAATGTCAAATGTTTATGAAACATTTATAAATATTGGGGTATATAAGCAGCTCCATCTCCTCCACCTGAAATTTCGGATGGAACAGACCCCTCCTGTCCCCCTAAGTCTACACCCTTCCTATTGACCATTTTCTTTCCATATCATTTCCTCTTTGTCTCAAACATTCTTATTTATCACCCGCATCTCTATCCACCCCTACTTCAAATCTGCAGATTCCATTCTCTTCATCTTCATCTCTCCCCACCCTCCCATTACCCCCCTGCCATTCCCTTTCTCCAAATCTCCATTATGATCTGTCTCACCTGTCCATCCCTCCTCTATCCGCATCACCTTCCCAATCATCACCATCCTCTGAATCTAAATTACAGGTATTCCATGCGTCATCGCCGCCTTCAACGGACTCCCAACGAACTTCGTCGGCTGCCTCATCGTCAACTCGTGCATCATCGTTCTCACACAGATCTCCATCTTTGGTCTCCTCGTCGTTGCCTTCGAGCGATTCTACGCCATCAGATATCCGTATTACTACTGCAGACACTGCACAACGAAGACGACCATTGTAGCCATCGCTATGACATGGACAGCAGGACTAATCGTAGGAATGGCACCAATCTTTGGTTGGAACAAAGGTATACGAGTTATTGTCATTAATGATTAGAAATTATTATTATTACTATTATTATTATTAGTAGTAGTAGTAGTAGGGGAAGTAGTAGTAGTAGTAGTAGGGTGGGGAAGGGGAAGTAGTAGTGGCAGTAGTAGTAGTAGTAACTTCTATATCGACGTTGACTAAACGCGCAAAGCAGCGAGAGATGTCGCTCGGTGTGATAATTATTCACGTGACCTCTGATCTAAAACAGGAACAACGCAACACCAGCGCCATCTACAACAGCCTAAAGCGAGAGAGCAATCAATCCTCATATTAATTTTGTCGGTCAGCTGCTAACACGACTACAAAGAAACTATGATTTGGCGCGCTTTTGTTCAATTCACGGTATATAAACTCAGCGGTAACCTTACTTATTGGGAATAGGGATTTTTAAGCAACATAGGTCGTATCGTAATCGTAATCGTAATCTCAGCATTTCTACAGCGCCCTCAATAGCGAAGTCGCGGGAACCAGCTTATTCACAGATGCACAATTGCGTCGAAATCTTTAGAGGCAGTTGAAGAGAGGGAGAAACAAAAAGCCACCCTATTGACACCATTTTAAAGGGTTGCTTGAGAAGGTGATCTCAATGCCAGCAGAAATACTGCGTAAGCCGTAAGTGCTGTGATATGAAGAGCAAATTTCTGTCGACTGCAACGGCCTCTGTTGTCAAAAGCGGTCGTTAAACTCTGGATCCATTCCATTCCAATGCCAGTACAATATCGCCGCTGCCTGTATTCCAGCATTGCCAGTCCCAAGCCTGGATAATGGAGGAGAGCGTCGCTAATGATCCTTGTTATCACACAGTGTCGTTAAACAATACTTCAACTAACCAACAAAGCAACCAACGCTAGTACTATATATATTTAAACTATCTTAAGGGTTGTCAAACAGTTTAAAAGTATCAAGAAGATCTCAACGCCAGTCACATGTCTGGAGAAAGGAGGAGAGCGACGCTAATCATTAATAATGTTATTGAGCCGAATGATGAGAGTAGCAGCAAGTTGTAGGAGAGAGAGTCAGAGGAAGGTGCCATGATCATTATTGTTGACGATCTTTGCTGTCATGCTGTAGTTAAACTTTGGACGTATACCCATACATCCAATTTATGCATTTTATAACCGAACAGCAATTAATAAAACGAAGCGTTTGAACTGTAAAAAATAATTTCAATGAACTGCCATGCTTGCCATAAGTTGCAGGCAAACACGAAATACGTCAAATTTACACACCTTTAATAAGAGGTTTCTTTTCACTATATATTTAGCGGACGGCCAAATTAGAGGATGCAATTTGGTTCCAATAATGCCAGTCATAAGACTCACAAAAAAGGAGGTTGACATCGTTAAACATTTGAAATCAACGAAAACGCATATATTACCACTGCATTACAGCGAAAGAGGAGGGTTCTTTGTTACTATAGCACAGCTCCTTCTTTCTCCACGCTTGGCACTGGCAGGCACTGGCACTGGCAGAGTAGTTAGCATTAGAATATCTCCGTCTTATAGCTGCCTTGGTCTATAGACGATCAGGACCGTGCAATGTTGACTCAAGGTCGTTAATCTGTCTACAGAGGTGCATTCGTCCATACTTTCCCTTGTTCATTAAAAACAACGGATCGAATCACACCGTCAATTAATTCTTTATTGAGACATCCACCAAGCTGGTTCCTCCATTGGATGGTCACTTTCAGTTTAACGATACTGTATCGTAGCTACGATTATATGCGTCCCCCTCCTCCTTTCTCCACCCCTGGGACTGGCAGTGATGCAACGAGTACGTATTCCAACGTTCAAAGAAATCTTATATCAACAAAGGAGGTTGACAGTTGATGACATGCAGCCATTTGGCATGGTGTTATTAAATACACGCAGTTGATCATTATAAGCTTAAGTGTGGCAGGGAAAAGAATCATTTTAGAAAGTAGCTTGCCTATCTAAAAGAGGTGTCGAATAATCCGATGTTTCATCGCGCCTGGCCATTCTAAAAGAGGTGTCTTGCTTATAGCTACAATTCACAGAGGTTTAACGACGTCGTATGGCAACAATGGTCGCTGACGTCAAACAATGGCCGTTGACGTCAAACAATGGCCGATGACGTCAAACAATGGCCGTTGACATCTTTTATAGTGTCTTCATTTTAATCACTTTGGCCAAATGGCTGATATGCCTACTTTTTTGACATCTGAGTTTTCTCTTTATTATTTCTTCAAGTTTTCCTGTCACAGTATTTTCGTTATCTTTGTTTTTACACTTATTTTGCCTTTTGTCTATATATTTTTTGTATTTGGCTCTTTTTGTCACTTTCACCTTTTATTTATTTTTGACTAATTGAATTAAATTTCTCTTTGGCCATTTGACACTTTTGCTTGCACTTATCTTCCCACAGTGAAAGTATAATTTATTTTTAATCCACAGTTTGACGTCGTCATATGACATCTATGGCCGTTTACGCTAATTTTAAACATTTACAGTACAGTGCAAAGAAATTCATAGCGTCCGAAAGACACCATTCAGAATTTTAAACTGTCATTAGTATTCATTGTTTTACAACATAAATAATAATGGCATTAATAACATCAATAATACATGTCATGTGGTATCTCATGCAAATTTAACAATATTTGCAATAATATTTGCATCAAGAAATGTTCAAAATAAAACAAATTGTGTATGACCAGTCTCTATGTACATTATGTAATCATCAAACTTTTAAAGAATCTTTTTAGCCTGAAATTTTTTCATAATGTTCTTATTCTATCAAACATCATCGCAGAAATATTTTCATATAATACCATGGTATACTACAGTGAATTACAGCTTTGCATAAGTCTCAAATTACTCACTTTAACTTTCTAATACAACTCCATTAACATTTGTCATAATGCATATATAATTACGTATAAAATGACTGAAATTAGGTCAATATTAATTATCACATGTTTTCATAAGCATTTAATTAACACATTCAATTGGAAGTAATTGAAAATAAGAAAGAATCTTTTAATGCCAGCACATTAGGAAATCTATATCATCCATAGCTAATTCTTAAGTTGACTTCGCATCGTAAGCATACGTCTAATTTTCTGATGCATTATTCTTAAATATCATTCGATCAATCTGAAAAAGGTGTCTAATTATTCTTCAGGGAAGATGGCGGAATACGAGTACGGAGCAACGTGTACATTCACTGGAGTCATCGACATGGAATACATGGTCTACATGAATTTCTTCGGATGCGTCTTACCTCCGCTTCTCGCTATGTTTTCCATTTACGGCTACATCTACACGGTCGTCCGCAAGCAAATCCGCAAGATCTACACGCTCCAGTTGGCAACTGGTTCCATTGTGAACACGCCTTCGATCACGGGTTCCAATTCCAGTCACGTTCCGGTGAGCACAGTCTCCAAGAGAGTCGAGGATGGAGTACGCCTGGAAGAGCTGGAGTCATCACAGAAACGGATGAACGGAGAGGATGCTAAATGTTCCGGTCGAAGGACGTCACGGGTCAGTGATCCGTCACGCATGGCTGAGGACACAGTCAAAGGCCACGAAACTGAACGTAAGCTTTCAACTGTTTATTCATAATTATTTTTATGCGATAAAATTACACCCCCCTTTTAGATTGGTTAACTTCTATATTTAATATCACCATGTAATCATAATAACTATATAACTATATAATTATATAACTCCGCCACTGGTAGTACTCAGCAAGTGCCAGTCCCAAGCCTGGATAAAGAAGAAGGGCGACGCTAATGGTCTCTGTTACCACACGGTGTCGTTAAACTGCAACAACCCTTAGCAATTATAACTCCTATACTGCACTAACTCAGGCAGTTCCAAGCCTGGATAAAGGAAGAGGGTGACTCTAATAATCTAGATCATCATAAAGTGTCGTTAAACTGCAACAACCACCATTTTCTCAATTATTGTCCACAATACCGAAAATTACAATAGCGCAGAAGGATTACAAGTACGGCGTGAACGAATAATGACGAGTAATAACTGATATAACTGCTATGTAATTAATTAACCTTATACAAAAACGACCTCGTTTCTTTGCCTCATATTTCGCAATTGCCGGCTCATCTTTTTATTTACTAGATTTAATTGATAAACGAATTAATACAGTCACATTGATGAAACCTATCAGCATAACAATTACTCAAACGAAAACTATGTCTAATTGAGAAATATTCTCATTCGTTTTGGGTCCCCTGAGATTTGCAGGCACTGGTGAAATTGGGTAGATGTTTGGTTATTTGCAGCTTAACGACTCTGCTTCAACAAACACACACATAAGATCGTTAGCGTCGTCCTCCCCTTTATCCAGGTTTGGGACTGGCACTGCCACAGTGCAAGTAGTGGGAGAGTTGGACACCCCTGTTTTTATAATTGCTGCGTGCGACCAATGAAAAGAATTTTGGAACCATTAATGTATCCTGGTGACGTAACATCTTTTAAAGGGTGTCTATAATTATATGTGAATTAAAATTTTATTCACCCTTAAACATATCTACGGGTAAACACGCATTTAGCGACACACAGACACAACACACACACGCACACACACACGCGCACACATGGGCATACAGATAAACACAGGCACATGCAGAACACGCAGACGGATATTGCAGTTGAATGTTATGTTCGTTCTAGCCGCACAAAAGCGGACAATCAACGGCACTGGGACGAAACGCAGAAGCACGACCCTCCCGAGCCAAACGAGTCCCGTCAGCAAGAACCCCAGACCAACCACGCAGACAGATTCGAACGCGACCACGGCCGCCAGAAAGTCCGTCTCCAGCTGGAAAAGAGAGATCCGGGCGGCTAAGTGGTTCGCCGTGGTCCTGTCCGTCTTCACGGCCTGTTGGCTCCCCATCCACCTCCAGAACTGCGTAACGGTGTTCGACGGCCCGACGTGCCTGCCCTGCGTCACCTCTGCGGTCATACTAAGCCACCTAAATTCCGCCGTCAATCCCATTCTCTATGCCTACTCCAACTCTAAGTTCTCCGCTGCATTTAGACGAATGCTCCGGCTGAGGAGCTCCGGCACTGGAGGACTCACCGATTCCTTGTGCGTCACGGACAGAGGTCAGCGCTAGAAAAGATCTCTTCTCTGATCGGAGGATTTATTAGACGATACGATCGACGTCGATGCGAGATACTTTAGACACCTTAAAAACGGTGTCAGCCAACGATATGTAAATAATGTCCGATTGGCGAGAGCGCTTGCCTTAGATGCCTCTAAAAAAGAGACAACCAACGACGTAATAGAGGACTGAGGCTTTGTTAAATTGAACACGATCTATTCAATAGGTGTGATGTCTGCCTTCATGAAGAGTACCAGTGGCTCTATGGTAGGCTTAACTAGAGTGGCAAGATTCAATTGTAGGTTACGTAGCGTTTCTACCGGACTTTATTATGAAATAAGAACATGAATGGACTGTTCTAATTTCAAATGAAATGATCGGATGACAAAGGCATTACGAGGTTGAGAATCTAAAGACGCCGAGTTTTCACGCACTTGACTGTCTGCATGTAAAGGGTTTATAGCTGAAGAAATGTCTTGCTCTACCTCTCTGCCTAACTGTCTCTTACTCTGTCTGTCTGCCTGCCTGCCTGCCTGCCTGTCTGTCTGCCTGTCTGTCTGTATGTCTGTCATTCCACTCCTTCTCCTCTCTTTTCCACTCTTCGTCTTGGTGCACTTCTGATAGTCAGTCATGCCACTGAAGGGAGGACCTGAAGGGCAGAATCGAAGAATGGGTAAAGATAACCAAACAGCAAATTAACATAAACAGAGAACAAATGAATTGAAACGAAGAACAAATGAAGAAAAAAAATTAACAAATGAATTGAAACGAAGAACAAATGAAGAAAAACAATTAACAAATGAATTGAATCGAAAAATAATTAATATGCAGAAACAACGAGCAAATAAATGGTGCAAAGAACCGCATTTAGAACGACGAAAATAAAACAGCTCTAATTTTAAAACCTAATTGGTTAGTAGACCTACTCGTTTTTTGGACTGTACCCGTCACAGATTCAGAGGCCACCTAACGAACGTCAGAGAAATCGGAGCGAGCACCCAGGATTGAGTCCTACGTTGTTCATCGTGAGTGCATCTGACCTTCACCCAGTCCACCAGAATAACAAAATGGCAAAGTACGCCGATGATACCTATCATATCATCGGCGCCTCTATATATGGAGAGCACAATTGACGAGAAGATCGCAAACGTCGCAGCTCGGACTTCCTCTAATAATCTTGAACCACAGCAAGACAACGCAAATGATGATCCACCGTAGAGGGGGAGCGCCCCCTTCCTTCCTGTTCAATAGAGGCTGCGCAGAGTGTGACATCAATTAATATCCTTGGTGTCACGCTAACAGTCGACATGAAGGCCACCATCCATGTCAACAACATACCAGCGATCTGCTCGCAGTCGCTTTTTTGCCCTGCGAGAGCTAAGGACCCATGGGCTGTCAACTCACACCCTTCACGTTGTATCCAGGGCGACAACGGTTGCGAAGCTCATGTACGGCGACCCCGCCTGGTTGAGCTACGCACCAGCAAGCGAACACTCAGTACATGAACAGAGAAATTCCTCTGCCAAATGAAGAGAGCAGCCTACTTGCCGGAAGGATCTGAGGATGCCGAGACGATGGTGCGAACAGCTGAAGAAGGTCTCCTGCGATCGGTTGCAACAAGAAGTACATATGTCCTGAATTCGATATTCCCCAGTCGCTGAAAGTCGTTATGATCTTAGACCTAGGTCACATAAATTTAGACTATCTGTTAAGGACGACAAGAACTTCATCTCTCGAGTCCTATACAGAACTTATGTGTAGAGCCCCCAATGATTTCTCATATTTATTATAATTTATTATGATATTATCTGAAACTCAATTGAATCAGGCTATGGTACAAAACAACTAACACATTGTAATGGTCTGCGGTGTGACGGTCCAAGAATATCAATAAACGAATATTTATTATTTATTATTACAAATTTTTATGTCTACATTACTCAACAACATCTTCTGGCTCCATCCATACGAAACATAGGCCATCGAAGATGAAAGAAAATATGGTATGCGGACGTTTCATCCACGGACGGATCATCCACGGAAGATTCATCCAAAATAAAAATTTTATTTAAGGCTGGCAAGCGTGCACAATTATTAGCTATTCCGATATCAATCAAAAGTGTGTTGTTGTTGTTGGTCATTAACTAGCTGAATCACCCAGTGTTGCCTGGTTCAAAATAATAGAGGCTAAGGTAGCCTTACAATTGCGAAACGTGTTGAACATTGCTTCCTCATACTAAATAAGAAACATTAGTACTGTGGTCTACGTAATTACTGATGTATAATGGTAAGTCCTTGACGAATAAAATGTTACACTGAATGATATTATTTGGGATTTGGATAAACCTTCCTTGGATGAAAAGTCGCTAGATGAGCAGTCCACTGGATGAATCGTCAGAGGATGAATCGTCCTAGAACCGAAAATACTTATGAAAAGTGCATAGCATGAAATTAAATAAAATCGTTTATTTTTGTAGCCGACGTGTCACATCAATTAAAACCTGCACGTTATGCTTGACAGCGGCCACAAGGAAAGGCCCTGAACGGATCAAAACGATCCCGCTGCAGGTACAGAGGCACATATATGAGCAGTTTAAGAAGGCAAACACGACTGAGTGAAATACAGCAATTAAATGAGCTGTAATATGCCGAGCACATTTCTGTTGACGGCGACGGCCTCTGTTGTCGTAAGCTGTCGTTAAACACTGGATCCATCCAACACGCAAAGGCACGTTGTTAAATTTCTCAAGCATTCAATGACAATCGCTTCTTCAAGGACCATCGCCAAACTGAAATGCTACAACTGTCATCTCGTGGTTGGCTTGAAACTTATTAAACTCTAGAACTGTTGGGTGAAATTTTTCGATAAGACACATATATTTAAGACGCTTTAACAATTTACATAGGCTTATCACCTTGTCACCTTGTGCTGTCTGTTCTTTGAACTCTAGCGACCGTCAGGATGAACATCCTCCATTGCTTTCTATCCGTTGTATTGTCCCTTAATTCTGCCAGATTCATTCCCGTTTTATCATGTATTTCGTCCATCGATTTCTTCCTTGGGCGCCCCGTCTTCTCCTTCCTTCTCCATAATTATACCAGGATCACATCCTTTTCCAATCCTTCTGATCGCATAATATGTCCAAAGTATCCAAACTTCCTTCTTATCGCTGTTTGTTGTAGCAACTCATCTTTTTCCACTCCGATCTCCAAGCGCACCTCTTCATTTGTCCTTTTCTCTGTCAACGATATTCTCTGCATCTTTCTGCTCATACACATTTCACATGCGTTGAGCTTCTTCTCCATGTTCTTTGTCATTGTCCACGTCTCACAGCCACACAATGCTGTAGTGCTCTT
Organism: Bimastos eiseni; assembly: GCA_959347315.1. Taxonomy (NCBI): domain Eukaryota; kingdom Metazoa; phylum Annelida; class Clitellata; order Crassiclitellata; family Lumbricidae; genus Bimastos; species Bimastos eiseni. Next base: position 45,110,685 of record OY365809.1, on the reverse strand, counting down.
GATCGTAGTGCCTTTTCTGAACAACTTGCTCTACTCAGAGCAAGCGTATTTTACTTAAAAGTTGTGTTTAATAATTCCACACTTTTCTGCTATATACCTTCAGAAAATCATAATTAAAAGAGGTGTGTAATAATTCCAAACGTTTCTCCCCTTCCCATGCAATAAGATCCCCTCAGGCCTGACTGTTTTGATGCTCAATGATTGCCTCATAGCGAAACTTTAACGTTTACAAACAGTTTAATGTCTATTTCTTACAAATGCAGTAAACGCATTACCACTTTGAAATATAGACAAATGGAAAACTAATGTTTATAGTGTAATCTAATTCTCTTAGGGCGAATCTTTATCATTTTCGGCAACTATCATTACACACCTCTTCTAAGTACGAAGATCGGGCTTAAAGTAGACCAGGTGTAGGTTACCCTATTATGTCCTTCTGCAAAGGTCAAACTCATCCATTCTGTTATCAACATTTAATCAGAAACCGAAAGAAAACGGATTACAAACGATGTCAGATGAACTGAAACACTTCATAAACCTGCAATAACTTGAATGGTGTCTTTCGGACGCTATGAATTTCTTTGCACTGTACTGTATATGTTTCAAATTGTCGTCAACGCCCATAGATGTCATATGACGACGTTAAACTGTGGATTCACCACCTGCAGACCATTAGACAAACCATAAAGCTGCAGATCAATAAATGCATAAATAAATAAATTGATAAATCTATCAATCAATCAATAAATTAATCAATCAGTCAGTCAGTCAGTCAATCAATCAATATAAACTTAATGTTGCGCCCAAGTTATCTACTCAGAGGCGCTATCGTTCTGAGTGTACGGCTGATAGATACGGATTTCAGCGAAGAGTAAAATGAAGGCGAGGAACTTCTATAGGCATGCAGGTGACATGGCCATAGCTCAAGGAAGGCCCATTCCAAATGGTTGGGCCAACGCACCACTGAAAAGGTCCGATGTTGCATCGTGGTGGTACGAGCGAAAGGGACAACCAGGTCCCCATGGGCAGCAGAACGGAGTTGGAGCAGGTCACTAGTGGCCTCAATGGATCGACACAACTCCATTAGGTAAGCCTTATTATTTATTAATTAATTTATTTATTAATTTTATTCACTATTTTATCAATCGGAGTTTATAAGAAATGAATGTTTAAAAAAGCATATTATCTAAATATATTTCAATGGTAGTGTTTCTTCTTCTTTAGTTCTCTGCCTTCTGCAGGCAGGTTCATATGTCTAATGACGCCACTCCTCCCTGTGTTGAACCTCTTCTTTCGTTAGTGTTTCATATATAGAATAAGAGCCGTATGACAAAATTGCATGACTTATAAACTTGTTTAAAAAATTCATTTTAATTTAAATGAATAGAGAATTTAAATACACAGAGAATGGTCATATGCACAATTTATTTTATCTTGAACATTTTTTAGTGCAAATATTGTCGCACCAGTACACGTACCGAAACGCGCGCGCGCACACGCACACGCACACACACACACACACGTATACGCACGCGCCACCCTTACGACAGCCTAATCATGCTCAAATAACAGGCCCTTAGAGCTTACACACAACGGTCAGATCAGGCGTATAGCTACAATCCTCGAAATATCACAACAGCACGACGCCATCTCTACACTAACAACCATCACCACCCAATACGCTCGTCCGTCTCCTAACGAGCGCTTAATAGGCAGAAGACGCAACGTTTCAAGGGCTTAATCAGTTGAGCTGTAATCGCTTTGCGTCCGCGCTCAGCGCTCGTTATGTTGGCGATTGTGTCACGGACTGTGTTGCCGGATGGCGATAAATATTGTCGCTTTTCGAGCGCAATTATAAGAAAGGCGTTTTGTGTGTTAGTAGCGTCGTTGCTTCAATACGAGGCAAGATTTCTGCTTACATATAATTATGTGGAAAAGTACTATAGAAACTGTGGATGTTAGTGTGGCTGGAGAATTAGACTACAAATAGAGTTTCTCACTTTTGATAGCTAATGAATTAAAGAACTGAATTCATGAATAAACAAATGAATTAGTGAATAAATTAGGGAACGAATTAATAACTGAATGAATTATTGAACGAATAGATGAACGAACAAATCGATTAATTAATTGATTAATTAATTATGTAATTGCTCAACTGATGAATGAATGAATGAATGAATGAATGAATGAGCCATCGAGAAGGCAAACGAACAAACGAGCAAATGAACATATGAACATATGAACCATTGTCATCTCCTATCAGCAGTTCAAACGTATTCACTAGCTAAACTCCGAACTAAACGATACACCATCGTCAGTGACCCAGCTGCTGTATACACTTAATAGAGCGATGCTTTATAGTTTAGAGATAACGAAAGCCTTGTATTCACTGACAAATTCTATCCGTTTTGTTGACGTCATTCATTCTAATTACATGCATACATAAATACATATATAACATATGCAATTATATACAAATGCATAGGCACACTTACGTTCGTAGGCATACACAGGCGTACATTTACCATGTCATGTAGCTTTGCGTTCTGGATTAATTCGTCGGCTTTTGCAAGAAGTTTGTACCTTTGAGAGCCATTTTATCGCAAGTTGCCTAGACCATGTGACTACACAGCCGAGGTTCAGCCATGTGGCAGTACCGCGGCCATTGGAGTGACCTTGACCGTTAGTCACGGTTGGTAATTAAATCTACCGAGCAACACGCGATCAATTCCTCTTCTACTTCTTTCTTGAATCTCGACGATTATCCAGACTTGCGTCATCTTCTACCAGCGAGGGATTACTCGTCGACACGACCCCGTGTTTTGCGAATCGTTTTCGGCAGTCGTTCGCTCTACCTTCGCGGCGAAGCTTGGCCTACAGACTCTGAACATCCATGCCATCTGTCAGCTGTTGACGGGAATCCATTGGTAGGCTCCACGCTTGTGCTTAGACCAGTCATTGGCGATTCGTATAGATAACTTTGCGTCGTTTTGCTAATTATTATTCTAACAGACGTTGACATGACAATTAACATCATGTCTAGCCCAGAGAGCGCCTCTGAGTAGATTTCTTGAAGAGGCGCTATATTAATTTCATTTTAAATTAAATTAAATTAAATGTTACAGCTGAGTTTTAGAAATCGATAGCTCACACAGACCGGACTAGATAAAACACCAAAACATAGGTTCATCAACAGTGTCTGTTTCTTCTAGACATCGCTTACAGGAACAAAGCGCTTACCTGCATCGATGAACCACCGTCGAACACACATCCAATTGGGAATTGTGCCGAACGCCTCCGGAAAATAATTATTCACGGCTCGAGATCGGCTCTGTTCGGGTGGAGTGGGCTGGAAATTGGAGCGATGGAGTGTATAAAGTGGATTTGACGGAGTGTGGAGATTTGAAGACGACTTAGATCCTCTGAAGTACCGTATACCCTGGGTGTCCTTCATATCCTATAGGTATCCTGTGTATCCGAGGTTTATCCATCCCTCCAAGGGTTGAGTTTCGTGCGTAATTAGCGCGCGGTACGATCGCCAAACAAAGCTCATTACATGTGACCCGTCTGACTCTTGATCCATCGGAGTAATGTCTGAAAGACCCAGACACATTGCCTTCAATGAGACGTTGTGACCCTACTGACTGACTGACGTTTGATGAATGTATGTATGTGTGCATATGTAAGTATGTATCTAGTAATGCAGCGTTTCCCGAACTGTGTTCCGTGGAACCCTATACAGGCCTAGGGCTCTGTGAGGTGAAGACTTACACTGTGAACAACAGGCTTCAAACGAAATAAAATAGTTCTAAATTTAAAAAAAAATTTCATAAGAGGCTTTTTGTTTAACAGCTGTGTATAACTTAATATGAAAGGGAGTTCAAATATCATTGTCATCGATATTTGTGTTATTATTAATTTAATCTGGACCTAAACCTAGAAGTGTTTGCATTCTCAAGCGCTTGTTACTATATATATAAAACTTGTATATACATGAACATACATGAATATACATGAACATACATGAGTGTACATGAATATACATGAACATACTTGAACATACATGAACATACTTGAATATACATGAACATACATGAACATACTTGAATATACATGAACATACATGAACATACATGAACCTGAAGGACTCTAATCGAATGATCTTTGTTATCACAAAGTGTCGTTAAACTGAAACTACTATTACACTCTGACAGTGCCAGTCCCAAGCCTTGATGGAGGGGATGGCGACGCTAATGATCTTTGTTATCACGTAGCGCCGCTCTACCCTTCTCTCTCCACCCATCAGCGCCTCCCTCCCTCCTCTTTAGCGTCCGATTAACAATTAACATCACACCTGTCCACCAGTTTGTTTACTAACGATGTCGATGTTTACCTGTTGAGGCGTCTGCTGCAGGACCCGATTAAGCATCAAGATGCGATGCACCCATCTCTAACTGTTTTGCTTACACACGCGCGCCCACGGACACACAGGCCAACGCGTCTAGAGGGAATTGTTATAGCGCAAGGTTATTGATATCTAAACGAATAGATGTTTATATGTGTAAATATTTAGGTCTTCTGGGTTGTATGAAGTTACGTGTATGTGATGATGATTGTGTTGATTGGGTATAAATGTGAGTGAACGAGGTTGACATTGGCAGAAATGTAGGCATACAAAGAAACGGACTGCCAGGCTGGAAAACAAAGAGACATAGAGACATACAGAAACAGCCAGACAGACAGAGATAGACAGACAAACAGGCAATATACAACACACAGACAGTAGACAGAGACAACAAGTCCAGAGACAGACAGACAGAGACAGACAGATAGATAGATGGGTGGACAGATGTAAGAAGAGATAGATAGACAGACAGACAGACAGACAGACAGACAGACAGACAGACAGACAGGCGATAGATAATCACAGAAAACACATTGAAAGAGACCGACACAAGGATAGACAGATATAAACAGAGATAGTCAGACGTCCAAGATAGATAATATCAGTAGGTATTCCATGATTTATATCTTGCATGACGTGTCAATTAACAGAGCGTGACCGCCAAACGCCACATTGACACGCATGACGAATCAAAGGTAATTGCAACAAATCCAGATAAGTCACATCCAACCACTGAGCGTTTCCTCATCCAGGCTCATCAACCGACGACTATAGTAGTATCTGGGCATTTGTGTAGCGCCAATAGGTGAAACTTTTTAAACACGCATTCACCAAAATCATTTAATGCGAACGCTGTCTTGATAGCAATACGATATGCCAGATAAATTGTCAGATAAAGCGTAAACAATTCGAATGCAGGGGAAGGAGAGAGAGAGACAGAGAAAGAGACAGACAGACAGACAGAGAAAGAGACAGAGAGACAGAGAGAGAGAAAGACAGACAGACAGAGACAGAGAGACAGAGAGACAGAGAGACAGAAAGACAGACAGACAGACAGAGACAGAGACAGAGAAGCAGAGAGAGAAAGAGAGAAAGAGAGAAAGAGAGACAGACACACTGGCAGACAGACAGAGACAGACAGACGCAGAGACAGAGACAGGGACCGGGACAGATACAGGGACAGATACAGATAGAAAAGTTAGAGGGAAGGGGACTGGATGAGAGATGGGGTACAAGAGATTGGTCGGCTGCAAATTCCTAAGGTACTGCAGGATTCTCTTACAACCCCATCGCACATCTACCCCCTACACTGGCGCTCCTATCTAAAGTCGCCGTACAGGTGTAAGTCAATGCAGGTGTCTGTGTCCGTGTGATGTTGCAGCACAGTGTGTGTATGTCTGACTGTCTGTCTGTCTATCTACCGTATCCACCTGACGATCTGCAATCTATATGTTTGTCAGTCTGTTTGTTTTGCTGTCTGTCTGTTTGTTTGTCTGTATGTCTGTCTATCTATCTGTCAATCGATGTTGTTCCTGGTGTCATTTCTTCCTCGCCTCATGAACTAGTTTCCTCGTTCTTGACTCCTTTCCCCATCTATGGGGAAAGACATTCCCCGTATAATCTGGCATTACTAATGACGGGGGTACATGGAACGGGACCGAGGGAAGGGGATAACGGTCATAAGCCTTGGGAGAGCGGTGGCTTGAGGAGGGAAAGGATGAAGACACCCCACGAGGGCAACGGGTGATAACTGAGGGCGGTTGGCACAAGCACCCGTCGTGGCTCGATTGGTCGCGTGGTGCATCATGGGGTCCCGTTGCAATTAGTGTTCGATAACAATGTCGCTTTATTCACTTAAACGCGACAGCGATAGCCAAGCTAGGTGGCGTCGCTATGTCTGTCTGTCTGTCTGTCTGTCTGTCCGTCCGTCCTTCCATCCATCCCTCCCTCCCCTTGAGCCCATAAACGCGTGTAAAAGTTTATAAACGTAATCAGTTCCATCACATGGGTTTGACCAATATTATTGTCCGCATGGTCAAGTTTTACTAAAAAGATCAAAATTTCTAGGATAAGACGAAAGTTTCCCGGTTACGATCAAAATTTATCGGTGAAGATCTAAATTTATCGGTTAAGATCAACCTTTCACCAATAAGATCAAAAAATCTCCATTGACATCAAAATTCATTAATTCAGTCATTCATTACAAGAATTTGTGTATAGCGCCTCTTCAAGGTGACTACTCAGAGGCACTCCCAACCCCAGCGCGGCCAAATCAAACTGTCTTAAGATGAGAGAGGAATGTCTGAGAGGGAATTCTAGGAAGGGAGCGGAGCGTCAAAGGGAGGCCATTCCAAATCGAGGGACCAACTGCTTAGAATGCAAGGCTCTGCTGGCGGTGGTGCTAGCACGAGGAACACAGAGGATACCCTGTTCAACTTATCGGATGAGAAAATATCTCCATAAAATATCTCCATAAAATGTCTCCATAAAATATCACCATAAAATATCTCCATAAAATATATCCATAAAATATCTCCATAAAATATCTCCATAAAATATCTCCATAATATATCTCCATAAAATATCTCCATAAAATATCTCCATAAAATATCTCCAAAAATATCTCCATAAAGATCGAAATTTCCAATACGATCAAAATATATGGGATAGGAGATATTTCTTGTTTAGGATCAACATTTCACGACTAGTTCGGTCTATCTCAGGTTAAATTAAACTTTTTATTAAACTACTTTGAAGTACAGGCCAATTTAGAATTCTTCAATTTAAATGAGAATTGTTCGAAATACAACGGAGGGGGCGTAATAAATCACGTTGCTTAAAGACGTCGCTAAGTCGCAGGAAAATTAATTACTTCTGACAAACGCCAAAGATAATATTTATCTGTCAACGAAGAACTCGTTGTCCTAATTGCGAGATGAAGATCTAGTGTCAGAACCAGCAAATGAAGAAAGTACTCGTTACGATTTGATTACGCTATCTACCCACCCAATGTCATTTAGCCACGCCCTTGCGGCCCTTTGACATCTGTACATCAGTCCGTCAGTGGGCGTGGCGGGTCTCAACTCGGGCCAACGGTGGGCGTAGACTTCACCCAGCGGAAGAGCGCTGGCCTTAAATGGTGGCTGCTCTGGCATTTATATCGAATAGATTGGGTGATTTTGTCCGAGGTTTGTTCATCTATACCGATTGTTTCGTTCAAAAAGCTCTCGCTTTCATCTGGCTTTTCATTTTAAAGGCGCCAATGAATATTAATGAGCCCTAAAGCGCTAAAACTTTATCGGCATTACTTGCTCTGCTTCGAATAGAAAGTTCGTCAATTTATCTCGAAAAGGCGAAATATCATAGATCGCTTATACAGCAAAGACGGTGTCCATAGTTAAGACAAAGTGTGGATATCTACGTAGCGATAATATAGGCTGCTATAAAAGTCATCATGTCGCAGAGTATGTCGTCTATCTTCCGCAGCCGCGATTACTATCACAGCGAACACCTGCACAGGTGTGTCGAAGGTGACTTGATTGGCGCCAATGCTTTCAACGGCACGCACTTAGACTGTAAAAAACATAACCTTTCTCACTACGAGAGTCCGTCGTTTTCCGAACGACTGTCGAAAATTGCCGAACGATCTTCAGGTGTTTCCGCCTTCCCTGCGGAAGGAAACGAGTTGGAAAAAGATGTGGATGAGGAGATGGTGAACGTGGAAGAGGATGAACTGGAGAAGGATGCCGAAAAAGAGACGGACGATGATGGAGACGATGATGATTATGGAGATGCTCTGCCTCTGTACCCGACTTGTCAGTACCTGCATCCTTGTGAGTCGCCGACAATCGACGATTGGACCAATGCGAGGATGAAACTACGAAGCAGATGGTGTCAGAACGAAACAGGTACATCCTGTCGTATACCACCTGACTATCTGTATACCTATCTGTCTCTCAGTCTGTCCGTCTGTCTAGCTATGTGCTTGTCCGTCAATCTGTCCATCCGTTCGTAAGCCTGTCTGTCTGTCTGTCTGCCCATAAATGTCTTAGCTGTCTGTCTGTCTGTGTGTTTGTGTTCACAATATTGTTGTCTCTCTGTTTCAGTGGCTCTCTTTTGCCTGCCTCGAGATCGCCGCACTGTCTGTTAACCCCTCTCCCTCTTGCTGCATCCGAATGAATGTCTGTCTGTCTGTCTGAAGTCTCTTCTTTGTACATATCCGTCTATTCGTCTTCTTTTCTCTCATACCTATAGATATGTTTCCCTGTTATGTAACTGAATATAAGCAACTGCACACACACATACATATATATATATATGCATATATTTGCATATATTTGCATATATTTGCATAATCGCATATTTGCATATATTTGCATATATATACATATATATGCATGCACGCATGAATACATAAACAAATATCTGCATGTGGCCTGTATAAGCGAAAACATCGATGACTTGGACAGGAGACTCTAAACATCGATGCCATCTGCCAGCTGTCGACGGGAATCCGTTTGTTGGTTCCACGCTTGTGCGTGGGCCCACCACTGGCGACTCTTTCAGCTTACTGAGCAATGTTTCGCTAAGTGATGCAAAAAATAAAATACTCTTTAGTACCTAATAATAACACTTACCAACACAGTTATATGGACCAGCGCAGAGAGCACCTCTGAGTAGATTTCTTGGAGAGGCGCTATATAAAGTTTCATTGATTGATTGATTGATTGATTGATTGGTTGATTGGTTGATTGATTGATTGGTTGATTGGTTGATTGGTTGATTGATTGATTGATTGATTGATTGATTGATTGTCGTATTTTTTTATGTCAGCCTTCAACGATCTGCATCGACAGACAACTCCCTCCGAAAACGGTTCCCCTCGTGACAGCGATCAACTACCGCATCTATCGCATAAGAACCCGACGGACGCAGGAAAATCGGATGACTCCACGTACCAATCGAAGTCCGGCAAAGACGACCACTGGAAGGCGACTGCTGAGACGGAGCATCACCTTCCGCATAATCGCCATCATCAACATCGGGTGCAATCGTCTGTCTCGACTTCATCCTCATCCCCTGCAGGCACCGCCTTGGCACCATCCAAGCTCAGCAGCCGAGACGTCGACGAAAAGCCGCCCTACAGCTACAACGCGTTGATAATGATGGCCATTCGCAGCAGCCCTGGCCTTCGCCTCACCCTCAACGGAATCTACGAGTTCATTGTTCGAACCTTTCCCTTCTACCGCCGCAACAAACAGGGCTGGCAGAACTCCATTCGACACAACCTCTCCCTCAACAAGTGCTTCGTGAAGGTGCCACGTCGCTATGACGACCCGGGGAAGGGCAACTACTGGATGCTGGACCCCTCGGCCGATGACGTGTTCATCGGAGGCACAACGGGGAAATTGAGGAGGAGGAATTCATCTGCCTCAAGGAATCGCCTGGCTGCCTTCAGAAGAGCAACGAGTCTTGGCCGTTATTACTACCCTTATCATCGTGGCTGTGGTCACCATGGTCTACCAGAAGGTATCTCTTCGAGATGCGATGATCGTTACGATGGACCGGAAGTGTGTCCCCAGTGGGTGTTTGGTCCCACTGGCTTCCGGTGGGGTCACGTCGCGTTGCCGCTGAGTCCTTCGCCTGTACTCTATCAGGCGGCTTTGTTGGCCTCGCCCCAGTTGATGTCACGCACGGCGGATTCTGGTGCGGCGTCGATCCAGCCAACCGCATCGAAAGCACCGTTCAGTTTACCCAGCACCAGCCCTGAAACACAACTCCACGATCTTCCAGCCCTGATTGTACATCCGGGGCGAGGCTACAATCCGTTCTCCACCCACGTTCCAATCGCGCCCTACTCCACCTGCGGTTCTTCGGTCCCAGGTGATTGTCCAACCACCTCGTTTACCACCTGTCGGCCTACTCCTTCACCTTATCCAAGTGGTGCTACCACTTTGTTTACCACCTGCCGGCCTAATTCTGCCTTTTCTCCAGTTGGCACTACCGCCTTCTTTACCACTTGCCGAACTAATTCTGCTTTTTCTCCAGGTGGTGCTACCACTTCTACTACCACCTACAGTTCCACCGTTAGCTCAAAGAGCGCATTCCTCACCTCCTCTAAGTCCTCTTCCTCCTCCTGTTCGTTCTCCGTCGATCGTATCCTCGAGAAGGTCAACCCAGTCAGAGCAAAACCTTTGAACTTCGGGGGTTCAACGATGCAGAACCTTCAGTCCCCGACCCGTAGAAGGACTGACCTCTGGGAGGCGGTCAGCGTAAGGTCAAGGACGGACCTGGCAACGAGTCAGAAGGGTCGATCTTCTTGGCTAAACATTCGACATAAGATGGACTAGAATAATGTTTAAATGGCCGCATATTGACCAACAGACACAGCCAGACAGGCACAGCCAGACAGACACAGCCAGACAGACAGACACAGCCAGACAGACAGACACAGCCAGACAGACACAGCCAGACAGACACAGCCAGACAGACACAGCCAGACAGACACAGCCAGACAGACACAGCCAGACAGACACAGCCAGACAGACACAGCCAGACAGACACAGCCAGACAGACACAGCCAGACAGACACTGTCGGACATAAATACAACATAATGCAGACGAGCAGGCAGGCAGCAGACAGACAATACAAGCCAGACAGATAATGCGGCCTACGACACACTATGGATACAGAGCCAGGCAGGCAGATTGACCGTGTACGGTTTCTTAATTTAATAAGCAAATGAATATTCAACTAATTTCTTAACTGTAAGTAGTTTTCAGCATAAACCAATTGTGAATTTCCTATTCTATGGACATAGGCCTAGGCGTCCATGAATTGAAGCGGAAGAGTGGGATTCATAAATTTAAGATCACGTTAATAACACTACAAGTGCAAATTGCAATTGTGGATTTGTGTTTTAAGTCATTCCTCAGCACTCCATCTATAATATTACGGCACTTACAGTGCTTCTATTTGTTGTAATTATTCATTCATAGATCACGAAGTTGATTTTAAACAGTAGTTTACCAGCCTAAAGGGGGTGTCTAAAGTCACAGTGGTTGCAGTTCAACGACACTGTGTGATAACAAAGGTCATTATAGCGTTTTATTGAGGCTTGGGACTGGCACAGTCAGGATGCAAACAATGGACGAGTTTGGGTGTCTAATTACTTGGAACAGTCTAAACGAGGTGTGTAATTATTCATGAATTTTTTAATTCATGAATTTCAGATTACAATAATGCCATTGTCGATTTCAAATAGCTACATTGTAAGTGCATAAATGGTACTCTAGAACACTGAACCATTCAAATTAGTTATCTAATTTCAATCATGGAACTATCAATGTAGAATATTAGACATATATTTTTCTGATATATCATTGTTCATAAGAATCAATAATTTGACTAACCGCTATAATTTTCCGCAAATTATTGCAGTTGCTTTTACCGTCATAAAACAGTGGAAATATATAGCAACATTGAACTGAACTTTATAGATGTCATTACAATGAAATGCGAAACAACAAGACATTTGTTACGTCATGATGCGTGACGTGAATTAACTTTTCGAAGTGACCTGCAGAGGTCGCTTTCTCGATATTGCGTAAGAATAATTATGAGCTTTGATAGTAACTGATTTGAAGGTAAATAAGTGATTTTACCGTATATGGAAATAAATCGATACACTTGAATTTTGAACCGTTGCTTGAATAATATGTTGAGGTGGGTGATGACATTGCTCTAACTCGTTCGTGTGTTCAGATATATCAACTATAAAACATCTTACATATGAGCCTATATCAGACGGAATGTCATTTACTCATTGCTGGCATCGTTTCTAAACTTTGGAGATTGCTTGAGAATATAATCATACCCGCATTAACAATCGTCAAGGAGAAAGACGATTCTCGACTCTGCCAAGAGCAACGTTTCCTCTAATTTTGTGGCGATAGTAGTTAGTAGTTTTCACGCGTAAGAAATTTTGTACGCAACACTTTATAGGCCTAACTGGTTAGTCTGGTTCACACTTTGTGCGCAGGTCCGATCTGAATGAAATGATATAGGGCCTATAGTTAAAGTAAGGTCATGCGTCTATGAATCTGATGATCTAAGAAAAGTCCCTTGTCTATAGATAAATAAGAAGGCGTGGGGCTATCAATAAAGAAAGTTTCTGGAGTAAAGAGAAAAACATTTGTGCGCGCACACTAAATTCTTGCGCCCTGTGCCAAGCATCAATCTGGCGCCTCCACATTTTGAAAATAGTGCATTTTATGGAATGATAAGTTATTCCATCCTGAAATTTGCCCCCTTTCCATATCTGCGCCCTAGGCCACGGCCCCGCTGGCTCCCCTCGATACGGCCCTGAATGTGCTACTCCAAAGGCCCGCAATAAATATTTTGTGCCTTAAACTTTAAATTTGAGCTCGATTGACTCAATGTTGCTCAAAAATTATTTGTTATAGCACTCTTTTACGATCTAAGAAAACAGCCCAGTTGTAATTTTTGGCAAATTTGTTCCAGAGACAGATTCAGAAGTCCACCATACAGCTTACGTATACATAAATATAGGTAGACAAACAGAAGGATACACACAGACAGACAGAAACACACACGGACAGACAGAAAGACGTACAGACAAACAGGGATTCACAGAGACAAACAGAAAGCCAGCGCAAAACGGCGATAAACTATGACTGACCGAGAGCGACAGCCCTACAGACAAATAGGGACAGTCAGAGAGACTGACACGTACAAACAGAAAGGCAATTGATCGGACTGACAGAGACAAAATTCCAAAAGCTATCTAGAACATAGATTTGTCTACACAAGCTGACAGACAAACAGACAGAACGGACAGACATAGAAAGAGACAGAAACAGAGAGAGACACTCACAGAGCCACACAGATGGAAAGAGGCAGAAACTAAATAGATAAGTAGGGCAACAGAGACAGACAGAAGAAAGACAGACAGAGACATACAGAAGGACACAGACAGACAGACAGAGAGACAGACATACAAACATGGCGCGCACGGGGGAATCCGTAGTACCTCATGGCCTTAAGGAACAAATGAGGAAGATGCTACGAACTGTTCTCCTCAACAGACCCATTGAACTGAAGCAATTCTTTGCGGAATACCTCGAGGCGGAACTGGATCGACGGACGCTCTTCGACCTCCAGCTAGAAAGACATACCATCCGACGAGGTAGGTAGGTAGGCAGGCTGATAGGTAGGTATAGGCAGGCAGGGAGATAGGCAGGTAGGTAGGCAGGCAAGTAAGTAGGTAGGCATGAAGGTCAATGCATCAAATTTAGTTTATTCATGTATTTGTGTATTAATTAATTAATTCCTTCATTCATTCACACATTAATTCATGTATTCATAACTTATAAGTTCATTCACACATTAATTCAGAGAGATAAGCTGTCAGTCAGTGAGTCATTCATTCATTCATTCAGTCAGTCAGTCAGTCAGTCAATCAGTCAATCAATCATTCAGTCAGTCAGTCAGTCGCTCAATCACTAACTGACTCCATCCGTGTATTAGAATACCGATTCATGTACTGTGTTGCATTAACGGCAGTGAATAGAGTGGTAATGGTCGTTCATTGTGTTCTGTTGCCAGCTGTCTGCGGAGAGTGTGAGATCTCAAAGACCAAGACCACAGCTGAAATTACTTCAACTGACGTAATCAAAAGCGTATCTAAGAAGAAAGGCTCCCGAACGAGAGCCGCAGGTTCGATCCCTATAGGCCTATAATCGGCTTTCGTTCAGAAGTTCAAATCGAGTAATTGGTCCATTGTCTGTTTTTAATTGTTCTGTGGGCTTTGTTCCACGTGTCCTGATCGTTCGTTTCCTAGTTTTAGTGCCTGAGCATTATACTATACCCGATCTACCCAACACTTTATATATTATCGTCCCTGTATGGCCTACCCCTGTATGGCCGATTTACTCTAGTTCAAACCCCAACAATCCCCAGGTACGTAGTTATACAGAGGCGATATATCTCCATAGTTTTGTGAGGGAGTATATACTGTACTTTCTAAAAATTAAATATAATCTAGAATGGGCTTTTTGTGGCACTGAACTGTGGCACTGCTCGTACTCCAGAAGTTCCAGTCCAAAGCCTGGATAAAGGAGGAGGATGATCCTAATGATATTTGTTATTAGACAGTGTCGTTAAACTGAAACTGGTATTCCTCTCTATGGTATTACGCCGAATGCCTAGAGCCTCTGAGTCGCCGCCCATGTTCTACTCTCCCCCCACGAAGGTGACCATTCACTTCGTCGCATACATTTCGTCGCAGATCACTTCGTCGCATTCATTTCGTCTCAATTCATTTCGTCGTATATTGGTTAGGGTAAGGTCAAGCATCGTGAGGGTCGGTTAGGGTCAGGTTATTCATGGTGAGTGTCGGTTAGGGTTAGACTATGCGTGGTGAGGATCGTTTAGGGTCAGGGTTAGGATTAGTGTGGTTTTTAAAATGCGACGAAATGATCTGCGACGAAATTAACGGGAACCCCGACGACTGTTCGCTTTTTCCGCGGAAGGGTCGAGAGAGGGCCTGAGTAGATAATCTTGAACAGATACCATGTAATTGTCTTATATGAATGAATGAATGAATGAATGAATATTATTGCATTGTTCTGCACACTGTCTTCTAATATATTCTTTCTTTTGATACATCCTTTTGTCTCAGATAAACAACGACGTGAACGAACTGTGAAAGCGAATCAACCCCTTGCATCCAATGTCTCGACCGAAAGCGCCGACAAAGTAGTTCCTGCAACGTCAGTTCCGTCAAAAGATTCGGGGATATCCAAAATGCCTAACACGAAACGGAAGTCGACAAAGGACCCAGACCGGACGTCGATTAAGACCCTGAAACGGAAGTCTGCAGAGGACTCGAAACTCGAAAAAGACGCTAAGTACTTTGAGGATTATTTCCTATTACTGGAGTCGGATGGCCAGATTTTAGTATCGTTGGCGAACGAGAGGGAGAGGACGATGACTGGAGACGGCTGTTCCGAGACGGTACTCTGGAACCAGATGGAACAACCGGAAGTGAGTGCAATGGAACCGGAAGTTCGACCACCGCAGATTTCCGTATCCAACTTCGAAATGGCGAGTGGACTTGCTACCGAAGGGCTGCCCTTGGAAAAGGATGGGTTGGACAGGGAGGATTCGGGGCATGATACACTTTCCAAGAAAAAGGAAGATCGAAGTATGGATGAAGGACTGCCATCCTTCCATGATTTTGGAGTGGAAAAGTCCACCATTGTTGGGTCTGGATTGGGAGAAGAATTCCCCGTTTTTCTTGGACTCGAAAAACAAACTTCTGTGGTAAAAGCTGGGTCGGGTGGAGGGGATTTTGCAGGTGGTGAATTTCCCAAGGGTCTGGAAGAAGGTCCGTCATCTTTCCATGTTTCTGGAGAAGAACAGTCCACCATTGCTGGATCAGGATTAGAAGAAGGCCTTCCAGTTTTCCGTGGACTTGAGGAACATGTTTATGATGGTACGGGTTCCGGACAGGCGCCTCCGATGGTTCCAGATGTTGACCATGAACGACCTGCTGGTGGTTCCCAATCGGCATTGGACGATAAACAGGATATTGAGCAAGAACGGGTGGATGGAGAATTTCAAATAGATCAGGGTTTAAAACAGGAACAGGGCGTTACAAAAGAGAGTTCGCACGAGGTCGAGAAGGATGGAGATACAGGAGAAACCGGAACTGGTGAAGAAATTACAACGCATGGTGAAGAAATCACAACGTATGGTGAAGAAATTACAACGCATGTTGAAGAAATTACAACGCATGGTGAAGAAATTACAACGCATGGTGGAGAAATTACAACGCATGGTGAAGAAATTACAACGCATGGTGAAGAAACCACAGCGTATGGTGAAGAAATTACAACGCATGGTGAAGAAATTACAACGCCTGGTGAAAACATTACAACGCATGGTAAAGAAATTACAGCACCTTGTGAAGAAGTCACGGCACCAGGTGAAGAAGCTACAGCAGCTAGTGAAGAAATTACAGCACCTGGTGAGGAAGTCACAGCACCTGGTGAGGAAGTCACAGCACCTGTTGAAGAAGTCACAGCACCTGTTGAAGAAGTCACAGCACCTGGTGAAGAAATTACAACGCATGGTGAAGAAATTACAACGCATGGTGAAGAAATTACAACACATGGTGAAGAAACCACAGCGTATGGTGAAGAAATTACAACGCATGGTGAAGAAATTACAACGCCTGGTGAAAACATTACAACGCATGGTAAAGAAATTGTGGCTCTTGGTGAGGTAGTTAAGGAGCCCAGAGAGGACACCATATCCGGACCTTCTGGGCTTCCCGTGACCGGTGAGGTGCTCGTCGCACTGGAGAACCTGAACCAGGATAAGATCAAGGACCTCGGTCTCCTGGTCGGGAAGCCAACTTTGCTCAAGGACGGAGATGGCGGTCTGCAGGCAGATCCAGTCCTGTACGACCTCAGCCGACCTACCTCTCCGACGCTCTCCATTATGTTGGAAGAGGTCATCCACCCTGCAAAGGCGGTCTCTGCGGCGATCTCGACAGCGGGTGAAGGACAGGAAGAGGAGGATAGGAAGGAGAAAGTGGGCGGTGTGAGGGAGGACGAGAAGAAGAAGAGCGGGGAGAAGAATGAGGATGACATCGACCCTGAGGGTTTGGGTCCATCCCCACCGGGCGTCGAGATCAGCGATGAAGAAGAAGAGGAAGAGGAAGACGGAGATGATGACGAGGACGTAGAAGACGAACTGAAGCTAGATGATGAGGATGAGGATGAGGATGGGGAAGAGGGAGCGCCGACCAAAGAGGGTCTACATCGTCCGCGTTCTTCGACGACTGATAAGGACAAAAAGGGAACATCGAAAGTGAAAGGGTCGTCGAGCGCCGCAGCATCCGAACCATCATTCGTCAAGATTCTCCATTCACCGGAAAATGCGTCTGTTTGCTCCTACCTCTTCATGTCCGACGAATCGTTTCCAATTGCCAGGGTGGACTCCGCGCACAAGGACCCGGTCAACAACTCCATCACTCCCCTGCCTGCTCCTCCTCCACCTCTGCCTCCTCCACCTCGTCCGCTTCCTCTCGCTCAACCACCCCCAACCTCCCACGAAACCCAAGGACCCGACAACCAGGACACTGAAGCAGGAAAGTCCAGTCGCTCTCTCCACAGCACCTTTCAGCTCGTCCATCCCTCCGCCTGGAAGGCTGATCACGGTGGATGGGCTACTGGAACAGGTTATGGTGCTGGAGAACACGATGGGTGATATTCAACCACCCGAAGGGGTATAAAAAGCCGCTTAGAACCAATTCGGTTAAGATGAAAGGCATCTTAAAGTTGCCCGCTTGTGGCTATGTGTGCCACGCGGAAGGGAACTGTGATGCTCGCTCCTAATGAGAAGTTTCATATGTTTGTGTCTGATTCATTGTCTCTGTGACCCAATTCAAACGTTTCTCTATCTCTCTTTTTCTGTCTCTGGCAGTCTCTGTCTGTCTATCTCTGTTTCTGTCTGTCTGTCTCTCTATGTCTCTCTTTATGTCTCTATGTCTGTCTGTCTCTGTCTATGTGTCTGTCTGTCTCTCTATGTCTCTGTCTGTCTGTCTATCTCTCTTCTTAACATCCGATAGTCTAATCTTATCTCATCTTGTCCTATCATAATCATTCTTTCATTTCACATATTTATGTAGCGCCCAATAGAGGTTACTACTCAGGAGCGCTCCCGAGCCCTGCACGGCTGAAAAGAACAGTTTTAAGGTGAGTATAAAAATAGTCCGAGTGGACCCTGGGAGACAAGCAAAACGCCAACGGGAGTCTGCTCCAGGGCTAGGGCCAACCACTGAGGAGGTGCGATTTTGTTTAGTATATTTGTGCGGGTAAATGGAACAATGAGTAGGTCTCATTCAGTAGAGCGGAGAGAATGGCGACCCGGTGCACTAAAACTATGGTAGCAGAGGTCTCGACGGTAGGCAGAGACGAGGTCCAGCAAGAACCGCAAGATCAAAGGGATGATACGGTACCTTGATTAGCTGCTGAACAGGGAGTCAGCGGAACACTTTAGCATTATAGCCGAAGAAATTGCCTATTTTCGTAATACGCCCGACAAGACGTGCAATTTCCTAGTGCGATATTGCACATGTGTCTAGGAGACCCGCTTTCTGGCCGATGTTTAGTCACAGGAAGCCTAGAAGGACGATACTGTTGACTTAAATTAGGGTAGACATTTATAAGTGTAAAAGTTGTTGATCGTACTGTCTCAGTGGAGACTATTATATCTCTTAAGAAGCTAAGAAAAATGGATCAGTGAGCAATATTTATGATAATTCATTTATTTAGAAAGAATACAATCTGACAAAAACGCAGAAACGCTGACATGAGTGACAGTGAACAATAAAAGTTGCTAGAAATAAAAGTAGCTAGAAATAAAAGTAGCTAGAAATAAAAGTAGCTAGAAATAAAAGTAGCTAGAAATAAAAGTAGTTAGAGTAAAGGACTGTTATAGATCAACTTGAAGTTGTTCTAACACAGATTGCAACTCGTGGGAACCACTTAAAACCTTCGTCATGTCATATTATGCGATGCAACGCAGTCCAATGCTATGCCTCGTTAAATCAGACCATGTGAAATCAGATCGAAATCTTAAGAGATGCCTATACGAAGAACGGATGACGTCACGATTACATCAAAGTGACGTCATCATCGAAACGATTGTCTCAGCGTCAACAGCTTAGCTGTAAACGAGATGAAAACGTCGTTGTCCGTTCCGGAAACGCTGCAACAACACCGGGATCAACAGCTGTGACAACAGGGGCAACGATATCAGTACAGCTTAAACAGCATTACCAATTGCAATATCAAAGACCGTATAAACGCAGAATTTCCAAAGAACGTGGCATCTCAGAACAATTAGCAGGTTTGTTAATTATATTTCGTATTCTGGAATTGTTATAATGCCTACTTCACCAACGGAAACTTTTCTGACTCAAAAATGCAGTCACATTGTAAAACGCTGGCGTTCTATAATTGCCTATGCCTATGACCTCGTGACCTTGTTATTTCACCAGGCAAACAATCTAGTGCGAACATCCTTATCAAGTAAAATGTCGTATCCTTAAATTTATATATTGCGGATATGTAATTGATAAAATAAAGAACAAACTTACTTATTTTTGCCTACTTAGAATGCTTTAATTTAAATGTATACTCGATTTGGTATAGCGACTGTTTAATATACTGTATAATTTTATTATTACGCTTATTTCGGCTGTTTTTCAATGTAAGTTAATCAGATCATATCCTAAGCCGTTTCAACGAATGTCAGGCCATTTAAGGTCTATGAGCTCAAGATTTAATTTTCCTAAATAAGCAACCCTCTTAAAGCAGATCACACAACCATTTCGGGACATTCGACGCTATTGCGTTCTGTGGAAACAGTTTTCTGCTATATATGAACGTAGGGGGTCTACACCTCAAAAACAGAATTGCTAAAAGTTTCGATGCTATCATATACTTTAGGGGCCGTTCACATATTATATAACGCTCAAGGAGTAAGTGGGTGGGTTCCTGTTTTGTTAGCGTTATATTGTGTATGGTTGGGAGTAGGTTGAATGTTTCGTTATATTGCAAACTTTTTTCACCTTATACTATTTCGACTGTTTGCCTGCGAATTGGAAATTCCATGTACCACGGACCTTCATTGTTTAATCGAAGTTCACAATACGTTGTGAACCAACACTAGCACCATTGGCTGCCACCTGGCGAATTGATTTGACGTTCATACTTATTATTTATAAATCCACTTTTGACAATTTCCTGTTTACAAATTTAACAATTTCCTGTGTATATTTATTTAAGCGCTCTTAAATTCGATTCTATGTGCTTTGTTTGATTCTGGTTTAAATTAAAATTAATTCACTTGAAATAATTATTTCGATAGGTATTATCAAGATGTTTGATTTCATTTTCTGTATGTGCAAATTTATGCGCTATATAATATGTGAACGACCCCTTTATCTTTAGGTTATCTTAACTATTTTGGATTTTAAACAAACTGTGGAAAACGTTGTCGCCATTCATCGATATAACTGAGATGGTGATTGAATTCTGTGCAGTATGCGCAAATATCCTGGGTGCCATATAACCCCTTGCTTCTTCTTGACCGGGGCAGAAAAATGGCATGAGATCTCTGCAATACCTACGCCCCAACTAATTCTGCCATAAAGAGAATGTACGCTGTCGGTAGGAAGATGAGACGGCCAGGGGGACAGGCCATCCGAACACATATGCTGATGCTACGAAAATTAAAACGCACGCGCTGGAAACCTATGGGTGCCTCAGGTCTGGCTTAGGCCAGGGAAGGATCAATATATATGCATTAGACACGCGTTTACCAGTTGCCTTGGTTTGTCATGAAACTTTCGGGAATGGAGTTCGGCCTTTGAGGGACTAATCTTATTCACCTGTTAAACAAATATACCTACCCACTTATTCATACCCGTGGAGTAATGGATAACACACTGGATCGCAGAGCTGAGGATCCGAGTTCGATACCCGTATCCCCCGTAAGGTTGACTAGTCCTTCTTTCGCTTGGCGGCGGCGTTTGTTAAATTAGATGTATACCGTAATGGGCGCCCTGCATGGCTGCTGACAGTTTAATTCGATTTCTAAAACAACTTGTCATCATTCGTTCATACTATACCTGTAACTTTGGAAATAGACGAAATCATCCTCTTTAAAATCTTTAAAACTGTTCAAAGGATCGATCGTGACACGTTTCGTCGACAAAGTCATTCCAGCAGTGGAGGTAGAGGGAGGGGCGACTGAATTGAAACCGGTGCTAACCCACTACTGATCTCAGATGTCGTTGCCCGCAATGACCGGCGCCAAGGCCACCAAGGCCCCATCGATCACCTCTCGCAATACGTTACCTGCGAAGAGGCGAAAGCAGAGCCAGGTCAGGCCCCAACAGCAACAGCAACAGAAGCAGCAAGCCGATCACCGCCCACCGCGTCAAGAGCAGCGATTCATCTCAAAGACACTCCATCACCAGAGGCCAGAGCATCACATGTGGGACGAACCGAGTCGGCTGTCCGCTCAGTACCTGGAGAAGTTCGCCAAGCTGATCGAGATGCAGCCTCCGGGGTTTCAGCGCCTGCTGGAGAAGATGCTTCGGGCCATGTTCCTTCGTAGACCCATCAACATCTACGTCTTCTTCGCTGACTATCTCGATGCTGAGCTCGATCGAAGGACGCTTGCAGAGATACAGTTCGGTGTCTACTGCTACGAGGGTACGTTTGCTTTTTCTCTCTGTCTCTCTTTCTCTCACTCACTCTCTCTCACACACACTCTCTCTGTCTCTCTCTGCTGTCTGTCTGTCTGTCTGTCTCTCTGTCTGTCTGTCTCTCTCTCTCATATCTATGGTTACCTTACGTTATTGTCCATCTCAAGGAACTGTGTTCCTCGTCTGCGTGTTACAGAGAAAATAGAAGTCAAGGCCGAAGCACCTCCTTCTCCTCCGCCTCCGCCTCCTCCTCCTCCGCCTCCTCCCCCTCCGCCGCGTGCGGAACGCGTTCCCAGTCCTCCTCTTGCTCCGTCTCCTGCTCCTCCACCACTACCTCCTCCAGCGGAAGTGGAGAAGATTCCAAGTTTCGTTGCGCCGGTGGAACGACAGCCGTCTCCACCGCCTTTCTTCCCACCGGAACCGGAACCAGAACCAGAACCGGAACCAGAACCGGAACTAGAGAAGGGTATGAATTTATTGCCGTAATCGCTCTTCTTATCGTCACAATCATCGGCACTGTTATCGTCATTGTCTGCCTCATCGATGTCACATCGATGAGGCATCGATATGACAGATCTACGATGTCACAGTCATGATGTGGGAGAGAGGCGTAGAGTTAGTGATAATACACTGTATCAAACGCTGTTATACATCTGACCATCCCTGCCATCTCTCAACTCCTCCTGGCCCTGGCGACGGGATTTCGTTGGATGGTACTATGTTTGTGCTTCGGTCAACCGTTGGTCACTCTTTTTACTTACAGTGCGCTGTTCTACTTTTATTCTAACACTCGCTGAATGACATTCAACACCGTGTAGGCGAGCGCAGCCAGTGCCTGTAAGTAGACTTGTTGAGGAGGCATTGATTGATTCATTGATTCATTCAGTCATTCATTTTTTCATTCATTCATTCATCAAGTGACCAAGCATCATTCGATGGCGCTGAGCAATTGTTAGTGAAAGATTTCCTCAAGGTCCCTCCACGGAAACCGTCTCAGTGAAGGAGCAGGATCGAACTCGTTCTCTCGGCCAAAACTCTAACCATCCGGCTATTGTGTTCAATGAACCTCTCACTCTCTGTCTGTCTTTTTCTCTGTCTGTCTGTCTGTCTGTCTCTCATATCTATGATTACCGTACATTATTGTCAACTCTCTTTTTATCCTCTTTTCTTGAATTTGGCTTGCGTAAAGTTTGCGTAAAAACATGATTAGACGTCGGTTCGTTGGTTCATCAGAGTTCTTTCAAATCTGTCTTCGGTATGTTCCCGCCGACCTAAAGAGCTGAAATTTTGTACACATGTCACGCTTGGATGACAACGCAATGTATCAAATTTTTACTGAGATAACTCAAAAATTGAGAAAAAATGCAAAAAATGCAAAACATTAAATATCGTTTATCCACTCGAACGAGTTCTCATTGACAAGCTCCACTCCGGCAAGTTTGCATCATAAATGTTCTCTTAAGTAAATGGAGAGGGTGCTCTAGAAATTGTCGTATTTACATTAGGCCTACATTACATTACGTGAGACATAAGTAGACCTATGTCACTAACTAAATTTTTAGAAAATTTCCATTCTGCATTTTACTTCAATTTTCATTGCCGTAGTAATCTTGCGACACGAACAATACTATTTTTTGCTTTGCGCGCAGAGGTATCGTTCCACGACATGTTTATCGTGGAACCCGTGGAACAGGAAGAACCAGACGACCTCTCACCGGAACCGGTCGTCGACGAACCGGAAACGGAACAGCGCGACAATCGCCAAAGCACCGACTCCATCGCTCACCCGGCGCGGACAGATCTCCTGGAAACGTCTGTTCCACCATGGTCCGCAGAGGAACCGGAAGAGGAACCGGAAGAGGAACCGGAAGAAGAGGAGGAACCAGAAGAAGAACCGGAAGATGAGGAGGAAGAGGTGCTTCATATCGAGTCGGAACACGTCGACTTCCGAGCCTTTTGTCAGCTCAGTCGACCTGATGTTCCACCGACGACTGACGATCCTAGCTACTACGACCCAGACTACGAAGCTGACGAAGAAGTAGATGAAGAGGACGACGAGTGTAGTGGAGGCGAGGATCTCCCAGAAGATCAGAGAGCTGCGAGTGCTTACGAATTTCCAAAAACGGAAACCGATGCAGAAACATTTGGTGAGGGCAACGTGGAAAGAAAACCGTCTACTGAGAGCCAAAAGGAGGAAATAGAACCAATTGATTTGGGCCTGGATACAAATTCGTCGTTTGAGTTCCATATGGGAGAAGAACCAACTGGAGAGGGTCATGTAGAAAAGCAACCGTCTAGCGAAAGCCAAAGGGAAGGGGGATCAGCTGGAGAGGGCCATGTGGAGAGACAACCATCTAAAGAGAGCCAGAGGGACGGGGGCTCAACTGGAGAGGGCCGTAAGGAAAGACAACCTTCTAGGGAGAGCCAGAGGGAAGGGGGATCAACTGGAAAGGGCCGTAAGGAAAGACAACCTTCTAGAGAGAGCCAGAGTGAAGGTGGCTCAACTGGAGAGGGCCGTAAGGAAAGACAACCTTCTAGGGAGAGCCAGAGTGAAGGTGGCTCAACTGGAGAGGGCCGCGTGGAAAGACAACCGTCTAGAGAGAGCCAAAGGAAAGGGAGGTCAACTGGAGAGGGTAAAGTGGAAAAACAACAATCAAATGACAGCGATGAATCCGTTGGCATAGGTCACGAAGGTGGTGTCCCATCAGTGACGGTGGAGTTCGTACACCACTCGTCCACCAACGTTTTCCCGACGAATCTGGACGTTGACCAGACGACGGGCGATGAGATCTTTCTGACCGGCGCCGAACAGGAAGCGGAGAAGGAGAGGGACGCTGCACCGAGAGTTGAAGGGGGAGCTCAAGGAGAGGAACCTCTCGAATTTACGCCTCCTGGTGAAGTCCAGCCGAACGACGAGGAGAAACAGGAAACCACGATGGAGACGAACGCCAGTGATGATCAACTGCAGACGGTAACTGAACAGCTAGGACAGCGTCCTCGCAGAGACTGATCCCGGTGCAGAATTAGAGAATGGCGTTGCAGACAGATTGAGACGAACCGGGTAACCATAGGGGGTCGAATTCGAATCCGTTTTAACAGATGTCCAAAAAGAGGAATAAAGAATTTAATGGATTTAATCTGGTATTATTCTACTCGTAGTCGTAATCTCCAAACTTCTGAAACGCCACTCGAAATCTAAGCGCAAGGCACCGGCTTATTCACGAGCGCTGCGTCAAATCACATGGGTTGTCAAAAAAGTAGTCCGAAGAAGGTCTAGGTTCGGTTTCCAGAGGAGGCAGAATAGCTGTTAATGGGTTGTAACTTTGGTCGATGATTTGAGGGTGGGTGATCTTGCGAGTCTGGGTAAGAATGCTTTAAAAGGTGATACCTGAGTTTCGAATGAAAAGCCAGAGAGAGGGTTGGTGAATAGAGGAGCATGAGATTGATGATGGTGGGTGATCGACAAAGACGACAATGATGGTGGAGGAGCGAAAAACAAGGAAGACGATTCAAGCAAAGGAAGGTTTAGGTTAACCACAGGGTCAATTCAAACACGAGTGTCCAGTTGTCAAAGTAGGGTATTCACGCATTTATAAAGCGCGTCAGTGGATTTAACAGTTCAACTGCGCAAACCCAGTATAGCTTAATAAGAGTATTTAATAGTTTGATGGGTAATATATTAAATTAATTTGAGATTGACCTCCCCTATTCATATTACCACTCTCTGATTTTGGTAAATTGATAAATTCTTATGTATACATGATACAGGTACTTCTTGTCTTGTCTTAACCATCCTCGATCCGAAGGTTGGTCGCTTCATGGACAAGTCTACTCCATCTCTTCCTGTCTCTCGTCTTCTTTGGTAAGTTGTCCAGTGGTCTACCGGTCCATTTTTCCACATTGTCTATCCATCGTGTCTTTGGTCTTCCTCGTTTTCTTGATCCCGATGTAGTGCCTTGCATGATTTCTTTTTCTAGACAGTTTCCTTCTTTTCTCTTCACATGTCCAAAGTATGTTAATTTCCTCCTTTTTATCAGAGTAAGTAATTCTCGTTCCATGTCTGTTTTCTCCAATACCCTCTCGCTTGCTTTTTTCCAGTCCATGATACCCTTAGAATCTGTCTTACAGATACAAATACTGATGCGCTTACAGATACAGCTACTAATGCGTTCATTGAATAAAACAAGCGAAAAATAAAAGAAATAAAAGATAGTTTCAATATGTAAAAAAATAAGAGTCACGGAAATGCTAATTTTATTAAGCAACTCACACACTATAGGTAAATATGCACTATATATTACATAAAACATAAGAAATGCAAAGATTCCAATTGAGTGGAAGAAAAAGAGAGAATAATTGCAAGAATAATCAATTGGAATACAGAATAACAACTTCTGAGTAAATAATGCAGTTCACAATTTAAATGAACAAAAGTAACAATAACAAAAGCTTAAATTGCCGGCTCAATGTGATCTGACAAATTGCTCATCATAAAAATGAATTTCTTTCATATATATCTCGAGCGGTTTGTACCCTAACAATTTAGCCATACTGTCATTTCCCTATTTACCGTATACGATAATCCGATTGTTGAGACAACCGTGACTGCTGTGCCTATAGGAGTTCTGGATTTCTCTGCCTTTGAACCCTGATTTTCTCTGCCTACGATCCCAAAAATTATCAGCCTAAAGGCCCTGAATTTATCCTCCTATGAACTTTGAATTTCTCGGCCTCGGGGCATTTTTATCTGAATTTATGTGTGCATGTCAGGGGCGTCCACATAGGGGGTCCGAAGACAAAAATGCCTCCAATTTCAGGTAGGAGTATACTTTTTAGTCTTAGGGGGAATATCTTACCTTACTGACACTTGGAACCGGGGTTTGCTTCCATTACTCAGGAGGGATTGACGCCTCTGGCGTATGTGTACATGTCTTTTTGCGTTTGTTTGTTTGTGACATCTTGTGTCTGTAGTGTTTGTGAAGCGAGTCATTCTGTGAATGGCATTCATGCACCACCCACTGCATTCTGTGGACTATCGTTCAAAGATAGCTGGAGGAAATTTAATTAATTTTACTAAGACCCAGACCTATTTCATGGGCAATTTAGGGAGGCACTTTGAAGACGATTCGAAGCATAATCGAAGATAATTTTATTATCGTCAAGGCATTTCAAAGCACTTGAAAACCTTTAAAGAAATTTCAAAATAGATTTTCAATGCATTTCTTATCAATCAGCTGAAAAACATTTGACGACATTTTAAGGACACCTTCAAGGAATTTCGAAGCCACTCTAAGCAAATAGAAGACACCTTAAAGAGCTTGATGATTAAATCGTCAGCCTGAAGACAACGTTTCTACCTTGCAACCAGCCGGCTAGTTTCTTCACTTGTTCTTACCATCTGACGTCGACACGCGACGCTCGTGAATAAGCTGGTGCCCTGCGGCGCCTGTGCTTAGCTTTAGAGTAGTGCCTTAGAAATTTGGAGTTGACGATTACGATGCTCAAATTCGACAAATTCATTGCAGAGTTCGAACTCAACCGAATCAAAGAGTAATCAGAGGATGGTCCATCCGGATCCAACGATCTATCGAGTCTTCGACGATGGCTACACCGTCCGATCCATGACAACATCTGACACAGCCACCGTCCTGAAGTGGCAGACTGAACTAGGCGACCAGCCTCGCCATGATCTTGACATTCTGCTTGACCTCCACCCTCCGGGATCGCGTGGATTGTACGTGGGCGAGTACGAGGGTCAGCGTGTAGCCTCGCTGATTCAAATTCCGTGGGGTGGAAACGTTCTGTATGCGACGTTCTTCTACGTGGATGAGGAGTTCAGGGGACGTGGGTTCGGATCGCGTCTTCTGAATGGTGTGGCGAGGGAACATGCAGGAGATGAGATCGTGGTGGTGGATTCCGTGGAGGGATGGGTGGAAGAGGTCTACCAGTCATGGGGATACAAGAAGGCGTTTAAAACGGCGCAGGTAAAAGGTGTGGCCAAGACGATGTACAGCGTAGACGACTTCGATGGGAAGATACAGACGGTGAGCATCTTGTTAGTTTCTATGAACATATTGTCATTGTTAGAGCGGTCAGACAGTGCGCTGAGTGAGCGGGTACGACCCTCGTCCGAGGAGTTACTGTGTAGGGACCTTGAGCAAGTCCTTCGCGCACAATTGCTCTGCAGTACAACCGCAATTGGCGCAATTGCGGCTGCACTGCAGAGGCGTGTGCACTTCTGAGCAAAAATTTTTGGGAGAAGGGCGATATCAAATTTCAGATGCATTTTGTTTTATTTTCTATGAGCATGATTGGTATTTTAGACTGTCATACCTAAAACTGCTATTCTTAAACTGTTTGTATTAAGCTGTTATTCTTAAACTGCTTGTCGTAAATTTTTATTCTTGAAATTTTTATCCTTAAATTATTTGCCTTAAACTTTTATTCTTAAACTGTTTGTCTTGAACTTCTATTCTCAATAGTTAGTCTTAGACTTTTGTACTTCGAACTTCTATTTTTAAACTTAAGCTGTTGGTCTTAGACCTTTATAAACTTACTTAGCCTGTTTGTTATAAAGTTTTATATACTTAAAACTGCTAATTTTTATTCAACTGGTTGTCTCAGACCTTTATAAGCTTAGGCCCTACTTGAACTGTTAGTCTTAGACTTTCATAAGCGTATTTAACGGTTAGTCCTAGACTTTTATAAGCTTACTTAAACTGCTAATCATAGACTTTTATACTTAAACTGATCGCAAATGAAAACACCATTCACTAAATCACTCATTCTCCTCGGTTGCTGACTTCCCGGATAGAGATATCCTCATAAATTCTCACGTAACTAATTATTCATTTTCAAGAGCAAAGAAATTTTCTTCGAGGAAATTCTCCGTTATGACAACAAATGTTTTGTGTCGAGAGACTTTCCGATGAGAAGAGAATTTCTCCGGATGTTGATCGATGTACCGGGTTGTTCAACTGTCGTCGCTGTCTCCGGAAGTGGGTCTGTCGTTGGCTTCGGTTGTCGGCGTCCTTGCATCGAGGAGGGACACCACATTGTAGGACCACTCTATGCCGAGGACAGAACGGTTGCGGAGGCCATACTGGCAAGGCTTTGCTCGGAGGCTGCTGGGGACTATATCGCCATGGACATTTGGTACATTACGTCCGTTCCTCTGCTTGCTCACGTATTCATCCAGTAAATCAATCATTCAATCGTTCATTTGTTCATTCATTAATTGATCGTTCCTTCCTTCGTTCATTCAATCAATCAATCATTCAGTCATTCCTTCATTCATTCAATAAATCATTCCCTCGTAACTTCGTTCAATCAATCAATCAATCAATCAATCAATCAATCAATCAATTGTTCAAGGTAAACACTTCCAGATGAACTGTCTACGTTCCAGTGTTCCCAACAGTGCGGCAGTTGCGGTGGCTGAGAAATTCGGACTCGACCAGTGGCTTTACCTTCATCGAATGCACCGGAATGGTGACCCTCAGGAGTTCAAGGTCGAGGTCTTTGCCATGACCTCTTCGGACAGCTGTGGATTCTGAGCCTCGATTGTCGATCAGTTTCGAAAAAAACTGCTGCTAGGATAGATGGACGAATTGGAGTCATTGATGTGATACAGTTGTTATAACTATATGAGTTACGAAAAACACGCATTCACATTGGCTAATTGTTGTTGTTCATACATACATTCGACCTCTCTCTCATGAGTGGCAAATGCTCGGAAAGAGAAAGTTGACCTTTTACCCTTGGGATCATGCCAATTCCTGCTCGTGTGCTCAAAAGGAATTCCAATAAATTATGATCACGAAGACTAACAGTATGCTCACAAAAAATTACGATATGTTCACGAAGAATAACGATGTACTAACGAAGAAATTAGAATAACGAAATGCTCACTTTTCTTTTGAAGAAAAGCGAGCAAACCCACTTACGGTGACATTTACCAACGTAGACCTTGACAATTATATATATATATATATATATATATATATACATAAACTGTGAACCATCTCAATTCATAGCTTACAACATAGAAGTACAGTGAGTAGTAGTCTTTAGCAATTATACAATTATGCAACAAAAGCGTGTATGAACGAATCGAATGATCTCCATAGCTTGCATGGGGCTCCAATTCAAGGCAATGATGTGCTTCTAAGTGATGTTACAAAACTAGAAACTATTACAAAATCGAATGCTTCATTGAACCAATTTTAATCAATTTAACTCTGGTTCATTGGACCAACATTAATCAATTTAACTCTGGCTAATTGAACCAAGTTTAATGAATTTAGCTCTTGTTAAATGAACCAAGTTTAATCAATTTAACTCTGGTTCGTAATCAAACAAATCTTGGATTTTTGACTCAATTCTGTCAACTGCGGCAACTCCTTTGAAATCGACGACCCATCAGCAATAGCAACGTCTTAGAATCCACAGTATTCGACAGAGGTCAAGGCAAAGACCTCGGCCTTCAACTCCGGATGGTCACCGTTCCGATGCATCCGATGCATGGATAAAACGTCGTCGAACAGGAACTTCTTAGCCATAGCAACTGCGGCGTAGTTAGGAA
Organism: Bimastos eiseni; assembly: GCA_959347315.1. Lineage (NCBI taxonomy): Eukaryota > Metazoa > Annelida > Clitellata > Crassiclitellata > Lumbricidae > Bimastos > Bimastos eiseni. The sequence continues at coordinate 45,080,381 of OY365809.1, read as the reverse complement.
CGCTGAAACGAACACAAGATCCATTTCCGTTGAAATATCGGCGAAGGATGAATGAAGGAAGGAAGGAAGGAGACAGTGACACAATGAACGAATGCAAACGACGTTAATGAGCGATAAAACAGGAAACGAATTAGTTAGCATTAGACTCCAAAAGACACGTTTCCAAGCAACTTCTCCCTGTATGAATCAATGAATTAGATTTAGCGCCTCTTCAAGAAATCTACTCAGAGGCGCTCTATGGCATGTCTATTCACTAGACTACATGATGCTAAATTTCATCAACGACTGTTGGAACAATTAGCAAAACAATGCATAGTAATCTATAAGAGTCGCCGTTGGCTAGGGTCGAACCAAAAAAACCGGATTACCGTCAAGAGCTGACAGATGGCATGGATTATCAGAGGACGTCCATCTTGAGCACTCGTGACCCCTTTCTTCTCATCGGTTCAGCTCTTATGGTATTGGATTAGGTTAAGAAATTCCGTCGTATTCGTGTCGCGCCTGATCAGCCAATAACATCACGACATACTAGTTTGCATCTTAGCGAAAAATAGGTCATTCAATGAATGAGTGGATGAACGATTGAATGAACGACTGAACGAATAAATGAATGAATTAACAGATGAACGAAAGGAATGTACCATATGTCCATGATGATGTTGTCCCCAGCAACCTCTGAGCAAAGCCTTGCCAGAATGGCCTCCGCAACCGTTCTGTCCTCGGCATAGAGGGGTCCTACAATATGTTTACCCTCCTGGATGCAAGGACGCCGACAACCGAAGCCAACGACAGACCCACTTCCGGTGACAGCGACGAACGCTGTACCACGTGGTATGCTGATCAACATCCGGAGAAATTCTCTTCTCGTCGGAAAGTCTCGCGAAACGAAACATTTGTTGTCGTAACGGAGAATTTCGTCGAAGTTAACGTCTGTGCTCTGAAATATGAATCATTAGTTACGTGAGAAGTTCTGAGGATATCTCTAGGCATATCCGGGAAGTAAGACTAACAGCTTAAGTATAATAGTTTCACACAAACGGTTTAGAAAAACCAGTTTAAGACAGTTTTAGAATGACAATATGCCCATAGAAAATCAGGGGCGTCAATCCCTCTGAATGATGGAGGCAAACCCCTCTATTCCAAGATATTACCCCCTCCGACATTAAAAAATATTTTCCCTTACCCGAAATTGTAGGCATTTGCCTCCGGACACCCCTATCTGGACGCCTCTGTACAAAGTTACAATGACATGTATAGCCACATAAAATGACAATATGGTCATATAAACTAACAATAGACCTATGGTCATTGATGACAACGATTATTCTCTTAGAAACTAACAATGTAACAATGTGCTCATAGAAAATAAAACAACATGCTCACCGTCTGTACCATGCCATCGAAGTCGTCTACGCTGTACGTCGCCTTGGCAACGCCCTGTACTCGTACCGTCTTAAACGCCTTCTTGTATCCCCACGACTGGTAAACCTCTCCTACCCATCCTTCCACGGAGTCCAACACCACGATCCCATTCCCTGCATGTTCCTTGGCAACGACGTTCAGAAGACGCGATCCGAACCCACGTCCCCTGAATTTCTCTTCCACGTAGAAGGCCGAAACGTACATGACGTTTCCACCCCACGGAACCTGAATTACAGACCCTACAGCCTGACCCTCGTACTCGCCCACATAGAAGCCGTGCGACTCCGTAGGTTGAAGGTCAACCAAGAACGGAAGATCAGGGCCAGAATAAGCGAGTCCAATGCAGCCAATCCATTTATGAGCAATCGCTATGTCAGATGGAATCATGGATCGGACGGAGAATCCATCATCGAAGATTCGGAAGATGGTAGGAGTGGAAGAAATATGTTTCTGCATCTGGATCTTGTGAAATGTTCGAAGCGTCCACAAAATACTTGCGAAATATCTTTTAAAGTCTTCGAAGTGCCTTTGAGACTGCTGAATTCAACTATTCATTGTCTTCTCCTGGTTAATGGTTTAATCCTTCAGTTTAAAACTGCATTAGAAACCTACCATATATATATATATATATATATATATATATATATATATATAAAGGTCACACGACATCTGGCGTCGATTGACACAACCTTGACTCAAACTTTCTGAGCCTCCCTCCCGACATCTATCGACTTGAACCCATGTTTGTTTCCGAGTGAGCTCGCGGATCACCGTCGAGACTGCTTCTCTAGTTTACTGTTCATTGATTGCTTTGCTACCTAATGTAGGCCTAATAGTCTTGTTGGAAATGACATTTATCATCGTCTAGGCTATGGTTCGCAGAGAAAGTGTGTTTGTGAGATTCCTAAAATGCTCTATATGAAGTGCTCTGAGAAAATACAATAGGCCTATAATCAATCAATGAACAACCAATCATGGCAATCAACCAACCAATCAATCAATCAATCAATCATTCAATCACAATTTATTTGGCAATTCAAAAACAAATCAGAACAAATTAAATGATGACAGTTCTTATAACAATTGTCATCCGATCAAAGCAGGAGACCCCAAATAATATGGATTGGAAGATTCCTCAAGTTAGGGTCACCTGACGAAGTTCAAGGTTGCAATAAACAAATAGGCCTACACGCAAACAACAGAGGCCAATACAGAGTAGAAAAGCCAGACAAACGCATAAACACCTAGGCCTACACACTGACAGTAGGGCAAATATAAATATAAAACATAAGGACACAATGCGCTCACTTGGAGTTAATTGGCGTAGTCTCAGGTCAAAGTTTAGGGTTTAGAAGAGAATTGCCCTATTACCAATAAGTTCTCTGCACGTGTGCGAGATCTGTTTCTGCTGGTCACGTAACGCATCAATAAACAGCCCATACAAACTAGGCCCTATAGTTCGTTGGATCGCTGCCAGATAGAAATGCCAATGGGGCATTAAACCTCGGCCATGGTTCACGCCTTCATCTGCTCCCGCATCGACTACTGTAACTCATTACTCATCGGCCTACCAAAACTCCGCCTCACTCCGCTCCAGTCTGTACTCAATGCAGCTGCTCGTTTGATTGCCCGTCTTCCACGTTTCTCACATTGTGAGAGTCACGAGTGGGGACTGCTGACGGACTGAGGGAGAGAGAAGGGGAGAGCAGGGAGGCAGCGTCGAGAGGTGTGGGACACAACGAGATTGGGCGTAAAAGGGGGTCGGGATTCACAAAGAGAGTTGATTTTATGTTTTAAATAAATGTAAATTTAATAAACGTGGTTGGAAGTGAAAGCGTTGTTGGGTCAAGCCCCACTCTTGCCTGTATTCTGTTCTCGAGTCTGTTCTAAGTCGAGATGACCTAGTTCGATTTTCAATGAGTTTTAATTATTAGTAGGTCTACGTTAAATCGTCCGTTTGCGAGTGAATTCCGCTGCAGTGGGTCTATGCTTGATGACTTTGCAGTTGTAAATTTATATAGCGCAACCTCTGCATGGTGAAACCACTGGCGTCTCCCCTTTATTAAGTCATTGGAGTAACTTACTCTCCCCCCTTAATTTTGACTGACAGACGGACTAATATATTATTCAAGGTTGAACAATAGACTGAACCACGTTAATGGCAGACAAATTATTAATGTAGAATAGGCCAGATCAAACGGTTCAACTGCAAATAATAGCAGGGTTTTAAAGGCCTATAATATAAAAAAATAAACTGTCTCCCCTATATAAATTCTCAATGAGACCTTGTCCTATTTCATGGATTCAATGGTTTAGACGCTTCCGGGTGAAACCACGATCGAAAAAGAATGGCTTTCAAACGCCTGCGAAATATGGGAAAGATAGAGGAGGAAGTCGGTGAGTTTCCACGGCGGTCTCTTCAGAGCAGTGGTTTCTTATCATTTCTCAGCAAAGCACCTGACAATCAGGTACGTATATATGAAGCCCATATACGAGTTCCGCCTACAGCCCATGAATATATTGGCCGAGCTACAGATAACCTTTCATTTCAGTTTCCTGTCTGTGTCTGGTAACATCATTCAGCAACTACAGCTGACAGCGACAGTTCAGTCACGACGTAGGCCTACACAGACGATGATATCGATCAAGAATCTACGACAGTTCATTTGTCATAGCAATTACTTCGGTACAGGACTTATAAATCCTACAGATAAATAAATTCATAAATACGTAGACTGTATACCCAGACCCCCACACAGAGAAGCCGCCCTCTGTCAGTGTCCATGTGGTCAATTTCCATTTGGTCAGTAAGTGAGAATGTTCGTGCAGTATGGTCCAGTGATGTCCAGAGCCAGTTCAGAAGTATTGAAAGGTTTGTAGCGAGCGTCGGGAATGAGGAAAGCGGCTCCGGAAAATCCCTTCTCACGACTCAACCGCGAGACGCGTTGTATCTCACTGAATCGCTCCTGGAATTTTACAAAAACAGGAAACATATGTTTCCAAAAGAACTGATAGATGAAATTCTGAACCAATAAACAAACTATTTCATGATCACAGTTTATAATAGTTATCAAACCTCGGGTTACTCAGGGTGTTCGTTCAGAGTTCTAATTCTTCAATGAAAAAAATCTTACCTTTTTATTTTGAAATCGCGAAATTCGTCGACAATCAATATTATAACAACCGCCATTTGCAATCGCATCATTTGAAGGCTGTGGTAATTTTAATATACTAATCAGGCACTTGTTATGAAGCCACAGCCTCACTTGCCAAATGGAAAAATCGCAATCCGTTAGACCTAAATGGAAATAATTTCAATTGCAAAGCAGAGTACCTGCTAAGATCAAAATTGAATTCCGGGCAAAGCTGGGCTGTAATGCTAGTTGTTGATAATAAAGCAAACCACCTGGACTAGAGCTGCGTCTGTCGTCTTCGAAGATCTGAGACTCGAGAGAAAGTGAAGCGGATAGACGCTGTCCATGTAGACCTTGATAAACATCGACTTCAACAGCTCCACGTCTTTCTGCATCGGAAGAAGCAACAAAACCCAACCGACAGTCAAAGCTTTCAACATAATTCATCACCAGTGTATTTGTACGTATCTGACCGCGTACCGTTGCACCATACACATACCTCAACATAGCGATACCAGCGCGAATCCAAAAGGGACTCATATCGAAGGTATATGAAGCCAACGATAACTGGGTCATTGACCTAGATTATGTGTGTGACTACATCCGGGACTTTTGCAGGATAAATCGGCAGTTCGTCTGCTTTTGTTAACGAAATAGAACGACTTAATAAATAGAACTTGCAATATAAATGAAAAATAGAACATTATAAAACGACTTAGTATATAGAACTTGCAATATGAATAAAATGTGTTCAAAGGAAGATTTTATTGACTAGCATAGCATAAATTTATATGAACTTTTCGGCGATTATACATTCAAAGTTATCCTGCCAAATTCCCGGATGTCACTTTATTCATTACCGAATATTCATAGCCGATCACAGACATTGTCCGCAATGTATCAAAAAAGGCGATCACTGATTGGCTGACACGTTTCGGCTTCATATCCCCTCCATATTGGTTCCAGGGTCGGCCAATAAGGGCAACTGCTTCCGTTATACCAGGAGCAAATCCCGAGCAACTGAGATACACCAACGAGTGCTTTGAATCAGTTCGGTGTTTAACAACCCTTCCTAACAATAATAATTTTTGTTCAATTTGAAACTGACAAACTGCAATATGATTACAGGCATAGTATGAACAAATGACGACAAGATACTATAGGAGTTAAATTTAAGCGTCGGCAGTCATGCAAGGGAACCATTACGTTATACATCTAGCCCTGTGTTCAAGAAAGTCTGTTGTACCTTATCCCTGTTCTTGGCGGTCTTCATCTGTTCCGCCCAGGCTCCCTGGAACAAAAACCACAACGCATCAGCCAATGAAAACAAACTTAACATAAACCAATGAAGAGACACAGCATACGATTGGTTGGAGCGTTCGCCTTGTAACAACGAATACGATTATCACACAGCGTCCCTCATTCAGCGCCATTGATTGATGCTTTGTCATTTTAGATACAGTGGCACTTAAATAATGCATAATAGTAATAATGATGATAATAAAAGATCTACTGATATAATAAAAACTGTGATAAAGTCAGGTTGGCAGAGTCTACCCATATCCAGAATCACACTGGGTTCCTTGGTGGATTTCAGCAGGTGAACTATAGCTGATGATAAGAAGGAACGATAGAGAGAAGCATAGATGAATGGAAATATATATAGGCCTATCCTTCCTTGTATATAAATATATATATAATTCATGTTTCCTGAATATTATTAATTCATGAATATTATTTAGACTTAATTTAACGTCACAAAGAGTTCGATAATGAAAACGATCACAGAAGAGAAGATGGAAGGAAAACGAGGAAGAGGAAAACAGACGAATGATGCTAGGCTGGATGATGCCAGAGGGATACAGGAGGCTCAAAGATGAGGCGCAGAGGAGAGAGGAATGGCGATGTCGAACATTTGAACCTGCTTTGAAGAAGGCGGTGAAGAAGAAAAGTGTTCGAATTGCATTGGCTTCAATATGAAGTTGATATCAATACTCAATGATCATTTTAAATTAATTATATATATATATATACACATACATATATATATATATATATATATATATAAGTCAAATGAGAAAAACAAATACAGATTAGATTACATTTACATTACATTACATTCTGATCACTCGAACACCTCTGGTATAGAGTAGCGCTATATGAGAGTTTCGTTACAATTACAATTACCCGAAGAACGTCCAAGATGTCCGGCTGCTCCAAGACATCAGGAAGAGTTGCAGCCAGTGGACAATGGATCAGCTCTGAAAGCAACAACAACAGCAAACCCCCATCCGTAACAGCTGTTTACAAAACGTTCTTATGCATATTTCTAGGTCAACGAGACTATTTTCAGCACACAATTTACTTTACATTCTGCCATGTGGACATTATTACATTCACGACGCCCAAACTTTCAGACATTTAATTAAATAATAGTGACCATTTGCATTCACGTCATATGAGGCTGTGCAAATCAGGCGCATTAGTTATAAAACCACGGCGTGACTCGGAACACTCATCAAATGGAACACCCGCAATCGGAATATCATAGGGAAGAACTCTGAAACAATTGTTGGGGCAAATAGGCGCATCCACTGAGTTCAAATTTCAATCCCAGGCGATGCTGGTTTGTAAGGCTAGTAATTGAATATTGCACTCTGCATATCAAGGAGCATAATAAGAGCTTCTACCTGTTGACTGCAGGTCATGACGATCCCGCAGCAAATTGTCCGCTAAAATCTGACGATAGAGGGACATGTACTGAATATGGGACGTGCTTCCGATTATTGTGTCGGGTAGCGTACTACAACAGCAAGCGTTGAATATTCATTTTCATGAATATTAATAATCAATGCATATTGACACTTCATGAATTATATTTAAACTAAATTGCATGTCACAAGGTGCTCGAAAGGCACTGGCTCGAAAATGAAGTTGATATTAATACTTGATAATTATTCAAACTTAATGTCACATAGTTATCAATATTCATATATTCTATTCTACTTACGGATTGATAAAGCGCCTCTCACAGAACAACCTAATCGGAGGCGCTCCCAGTGCAAAAAACCTCCAGAGAAGAGAAAAGTCTTAAGAGAATGACCAGAAACACTTGTGCTACTAGATAGGATGGTAGCACGAGTCACAACAGGAAGGCTGTTCCATAGCAAAGGGCCGACAGAGGCATAGGCAGTTTTAGGCACGATGCTGAGCTGCGGCAGTTCTAGACCGAGGTACTAGAAGGTCCTGAAGGTCTAAAGAGCGGAGAGGACGTCCAGAGGTAGAAGAGATAGGTTGCCTGATAAGATCACAAAGATAACGTGATCAACAACGCTTTGTATGTAAGAAAGAGAATTTTGAACTGAATCTATACATAATGTATACATACATATAATTATACAGAAATAATAAAATATGTATTACATATATATATAATCATACATGAATATTCATATACATGAATATTCATATACATGAATATTCATATGCATGAATATTAATAGAAAGAAGAATCACTGTAGTCATAGGTAATGTGAAGAGGAGGAATTGGGACAGGCTTTATGAAAGAGCAATACAGTTTTGAGTGTAAGACCTGTGGAGAGATAGCTTTGTATGTATTGCCTAGCAATAAGCGAGGTCTTGGCATGGCAAGCTAGGCTCGTCTTTATCCACACTTTCAGCTAAGACTGATATTGAATGATTCGTCTAACCAGTCACAGATCCTGAAGAGTTTTATGTTCATCTTATACTCACTCAAGTAATTCCTTTTGTTCCTTTGTTGGCGCTGACAGTCGGACGGTAAGTCGTGGCTGGCGATTGGCGGCCATTAAGTTTCGCAACATATTACTAGCACCAGTACCTAAAAATTCCATATGTTGATATAAGCATACATTATTTTTTTTTTATTTACAGAGAAGGCCTATTTACTGTAAGTGACACTCACAATGCAAAAAGAAGTCTTAAGAATACGGGCAGACACTTTACATATAATGTGTGGTTGTCAAAATTTACGGTTTATAGTAACTACTTCATTTTATGTTCCCGCATACAATGTGACTTGTTCTCATGTCAACCACCATACAAACGGTTCTCAACCTTTTGAGTCTCAAACACCACTTACAAATTGTGTGTCTAGTTCATTAGTCCACAGACAACCACTGAAATTGTGCTATTATTATTATTAATATTATTACCATCATCATAGTACAAAATGTAATTGTAATATTATAAGAAAAGTTATGACAATATAACAATAGTTATATGTTTTACATGTTCTTAATTTAAAAAACCATAAATTTTAGGCTCCTGCTCGTGGACCACCAGGCAGATTGCTGTAGACCACAGGTGGGCCATGGACCACAGGTTAAGAACCTCGGGTATAGACTATAGAGCACACTGCAGGAAGTATACAAAGTGCAGAGGCCCGCAATATCCTACGGCCGATACTGACCTTTGCGACCGATGGTAGGGTCGACATCAATCCCCTTTTCATATGGGGTTCCACCATTAAGAAACTCCTCATAGGTTCTGTATTGAAACAGAAACCATTAATTCATTCACAGAAATACACATTGAAGAAGCAAACACTATATTATCATACTTGTTATCATTCATTTCATCACATAATTAGCATCTCTGAATAGTTATTCTGCGAGAGGCGCTATACAAATCGATAAATACAATACAATTATCATCACATGTATTAAATTACATTAATTATCATTACATGTATTACACTACATTAATTATCATTACATGTGTTACATTACATTCATTATTATAATATGTATAAAAGGTACTACATTACATGAGCTATTATTATACATTTATCAAGAGGCACTATCTAATAAATATGCATAGATATATCCGATGACATGCAACATCCCTGTTGAAAGTAGGTGCGTATTTTTAGTTCTTCTAACATACTTGTTAGATACAGGGGCCAACTTCTGATCGTAGAGTTTGAGGAAGACCCATCCACAGCTTGCTTCTGCTTCCTCCAGCGTATTCTAAACAAATGGAAGACGACCACATCATCAACATCAGAGGAGTCAAAGCTTTTTAATGGTGATATATTCCAGTAGCCAATGGGAGGATGGGGTGTCGAAGGTGTTTGAGGAAAAATGGGGGTTGGGTCTTGGAGGGGCTAAGTTAGGTGAGAATGCACTCAGAGACCTTTTGTAATTTAATGGTGCATCTTTAGCATACAAACGGTCTCAATCATGGCCTTGATTCTCAATGACTTCCATAGCGGAGTATAATAATAGTAATAACAATAATAACTATAATAAATAAATTATAATAAAAAATAATAATAGTAATAGGGGTAACAATAGAAGTAATAATAATAATAATTAATAATAAAAATAATAATAATGGCAGAACATGTTTGCAATAATTAATACAATTCAACTGTAGTTTGACATTGCCCTTCTTACAATTAGTTCAGAAGTGCACACACGCCTCGACGATGCAATTGCAGTTATACAGCAGAGTAATTGCGCGTGAAGGACTTGCTCAAGAATCCTACACGGTAAGTAACTCCTCGGACGAGACTCGAACCCGTACTCTTCACGTACCAATCTACTACTGTGCCACACTAAATTCAGATACAAACACCTTAAACCACAAGACTTTTATTCTGTGTGCAAAGACAAAATATTCTATTGCAGTAAAAAATTCTGACAAACATATAATTGATTCTCAAAATGAAATCTGTACTTACAAGTCTTGCATATGTGATACAAGTCTCGAAAAGTATACCTGAAAAAATCGAGACATAAGACATGCAAGTCAAAAGCACCTTTATGAGATACTTACAATACTTAATAGCAAGGTTCTTGATACATATGACATTCACACATAAAAAAGTGAATCCATTAAAACTATTGAAAGAGGTAATCCAATTCAATTAAGTAATTCATTATACCCTACACAATCTCAAGTAGAAATCTAACTGTTCAAGTTTTAACCGTAGCGACTTTACTCTTAACTCTATCTATGGCTTATAATAAAAGTAATAATAACAGCAAAAAATAATAATACCTTCACAAATTGGTTTAATTCCAGACAATTCTATGCTTCCTCTAAGTAATGTTCAAGATCCAATTTGTACAAAAAAGCTAAAAATAATAATATAATCATAGTATTTTTTAGATTTTTATCAATACCGAGATTGGTGGATGGCAAATTGGTTCTGATGAAAAACTCGGCGAAATCCAGACAGCTTGCATCTGGCTAAATCATCAAATGAAAACATCTTTATTAGCAATCACAACTTCAGCCCCATACACAAAAATATAATAGAAGAAACAAGAGACATGGACTGGGTCCATTCAGGGAGCCTTGCAATTCACTCGCTAAAAATAATAATAATAAATATCATTTATTTTCAAACTGACAACAATGCAGTATGACTACAAACATAGTATGAACGAATGACAATTCAGAAGTCAAATGTAACTGGCGGTAGCCATGCAAGGCGCACTTTATGTCAAACATCTAATTTAACCAACACACCGCCTATAGCGAAAGACGGACTAGTCAACCTTATGAGGGATACGGGTATCGAAATTGGCTCCTCACCTCTGCTTCCCAGTTTCTTATCCATTACTCTACGGAACCCAGGGTCCCACGCAAGGGCCCATCCATATATCGCGTACCCCAAAAAAATCGGATTTTCGGACCTCCTCGCCCCCTGTTGCAACGCGTACATTTCGTCGACCCCTCCCCCATGCGTCCGTACATTTGAGCTCTACCCCCCCTCCTCATTGAAAAGGTTAAACAGCTAAAGACAACTCTATAAGGCATTGATTTTACCACAGGCTATTTATATTTGCTATGATTCATATTTAACAGCTTAAATCTGTTAACTGTTATTGCTATGAAGAAATAAAACACTAACAACACTTGCATTTTAAACAGATTTAATGCTAAGTAGGGCCTATAATTGATTAAGCAGGAATGTAACAGCTCTGATTTTCATATACCTATAGTGGACGTCACAATTAGACAATTATATTTGCACATGTACATGATTTCGGGACACCCCCTTCCCCATCATACGCATAATCGCCGAAATTCGAAACCCCCTCCCGCTCGCTGAGTAGGCAATATGTGGACAGCCCCCCCCCCCCAATGGCCTTGGGAACAACGCTGCCCGTGAAACAATAAGTAAATAGCAGACAAAAGAGAGCAGAATCTGTGAGAAATGAACCTTTGAGTTGAAGTTCCAAGTCTTCTGGTCTTTGTCTGCCTGCGCCACTCGAACGACGATTATGTTGCTCAAGACCTGACATATCAATATATCGATGACAGGATAGCTTATACTGCTAGAGACTTAGAAAGGTCTTCTTGAAATGGTGCTATGTAATGTGCTTAGTCAATCGGCATATTCATACATCTGTCCTTCAATCAATCCCAGAATCCAGTTTGGTCGTTCTCTTTCATGCTGAAATTGGCACTGCCAGTTTAACTGGAAGTAGACTGCAAGCACACTCGATTTATTGATCAGTGTATTGATTGGCCTATTTACAAATTGATTGATTTTGGGCCGATGGTGCATGGGTGAATTGACTTGAGAGTTGGATGGATTGAAGAATTGATTGATGGCCGGGTGTGTGGACGGAAGCATGGATGAAAGGAGAAGTGAAGATCTGAAATCTACAGTGGACATTAACCAATTTTCTGTTGTACACATTTTATTTATAGAAGTTCATGCAAATTTATGCTACTCCAGTCAAAAATCTTCCCTTGAACACATTTTATTTATGTCGCAAATTTTATATATTAAGTCGTTTTATATCGTTAACAAAAACAAGTGTGACTGCCGATTTACCCTGCAAAAGTCCCGGATGTATTCACACACATAATTTAGATCAATGCCCCAGTTTTCCATATTAGCCCCGCAAAAATTACTCACGTTCTGTCCATCGAAAAGGCAGACTCTCAGGTGTCGACTTCTGCACTCCAGACCTACAGAACGACAACTGCAACTGTCATAAAAGTGCATTAAGAATAGAATAGAAGAGCAATGAGCGTAAAGTGGTGCTATATAAGGAAGGCAGAGGAGGAGGAGGTGGAGGAATAGGGCAGGAAAGACAATGAGGTGGGTGGCAATGGATAAGGAAGAGCTCTAGAAGAGAGCAAGTGGAGAAGGGAAGAGGGATGGGTTGGAAGGGGAGCAGTGGGTAGGAATAGGAATGGAATTGGGATGGGCAGGGGTGGATGGGAAGGCAATGATAGGGCATGGGTGGAGGAGATGGGAAGGAAGAAAGGATGGAGAGAGATAGTAGGGGCAGAGATAGGTAGAGGAAGTAGAAGGGGAGGGGAACACGAATGGGGTAGATGGGAGGGGAAATGAGTGGGGACAGTGAGGGGAAGTGGAAGGGTATGGAAACTAAGCTTTACGGTCTTTCAAGTTTCAGTCAAACATTGAGTATTTATAAATTCACGTATTCAGCTAAGTACAGGAGGAAATCAATAGATGTTATGTTGCCAATGTTATGTTGATAATGATCAAGGATCCGGTTCTATTGCATTGCATTTAAGAGAGGTTTTTACCCTCAGCCAAAATAGGCATCTGTTGGCAAAAGACGATGTTGACAATTCTCAGCACAGGAACCTCTTTCGCTCGCACCTAAACACATACACCCTCATGTCAGTGCAGTGTATACTAAACCATTGAAACATGGGAGTCAACCACATAGCCAGTCAACAAACCAGCTAGTCAGCCAACCACCAAGAAGAACAATCGAGCATTAAGAAGAACAATCAAGCATTAAGAAGAACAATCAAGCATTAAGAAGAACAATCAAGCATTAAGAAGAACAATCAAGCATTAAGAAGAACAATCGAATATTAAGAAGAACAATCAAGCATTAAGAACAACAATCGAGCATTAAGAACAACAATCGAGCATTAAGAACAACAATCGAGTATAAAGAACAATAATAGAGTACCTATTATGGACCAATAATAGAGTATTGACAATAACAATCAAGTATTAAGGATAATCAAACACTAAAAAGAACAATAAAGCATTAAGAAGAACAATCGAGTTAAAGAAGAACAATTGAGTTAAAAAAGAACAATCGAGTTAAAGAAGAACAATTGAGTATGAAGAAGAACAATAGGTACTAATAACAATAAAAACAATTTAGAACAACGATACGCTTTTAAAAACAAGTAATTTAGAAACTGAGAGACACAACTAATAATGGCAACTGCGAAAGTAAGCACAACAATTAAGAAAAATAAAGATAATTATGAAAAATTAAGCGTAATCAAGAATTACGACCAGTAACCAGAATGAATGGATGAATAGGAACTCTGACCTTTCCAGTCTGATGATTAAGAAGCAAATCCCGGTACGACAGACACGCTTGACTGAGTTTCGGAGCAAGGAAGTTTTTCAAGCTGTACATATCTACAGAGAACAGGGACTTTGTATAATCCACGTTCACCAATTCTCCACATTTGCCATGGGCATTCTCTGTCTAAGGATTGGTGCTCAATCGGTTGATACAATTAGACAATTGATCAACATATCGCACCTCTGCTAATGTGGTTCCCTACTGTTTGAATGACCATTACCCTTAGATTTTTCCAAGGGGGCATCTCCCTCGTCTGCCTCGCTGCTTGACGATTTTGTTTATTCCCTCGGGGCTTTCATTCTCAGAGTGCCTCTGGATAGCTTATACTGCTAGAGGCGCTACAAACCATACAATACGATATTCATTAATTAAAAACGACAAGATTGATACTGAAGATTGATATTCAGCTAAGTACAGGAGGAAATCAATAGATGTTGTTGCCAGGGAGTATAATAATCAAGGATGCATCTTATTACATAAGAACTCATAGAAAGGTTAATATAAACGTTAGCAGAGGCCTGCATAAAGTTCAACTAAGTATGTAACCGGAAGATAGTTCAAGCTGTCGTCAACATGTATTCTTGATGAGAAAGGTAGTTATTGATGGAATACATAAAACAATCAATTAACGACAATACTAAAATTGACAATTCTTTGTGAACTCATATAGTCACAATTCTCTGCAGTCTTCACTTGTACCTTGACCTAAACAACACCACCTAAACAGCCATTCTGCCTCCTCTGACCCTCTGGACTCAAGTCTGGACAACCCCTATGACTTGACAGAGCGCTCGTGAATAAACAAGTGCCCCGTGCCTGGCTTTCAAGTGTCGCCCTATCCTTCCCATCATCTCACAGTAATGGTCAAAAAACATGTTAAGGGCACCCCATAAAAATTTTTAAACGAACCATTTTGCCTCAGCTTTGCCAATGTGGACTCCCTAAATCCTGCTGGCAAGGAACCAAGTGCTTGTAAAACATCGGTCACTGAGGTTGTCTAAAAATAAAGACAATCAAGAGAATAGCAATTAATTAAAGAAAGATTCACCAAATTAAAATACAGAACGTTGGAAAGCAACTGGTGCATTCATTTTATGGTCAATTATAACTGAGGAGGGCATCCACTTTAATAAACCATGTTAGAAAAATTTGCCTCCACAGATAAGAAAATTCTCAGAATTTAAAATCTAAATTTGCATAATAATCATAAATTGCATAACCTAGCACAAACATACCACACATTGCATATTCAATGAACAATAATTGTTTTCCTAAGTTAAGTTAAATTATGTTAAGTCATAATAATAAATTGAATTTGTACTCATGGTTGAAAACATTGTAGGTTAAAAACTTTGATACCCCTTTCATAGACTTCTTAACGTCATCCCATAGTTCTCGTCCACTACAACAACAAAATTCCCTGTAATAATCTAATACACAATAGTAAAAAAATGCTAATAATTAATGAATTCTTAACACAGAATATGCTAAGCAAATAAATAATATATATCTAATATATAAAAAAATAACTGATAAAATCAGATAACTATATTAAAATTTGTAATAACTGAATAATTGATAAAAAATGAAATAAAAGGATGTGATATTAAATAAATTATGTAGCAAATAGATATCTAAAAATAACTTAATAAATAAAAATATATATACAAATAATTAAAATAAGTAAAAATAAATATTTAAATACCTAAAATGAGTAAAAAAATAAATATACAAATAAATAAATAAAAAACCAAATAAATAAACAAATAACTAAATAAATAAACAAATAACTAAATAAAAAACCAAATAAATAAACAAATTGCCAAATAAGGAAAAATAAATCTCTAAATAAAAACTAACCATACAATAACTAAACAAATAAAAACAGATGAGGTTCTGGCATTTTCAGAACTGTTTTCAAAAGTTTCTCCAAGTCCTAACGACGTTAGACCACGAAAAAGCATGTGACAGCATACGTTCGTGGAGTCCTTGGAGTCTCCTCGACCTGTGTCGGCGGCGGTTCATCCTCCTCCTCCTCCTCTTCGTCATCATCCTCGTCATCATCCTCGTCATCATCTTCCTCTTCTTGCTTGCTCAGCTACAGCATTTACATTACGCTTGTATAACAGACAATTTAAAGAAGATTCATGTACTTAATGGACGCCATTAAGTACATTAATCGTCTTTAAATTGTCGGATTTCCATCCATATTCTTCAACAGATCAATGATTCAGACTATAATTTCACTTCATTGTAATTGTACTTGTAACTAGTAATTCATGTTGCATCAGTGTCCAATGCAAAAGGCATCAACAGATAACAGATTGGAGACATCATAACTCTGAAAATCGATTGAATTAATAAAATTAATTGAATTACTAAAAACAACTCACATATTGTAATTATTTGTGGTGTGACATTCCATGTATAGCAATGAACTAATATTTATTATTATAACCAAGTCGTAATCAAGTCAATAGTATCCTGAAGATCAGTGCATACAAAAGAGAGGGAGGCAGAATATGGCAGACAAGCAATCTAGGATGAGGTAAATTTAAAATGGATAACGAAGTGACAAAGGTGAATGAGCAGAACCAACAGAGAGACAGACACAGAGACAGACACAGAGACAGACACAGAGACAGACTGACAGTGCAGAATGAGAAGACACAGAGGGACAGTTAAAACAACTAGGGCTAGCAACAGATAATTCATATTCTTGATTTTTTTAGTTATGACCAGACATGGATAACTCAATGACCTCATTGAATAACACAAATTCAATGAGAACATAAACTGATTTTAAGTATAGTTGCAATTACGGCTAGAAACACAGCAAATATTCCACAATTTCCAAATTCCTGCACAATACATTAATCACACAATTGCAGAATGACGAGGCCCGAAACAGAGCCGCAATGACCAAACCCTCTTTGGTGCCCTACACTTCGCTTTCAAATGGCGCTTTAGGTATTTGGACGTCAACAGATACAACAGTTTAACACACATACATCTTGAATCTTGCCATGTGTGAATAGGACTGTGGATGGGGTTAATGGCACCATTTAATTAATTAATGGCACCTGGAAAGGAATTTTCCTATAGCAAGACCGACCTCCAGAAAGTTCTTTGGAACCATTCCCTTTGCTCCCTGGGCATTGACCGCCTCCCACCAGCCGTCCTCCCTACAAGCATCGAACATTGCAAAAAGATCTTACTTACAATGAGATCATTCATGTCTACCAGCAGCCAAATTATTTTTATGTCTCAGTATATTCATTCATTCATTTCGATAATTTATGTAGCGCCTCTTCAAGGGAAACTACTCAGAAGTGCTCCCAGCCCAAAAAGAAATGACTTTAGCAGCTTACAAAAGGTAGGTATATGTGTAGACATTTATGTAACAACTTAGAGAGATGTCTGTGACCTCTGAAAGGTGATGCCCAAGCACACATACATACACAGATACAAGCACACATACACACAAACAAAGATATTCAGAGATACCTACACACAGACTTGACCTTTTGGTTCCTTCCTCAAACTAGAACAGCTATGGCTCAGTCTCGATCCTTTGCTTCAATTGATCCCTCTCTGAGTAATGCACTTTCCCTTCTGTTTGCTCTAAAATTCTATCTAGCAGCTCCCCATCCGCTTTTGCCTTTCTCAAAACCTACTTCTTCTTGCGGGGCCTTTCGCACTGGCAGCGCTTCTGAACGGTTCACCCTACAAAAGGCGCCCTATAAATGCTTAAATAAAATACAATATAGCAGAAGAGAAATACCACCAACCTTATCCTGACCACTTCCAGAACGTCTCCCACTTTGAAGGACAGATCTCCTTCCTGTTCTCCGTTGAAATTGCCAACAGCAACATATCGGCCCAACTACACCAAAATATGCAAAAAAGCTATTACATGGAAGGATGGAGCAGGATTCGATGATCAATCAATCAACCAATCAATACTCGTTTATTAAACCTCTAAAGGTTGACATAGATACAACTCTAACAAATAACATGGTTGGGGCTTCTCAGGGCAACACTCATTCATTCAAAAATTTATACAGCACCCAAGCAAGGTAACTATTCAATAGCACCCCCAACACCAGCCCAGAAAAAGGCAAGTAGATTGGTGTGCATAATAAAAATAATAACAATAATAATAATAATTAGCATAAGAATAAAATAATATTAAAAATGGTAAATAATAAATAATAATAATAAAATATTAAAAATGGTAAATAATAATAGTAGCAATAATAATAAGAACAATAGTAATAGTAATAATAAGAATAACAATAATAATAATAATAATGTTTAAAGTATAATAAAAATAATAATAACAATAACCATAAGTACAAAGATATATTCATTAAACTCACACACAATATCTTCTAGGAAAATTGAAAATTTATGAAGAAAAACCCAAACAAGGGAAAACAAAGAATTAAAATCAATCACCGCTCGTCTTGCACTTTCATCCTCCTCTTCCTCCTCTTCTTCATCTTCTTCTTCCTCTTCCTCGTCATCCAAATCACTATATGAAAATATATGATAATGTTTTGACAATTTGACAAATAATAATGAAATTTCCTTTTACAAAGGATTTACAAAATGCCTCTTTAAGATCACGAACAATGAGTGATATTCATAAAAAATAAATCAGCAATCGAATCTAAATTCAATCAAAATCTAACGTTTGCATCACGTGTGCATGCATGTGTTTCGGTTTAAAGGTATTTATGCATATGTGTGTGTGTGTGTGTCTATGTATGTATGTATGTATGTATGTATGTATGTATGTATGTATGTATGTATGTGTCCATGCCTGTATGTGTTCATGTATTACTATCTATTTATCTATGAGTTCTTTGTGTAGTCTATAAATAAATGGTTAACATGCATAAGTCATCCAAACAAACAAATACCTATTCTCTTCCTCCTCCTCTTCCTCTTCCTCCTCATCATCTTCATCGTCATCATCTTCATCATCTTCATCGCCCGCTTTTGCTTTACCATCTAAATCTTCATAAAGACAGAAAGAAAGAATTAAATATATTATGAGTCACCTGAAGAAAATAGAGTTAAATTGGCCCTTCCTCAGACATTACCTCAAATATATCATTAATATTTTTAATATTTGTATTTTTTTCTAATCTAATAAAATCTAATGATTAATTTCATGCGATCATCGCAACAGCCACTGCATGAGGTGAAATTTTTATAGTATTTCTAGAGGTGAAATTTTTATCCGTTCACCGTGTATATACATACATACATATATATATGTGTATATATATATATATACATATATATATATATGTATATATATATAAATATATATACATATATATATATTCATTCATTATAAATATTTATATAGCAGCTCTTAAAGATTACTCAGGAGCATTCACAACCCCAGCGCAGCTGAGAAGAACGGCTTCACGGTGAGCATAAAAAGAGTTTGAGGTGAAACTGAGGGATGAACTCTTCCACTGCTTGCAGTCCAGCAGCGACAGTCTCACGCCTGGATAAAGGTCACACTGATGATCATTGTTATCACCAGTGTTGTTAAAATGTAAGTAACCAAATCCTGGGGGACAAGCGCCAACGGGAGCGTGTTCCAGAAAGAGGGGCCAACCACTGAGAAGGCACGATCCTTTTTAGTAGTTGTGTAGGCACATGGGACGATGAGCAGACCTTGCTCAGTAGAGCGGAGAAAGCAGCAACTTGGCGCACTCAAAATACAGTAGCAGAGATCGCGAAGAAAGGCAGAGGCGAGACACAACGAGGACCGCCAGACCAAAGTGATGATACGGTATGAGATTCGCCTATATATATATACATATGTATATATACATATATACGTATGTATATATACACATATACAGTATACATATATATACATCAACATTGCTGTGACTCATACCATCATCGTCATCATCGTCCTCCTCATCATCTTCTCCTGCTTCGATCTTCACAGACTTCTTGGCGGTTTTAGGTGTTCGACCGCTGCCTGTTGAAGATGGTTTCTTCAAGACTTCTGTTTTCTGTGGAATGCTGTCAAGCAACAGAGGATGCATTCATTCAGAAGCAAAAACAAAAGGCATCAGACAAAGACATGAACAGAAGGAAAACAGGAAAACAAAACATGGGAAGAATAACATAGGAAGCATAACATGGAAAGTATAACATAGGAAGTGACATTGGTACAGTTCAACATCATGCAAGCAGCTTTTCACCGTTGTATACATTTTTGTGGTAACGCATGGGATTTGTCCAACGCTAATATCCATCACTTACATACTTACTTAGATTATAAATAGTGAATAAAACAGCGAAAGAAATACGAACAAACTACAAACTATAAAAACACAACAGAAACAAATCTAGCGAACCTTTCTGGCGTTGGAGACAGCTTCGGCAACATGTTGCATATCTGTTCCTAAATGAAAACATTTGATAAATCACTTAAACTAACATGTCCAACAAGAATTTCAAACAATAAAACTATCAATCAATCAAGACGAGTTTAATATAGTGTTTTTTAAATATATCTACTCAGAGGAAGTATAACATGGGAAGCATTGCATACTTGGTGAACATTGTGTATCACATTGTGACATGTCATAAATGATCTTAACTTGAACATGTTGCATGTATTATCAATAGACATTTTTTTTAGTAGAAAACAAAAACATTTTTTGCATGTATTAACATATAAGCAAGAAATAATATTTTGAAAATAAATAAAGAAACTACTCAACAAGTCAGCTTGATCACTGGATGTATAATAGTATTAGGGAGACCCTGTATACAGAACTAGCGTTCCTTTGGGTCCACCCATTGTTACTCTTTGGCCGCGGTTGGACAGGGAGCGCCTCTGAGTAGATTTCTTGAGGAGGCTCTGTATTAAGTTTCATTGATTGATTGATTGATTGATTGATTGATTGGTTATTTGGTTGGTTGGTTATAATAATTATTGGCATTCTTCATCTTTCTCTCACCCAAAAGTTTGTCTCTTCTCTGTCTGACTGTACATCTACCACTGTATCATGTTTTTACTGTACTGCTGTGGTTAACAATAAAGCTGATTGATTGATTGATTAAATATAACATACGAAGCATAACATAGGAAGTATAACAAAGGAAGTTTTCATTTTCTACTTCTGTCTGACTATGGCTGATAAAAACGTTATTCAAAAAAGAACACAGTATAAGAATTTCTAGGCAGGAGGCAAATCGCTTAGGGAGCCCATTCTAGGGTAGAAATCTGGCTTGAGATTTGCAAAGAGCACACCGACCATACTCTGTCATTGAGAAGATAAGACAGCGGGGAAAGGGTTGACCGCCAACCCTAGTATGCTGAGGCCAAGAAAATCGAGTCAGAAGCACTTAATGTCTTGGAGTCATTTTATCTATTTACTCAGACCTTAAGACTGTTCAGACGTTTCAGTTCATCCTGTTTCTTTGCATCAAACTTCGTGAGAGGGATTGGAACCGGTTCGTTTTCCTGAAAACAGTTAACAGAATAATCGCAACTGTAAATTGGAAATGAAAATTGTAAGGTACATTGTAATAATAAACTGAAAATTGTCATTTGCAATTGTAAGTTGTAATTGCAAACTATAATTGTAAATTATGATTGCAAACTGTAAATGTAAATTGTGATCGTAAAGTGCAATTGTAAATAATTGTAATTTTCAATTTTCAAGGTAAATTGTAAATATAATGTAATCTGACATTATTTTATTATGA
This sequence comes from Bimastos eiseni, assembly GCA_959347315.1. Taxonomy (NCBI): domain Eukaryota; kingdom Metazoa; phylum Annelida; class Clitellata; order Crassiclitellata; family Lumbricidae; genus Bimastos; species Bimastos eiseni. The sequence continues at coordinate 45,058,693 of OY365809.1, read as the reverse complement.
TGTGCTGCCACAAAATGAGATTCAACAGTCCATTTTCCAGAAAAGTCATTAAGAAGGTAAGTAAGTCAGCACACCTTCTGCCTCAAAAGAGCACCAACATTCAATGTGGCTCTACATAAATTTGCAGTAATAATGACTAAAATGCAATTCTGCTCAGTGACAAGCATTTATCAATGTTTTTTGTGGAACAAATGTAGGATCGGACAAAATGACGTTGAAAAGACAACTCACAGGTTTCAGCTGTTCAACTTTTTTAGTCATTTCCCCAACTTCATTTGTTACCTCAATGCACCTAAAACAAAACCTGGTTCACTTATTCACTTATTGGTTTTCCTTGATTTCAGGTTCTTGCTTCTTCCCCATAAACAACCACATTAAGACAAATATCTACTACATGTATGTGTACACATATGCATAACCATAACCAAACCCACCAGTTTATTGGTTCACCGAAACATTTAATACATATATATAATTATATATATGCACAATTAAGTTAGCCAGGAAATCGTGCTTAGTGATAATGTGCTGTTGCCTCCTAGTCAAAGTAATATTTTGAGTTGAATATTATGTAAAGCATCACTCTCAGTTAGTAGGTAATGTTGTGTGTATGTTTTATGCAAATTTGAGCCTTTTTCAGCATGATAAGTGAAAGCGTGGTAAATGTAGGCCCTACCGTTCAGCACACGCTGCAAATCATGATTTGCAGCGTGTGCTGAACGAAAGGACATGCCGAAAAACGCTCAAATTTGCATAAAACTGCACTAGTCGTGTTTCCGTTTTATTTTTTAACATAAAATTTTCTAACCGTTTGTATAGCTCATCGTGCTTTTTCTGGTCGACCGTTTTCTTCTTCAATGTCGATTGACATTCTGACAATACTTTGTCAACCTGTAAGCGCAATTAATACAGTAAATTAAAATATGCAAAACGAAGCTAAATCTGTACATCTGCACATAATAATCTAACTGACTCAGATCAGTCGATGAACATATCAAAGCCTTAAAGGTCACCTTTTTCTTCAAAACATCTCCCGCCTTCTGTGCAAGCTGTAGCGGACTTGGGTCTTTTTTCGGCATTTTTATTTGAAAATATAAAGTTATCCAGAGATCATTTGCAGAAACTTAAAGAATAATTTCTAAACGCTACTTCTCAACGTAAACATAGGTACGAAAGCAAGCACGAACACGTTACTAAGGAACAGTTTTCCTTTAGCGCATTGGCTATAAGCTAATATTCGAACACAGATTTTAATTGCGTTATTATAATATGCATCAGGCGTGCATCTAAGTATAATCATTAGAAAAGCTCAGAGTCATGATTATTATTATTATTATTATTATTATTATTATTATTATTATTATTATTATTAATATTTATTATTATTATTATTAATATTTATTATTATTATTATTATTATTATTATTATTATACATATATGTTTCACATTATGCTGTTATCGCCCATGATGAGCTAATGGAGTGTTGGCAATTATTATTATTATTATTATTACTATATGTTTCACATTATGCTGTTATCGCCCATGATGAGCTAATGGAGTGTTGGCAATGTCCCGAAGAGGCAGACTGCGTTCCCACGCTGAAGAACAACTGAGATACGTTGGAACAGAAATGACGTCTCCAATGGATCGTGGGTTGCAGCACTCGTTCGACTACCCAACTCTGAGATGAACTCCAGTCCTTCACTGCTCCAAGCGCCGCCGGATTCCAAGGAGAGGGCTACGAAGTCGTGGGTGTTGGTTATGGTGGAATACTTGGCCCTCTTTATTATTTATTACTATTATTATTATTATTATTATTATTATTATTATTATTATTATTATTATTATTATTATTATTATTATTATTATTATTATTATTAAAGACGTTAATGACATGACATGGTGCTCAATTGTCTCTCAGCTAATCTGTGAATTTTATATAGCTCTGCATACTCGAACGCTCATTAGAGCTGCTACACCAACACCAGTAGCTATCACTAATGTGTGGCAACTGTAAAGTGATCAGAAATGTTAAAAGACTTCGTTTTCCTCACCCAGGATTTAACTGAATAGATTGGAAATCGTGCATCTTCATATGCAATAGGACGTTTTACCAAAGATGTAAGAGTGTAAGAGTTCAAACATCTTTGATTTTGGCGTGACATTGCAAAGTGATTTTTACGAATTCGTCGATTTTGCCGGCAGTTAGCCTTTAAGCTGTATAGGTTCAGATGTATCATTAAAGCTTGTAATCCATAGCACAATTAATTTTAGACTGAATAAACATGCTATCTGTTTGTTTGTTTATTCAGATTATTAGCATGTACGCGTACATAATAGTCATGTGCCTGTGTATGAAACAACCGAGAGTTAATCGTCTTTGAAAATGGCGGCTGTTATCTGAAGTGGGCGTGAGCGGTGGGTAGCGGATAACTTTTTATGAGCATTAGCTTTGCCTCCAACAAATGTAATGCTAGGTTTAAGTAAATGCAGTTCATGCTAGGAATTTTACACTTACACTAGAAAAAAATGTCTGATACTACGAAGAGTTTCCTGGGGTTGTTGAACGGTGTTGTCCGTCATGACTACTACGATGAACTGGAGCTTACAGACGATCTACTAAAACAGGAGGTCTACCCGGATTTGCCGGGCCCAGAATTCACAGCTATGATAAGCAAAGCTCGCAATGTAATCAAGGTGAGTATGTGTTCAAAGGCAAACATTTTGTATGGGGATGCGTAAGCCTATTGTCATTTCCTGGTGGAAAAGGGTTGCTGGTGTGCCGTGGTTGGCCGGTTTAATTGACTCTTCATTATCTGGTCATTTCCTCAAAAACAGAGGCAGATTTATTGAGTTGTTACACATTACTGATTTGTGAAAAATTATCTTCTGATTTCTGACATAATAATTAGTTACTGATTAGTTGTTACCAATTACATACTGATTTCTTACATATTATTTACCGATTTATTACAAATGTTATGATTTATTAACAATTGTTCGTTGATTTATTTCGAATTTACCGATTTATCACAAATAATTCATTGATTTATTATGAAGTGTTTTTTTATTAAAATATTGCTCTACATTTTCAGAGTATGGCAACATCAGACATGGACCAGAACCAAGCAGAGACGTTCCTGACATCACAGAGAAAGAAGCGTGACGGAGGGATAACCGAGGACCAAGCAAAGGTGTTCCTTAAACTGTGGAAGTCACATCGTAGTCGCATCCACGAGACTTTGGTCGAGAGATGCAGCTGGAACAACCGACTGAAGAACCTCTCGTGGCGAATCGACGTCCAGTCACGCTCGCGAAAGGCAGAGCAGATGAGCACGGCGAGCGCGATCATCGAAATGCAGCTCGAAAAGAGGAGCGACGGCAGCAAGGTCGTCTGTGGAAACTTAGATATGAAAGGGCTGAATGCTATCTGTGGTTAATCCTTCTCATTAAAAATTGATGATGATGATGACATGCATTTCATTTTTGTGGGCCCTACCACTTGGAATGGGCATCCTCTGGGCCTCTGGTTTTTACCTAGGAACTCCACTTCTTCTTTCTACTCTTCTCTTAAATCTGTCCTCTTTGGCCGTGGTTTGGACAGGGAGCGCCTCTGAGTAGATTTCTTGAGAAGGCTCTATTAAGTTTCATTTATTGATTGATTGATTGGTTGGTTATTTGGTTGGTTGGTTATAATAAGTATTAGCATTCTTCATCTTTCTCTCAAAAGCTTGCCTTTTCCTTTCGGGTCTACCTGGTCTATCAAACGGGGAGTGCTTCTAATAGGCTTAGATTGTTCTGTAAAACACTAGACGAGTCTTACATAACTTGCTCCCTCCAAGGAACTCATCTGCCTATGGTCTCGTGACAGGATCCTGATTCCTGTTGCTATAGTGTGAGGAAACATTTATAGGAAGAATGCACTTCTATTGATTTTGTATTTCTCCTATTTTCTTTGTACACCGCTCTTCTTCAACAGGTTTTATAGAGAATATTCTTATACTCCTACACAAGAATTCTGGAACTGTTCCCTAGACTTACGCACTTTAGAAATGGCCAAATGCAACACGATTGTGATGATGATAATATTAATAACGTTGATGGTTTTTATTTGGGTTGTGTTGCAGGAGGCAGAAGTTCTTCGGTTTGAGGTCGACGAAAGCGGTCTTAAGCAGCTGTTGAATGGCCTAAAGGACGTGGAAGAACTGATCAAGAGTCACACCAACCTATGACCCTATAACCTATGACCTTTGCCCCATGGTTTTCTGACCCCATGATGAATACCAACAGTCGTCTATGATCGAGCGAGGGCTTGTGAACAGACTACTGTTGAAAGTAATGTCTACAGCAGCTTTCAATGTACTTTGGACACACACAACTGTCTAGTAAATGAGCATTCATTGCTTTTCAGAATGCCAGACATTATTTAAGGTCTTTTGAAATGCATTGGCCGTTTTGTCTGACAGCGAATGACCGTGTACATTTGCACAAGCGACGGTCATATCTGTTGGGACGATGGTCTGACCAAAACACTATAGTCTGACATTAGAGGATATTTTATCATGTTGTATTATGAGCTGTAAATGAATTATTTAGTATACGGTTGGTCGAGGAACAAAATCTGTGCCTTGGTAAGTAAAGAGAATGAGATTTCTAAGATGCAGCGGTGATGGTCGATCCTCATTTTGATCTATTTTTGCTAGAAAATATGTTGTTCCTGGTATGCGTCTTGATTCATAGTTGCTGGTCATTCCATTTGGAATTCTCTACCTCCTTGTATTCGCTATTCTCCTATCGAGAGACTATCTTTTGCTGTAAACTGCGAACGTGTTTCTTCTAGTCTACTTACAGCTTTTGATGTTTTTCATGTGAAAATGTGGACTGCTTGGTCTATCCCAGTTTGGTAGTTATACACACCTATAAAATTCGTACTTTAGGAGCTTGTATGCAAAATTCAATATGTTCAATTTGTCTGGGATCAATAATAAATAATAGATTAGGAATTGTTTCATTCACTCATTCGTTGCTAAGATTTATATAGCACCCCTTCAAGGTTGCTACTACTCAGAAGCGTGTAATAGGAATGTCTAGTAATAAGTAATCTTGAACAAACAAGTCCTATTAAAGGTTAATTTTTTAATAGCAATTGTGTTGATAATTTGCAAATAAATGCCTGTAGTTTTTTCCAATATGCTAGTGAAATTTGATGTGCGGTTTCCATTTTTTCCAAAGTAATCACGTGTGCAAAAAATAGGTTTCGTGATAGACCAATAAAGTAGTCTAAATGATCTTGCTGCAGCTAAATCTAACAAGTTGATCTTTCTAAAGATAGTGTAGAGCTCGTAACTGCTCTGCCGAGAGGTCCGACATTTCTGTCGCGCCTGTTTAGGCCTACCATCTAATTAAGCAACGCCGCCGCCTAGCGAAAGAAGGATTAGTCAGCCGTTGAGGAACCGAGCAGTTAATGAATGTTTTGGTCTGCGTCTTCAATTATTATCTATCTGTTGAATTTTTTCGGCGTTAACCACTCAATGTGCACCCGGTCTCTGTGATTTTATTTAAGCGATTTTATGCTCGGGATAGCGCGGTACGTGAACGAGGACCTTAAATAGTCATACGGGCAAACGGTGTTGAAGGATGCCATCTGATTAATTCAATGAAAAATTACCATGGTCGATGTCATGCGTGTATGGTCGCTGCATAAAGTCAAATGCATTAATTTGCATGTTAATTATTCTGGCTGAACTCAGCTTGCAATATCAGCTGCGATGATAATCTCAGCTTAATATACGCGTGGAACCAGCGTTTGCTGACGTGGGATTATAACTTTAAATATGGCTGCTTCGTGGAAAGAGTTATTGACGCTCATAGTTACAATTTTTCTGATAATCACAATTAGTTCGTCCCAAGACGCAATCAACACTGAGAAAAGAGGTGTGTTGAATAAATCTACGATGACTAGTTTGAGAATGGTCGCTTTGGCATTGTTGATAATTTAAAACAAGTGCCTTTCGTTAGACCGCCGGCAGCAGCGGTCCTTTTTGCGAATTGTTGACTTTACCCAGCTGCTATCTGTGTAACTGAAAACTACCAGGAATTGTTTGATGGTGTAAAAATTATCGACATGTTGTTAATTCGTGTGTTTTATGTTGTGAATTTATGATTGTGTGCGTGCGTGGTATTTGCAATGTGCATGCCCTACGCACTTAAAAAATGCGTGGTGCGGCCGAAGGTTTTTCCCGTAAATCTAACAATGACACTAGTCCCGACCATAACCGATGCTCGCGTTACCTAATCTGACCATAATCGACCCTCACGATGCCTTGGCTTACTCTGACTGACCCTCACGACGCACATTACAAGAATTTAGATGTGTTTAGCTGTGCACATGCGCCAAATACTGCGGAATTGTTTACGCGTTCGGCTGCAGAGATAAAAAAAATCCAGTGCAGCCGACTTGTCGGCCAGAGAAGATTTGTTGATTTCAAGTACTTGAAACTCCGCAGCTATCGACATAGCAGGATAGATATGAAAATTGTTTGATAGTTCAGAGGTGTTAGTTAATCCTTAAGGGGTGCTATATAAATGCCCGATTAAATTACATTACAATGTATTACAACTAGCTCTGTATATTGCAAAGGTTGATAAATTAATGGATCTTGTTGTTTCAGAATTACAAACTGATTAACTAAGACTTGATCACATGCGTTTTTGCCTTTCTCAATATAGTTGTCGCAGTTGATGAGACTGAACTAGACGATGATGATGTAGGTACGGATGCTGGTGTTCATTCCCCGATAGAGGATACGGGGGCTCCTGCTGCTGTGCAGGAACCAGGCGACAGGCAAGTGACAAGGGAACCAGAGGTGGCTGATGAAACGGAAATTGGTACGGAGCCAGACGAAACCGAAATTGGCGGCAAGTAGACGACTTGCTTTGCTTTGGATTTAACACTAAGCATTTATATAGCACCGCTATATATATTGGTCACATGGCTCTCTAGATAAGGCATTGTTAAACGGAAAATGCATGTTGAGCTGCTACATACATTACATGCATAATGTTGTGTATGTAATCTAATTTACAACCTCAAGCACTCATGTTGCATTTTTGGTTATTTTTAATTTATGCTCATGTTGCATTTTTGGTTATTTTTAATTTATGCTTTATATATCTTCATGCAATAGCAACAACAATGTTAATAATGAGGATGATAATTATTGTAGTGATAATAATGATGATGAGAGTAACAGTAATAATTATTATGAAACTCACCATAGTAATAATAAAGATAATACCAATAGTTATCATAATGACAAGGCTTATACTAATAAAACTACCAAAGCATGTGTATATTATGTAGTGCCTCTGAGAAGCTATATATTGAAGGGGTGCTACATCTTTAAAATCATTTTGATTGATTGATTGATCGATGTAGTGATGTCAATCGCATGCATAGGTCTGTGTATCTGTTTTCGTTTTGTCTCTGTATGTACGTTAATATGTACGTATGTATGCATGCGTGTAATGTAATGTATGAATAGAACTGTCTTACTTTCCATGAGATTAAGCTTTAGGACATACACAAATGTACATGCAGATATACGTCTGTATGTAATGCGCACATGTACGTGTGTGCACCTATGCATGCATTGCATACGTATGTATGCTCATAATGTATGTACATATGTAATGTACATATTTGTACGTATGCATGTACACGTACATGCCTCTACAGTGTCTAGAATTCTCTTGTTTAGACCCGGTCAGTCAGCTCGACTATAGGCGCCAGAAACTCGAGGAGACATTGGTCGACATTCGGAAAAGCTTCTTGCGACGCCGTTCCCGCGCGGATCCGCGTCCCGCGGGCGAGGGTAATTTGCATGGCACCTTCCCCATTTGCAATCGATCCACCATGTTATGTGCATGAGTGACATGCATTTGTTTGGGGTGAAGGGGGTGCATGCTTTGTGTATGGCTCTCAAGTTTAATTTCATGGAAATATCCTGTGTTTTTGTTTTATCTGTGTATCATACGCATTCATTCACAAATTTATTTAGCATCCTTTCAAGTTAACTACTCCAAAGGGCTCCCAACTCCGGCCCAGACGAAGACATAGGTTTTAAATTGGCCATAAAATGTATCAATACACGATTTAGGGAACAGGTGCAACTCCAGAGAAATTCCATCCCAAATCTTTGGACTGGGTGTCAAATATATTTGCAATGGTATGAATCTTAGAATGCGCCATACACACAGTTGACTTATGGTTTAGAAAACGTCATTCTGATGTGCATTATCAATTACAAATATCGCAGAAAACTCATAAAGCTTAAATAATGACAAATTAGACCTTCTATTCTCAATTGTGTTGTCTTGAGACAAGGCTCTGCGAACCAGAAATATACCTTTGACACCCCTGTCCTAGGGCCTACCACAGAGAATAAACAGTTTTACATAGCTACTGTTTGGACAAATGAGACGATGAGCAATGTATGCAGACTGCATGTGATGTATGAGATGTAGTGCATTTTAAGTATTTAAGTGTTTCTTTTAAATTCTGAACACTGAACATTTTCTTTTATTCATTCATTCGTTCATTACGAAACTTTACATATTAGCTCTTCCTGCCCGGAAGAGCAGAGACCCACTGTGTTGGATGCTCACTCGGGGTAGAGCAACACCTCATGTGGGTCCCACCAGCTGGAACAGCTTCCCCTTTCTCTTCAGGAAGAGCTGGTCTCTGCCTTCCGCATGCACCTTAAGACTTTCCTGTTCTCCGCCTAGCTTTGTGTTGAGTCATGAGCGCCTCTGATTATGAGTGGTGCTATACGAGTGGTGCTATATAAGTTTTCAATTACAATTACAATTGCCTCCCTAACTGATCTCAGTTCCATCTTCTGCTGTGTAAGAATACCAACTTCTAAGTGGCCTGGGTCGGGAGCGCGTATGAGAAAGAATCTTTAAGGATGCTATATAAATTCTGATTGATTGATTAATTGACTTGCGTGTATTGACATTTACCGTACAGTGCACTATAGCTTGTGATGTTTTATTGAAACTGCAATGATAGGCTTGTACTATCTTCTGGCTTTCGTAGTACATTAGATGCAGTTAACTCTGTTGTCAATAACTGGCATGATATTCTTATCAATAGAATACGGTATGTGATTCATTCAAAGATATATATAGCGCTCTTCCAAGGTAACAACTCAAAAGGCTCCCAACTCCAGACCAGACAAAAAGGCATGTTTTAAAATGGCCCACGGATGAAATATGCCGTTGCATGATTTTGGGGCGAGACGTAACTCCTGAGAAAGACCAATCCAAATGCTAGGACCTACAACAGAGAATGCATGGTTTTGCATGGCTGCTGTAAGGGCAAATGAAACCACAAGATATTCGCTTCTGGTTGCCATAATTATGACGTCAATAGATACGAAATACGATGACTTATGTGTTGTTTCTAAACTAACTGTCGTGATTTTTATGCACGGTGCATGCACGGTCACTTTGGCTATCTGGTACATCGGTTGTAGCGGCTCAGTTGCTGCCATATCTTTAACATCTCAGGAGATATACAGGATTGGTTTTACTACAAAAGACTTTTAACGTTTGGCCTGCATGGTGTTCGAACTAACAGATTTGCTTGTGGAGCTAACACTGAAAAGATGTTTACTAGTGGCATGGAGTTGTTGAGAATGTTATGCTGTGGCTGTCAGCAGTCGAGAGTCTAAGAGATGGATATCTTCATAGATGCAGAGTCGCAGTCAAGTCTGGATCCTGATCATAATCGAAGCACTCTTGATCCTGATCCCGATCGAAGAACTCCGGATCCTGATCCCGATCGAAGCACTCTGAATCCTGATCGAAGCACTCTGGATCCCGATCCCAATCGAAGCACTTTTCCGGATCATGCTACGTTGACTGCTGTCGAAAATCCAACTGTCCAAGAAAGGGGCAATGAATTCAAGAAAGCATTTGATAGTGTTTTGTCTGTGGATGAACCATTGGAGGAAGCAAGAAGTGAGTTAAATATTCCTGCTGAGCCTTTGCTTTTGAAGGAATCTATTGAAGAAGCGATCAAAATGAAGATTCCTGATGAACCTTTGCTTTTAAAGGAACCGATGAAGGAAAAAAGAAAAACAAGAATTAATGCTGAACCTGTGCTTTTAAAGGAACCTTCAGAGGAAGCAAGAAAAATGAAGATTCCTGATGAACCTTTGCTTTTAAAGGAACCGATGGAGAAAGCAGGAAAAACAAAGATTGATGCTGATCCTGTTATTTTAACGAAATCTATTGGGGAAGCAACAAAAACAACTGTTGCTGCTGAGTCTTTGCTTTTTGAGGAATCGAAGAAGGAAGCAATTGAAGCCAAGGTTCCTATTGAACTCTTCTCTACGAAGGAACCAATGGAGGAAATGATTAAATCTGACTTGAAGAATGACTTGCCTGTGGATGGCAGAAGAGTTGATGATGAGGTGACCGATGAGGAGGAGACTGAGGAAGGTTTTGATGATGATGAGGATGCAGAGGATGGTGACTCTGCTGCTGCAACCGATGTATCAGATGATGCAAGTGATGCACCGCTGTATTTCGAACTGTATGAGGACGAGGATGGGGACATCGAAAATGATGACGGGGACGATCTAGGAACTGATGTAACTTATTACGAAGAGCCCGAAGCTGACAATGTCGTGGAGCCAGAAACTGAGAATGTCGTGCCCATAACTGACAATGTCATAGAACCAGAAACCGACAATGTAATGGAGCCAGAAACTGACATTGGTGCCGTAAAGCTTAAGACTGACAGTGCCTTAAAATCTGAAACAGACATTGCCATAAAATCTGAAACTGACAATGCCATACAATCTGAAACTGACAATGCCGTAAAATCTGAAGCTGACAATACCATAAAATCTGAAGCTGACAGTGCTGTCCATTTGACGGAGGCTCTGAGTAAGGTCGAAATATTCTCACTAAAGGGTTTGGGTGGATACAGCAAGGCGGGTATAGAAAAGGGTGGTTCTCACACCCTGTTAACAGATAACGGCTTTGATTTTCCAGGTTCCAAAGTCGAAGAAACAGTCGGAAAAAGCGACAACGTTCCATCAGAGACTTTAAGCGCCGATATGACGGAAGCGGCAGAAGGGGGAACAGGTTCCGAGTCCCATCCATTGGAAACTGCGAGAGCAGATGATGCGTTTCGAGGTGTGCCATCGGAACCTGTAGTCCAGGTGACCGTGGATGCACCACAGCATGAACATATGGCACCGGTTCAACTGGATTCTGCGGGTCTGGGGGAAGAAAGACACTTGGCTGCGGAGGAGGTTGGAGCAGGGAAAGCAGTCTCAGAGGTCGATCCAACTGAAGCGGATGATGATGAAACTGATGTGATAGGTGCAGGGTTGAGCGGTGTTGACCAGTCTGTGGGAGGGACGATTGATTCAGGATCTGTTGGGCAGGAATCTATTCCTGTGGAGGCAATCAAGGTAGGTAAACAGCCAGAGGGACATAAGGAGATTGTCCAGGACAGGACAGAAGTGGAAGGCGTGCGAGTTGAGGCCCCACTCGCAGATGGGAGAGTCGAGGGAGCACGCGACGGGGACCAGAGGTATGGAGAGCCTCCTGTTCCAATCGAACAGAGGGAACAAGTAGTGGGAGGTGTGCCAGTGGGAGTTCAGATGGAAAATCTGCAAAGACTTGATGGGACCCAGCCGAAGGAGACTGTTCCAACCGAACGAATGGAGAATGTAGTTACAGGAATACCAGTGGAAGTTAACATGGATGGACAACAGAGACATGATGAGAACCAGCCAAGGGAGACAGTTCCAATTGAACAGAAGGAAAATGTAGAGGGTGTAATACCAGTTGGAGTTCACATAGAAGAACAGCAGAGACCTCGCGAGGCCCTGCGGATGGAGACGGTTCCAATTGAACCGAAGGAAAATGTAGTGGTAGAAGAACCAGTTGGCATTCACATGGAAGAGCAACAGAGATACAATGAGGACCAGCGCATGGAGATGGAACACCTTCCCACGTCGAGCGGAAGTCCTCCCAAAGACGCCAACAGAAAAGTCGGGTCGACGGAAATGAGCGTGGAGAAGGCTGCAGAAGCCGTGGGTACAGCAGATGCCAAGAGGAGGGAAGATGACAAAGGCGCGGAACCGGATGCGGATGTTGTCCACGGTGCCGTCGACTCTGGAACTCTGAGCGTAAGTGCTGCAGATCGGGCAGTGCCACGAGATGAATCCAAGGAAGAATCGAAGCGTGTCGGGGATGATGGCACGGAGGGCCAAGCTGCACCACCGGAGCATGACGCCGCCAATGCCACGGGAGATGGGAGCCCACCAGAGGATGAGAGAGTGGGGCAGCAGTCACAGCCTCCACAGGATTTAGAGAAGGATGCACAAGAAGATGCAAAGAGCAAATACACACAGGTCGACATGGATCTGAAATTCCCCGACAGGCTGTTGGCACAGGATGGTCACGAGTCCGACATTCCACTGCACAGGGAAAGATCCGGGTCTCTCCATCATTCAGGCGGTGGACCCGCGCTGCGCTCTCTTTTGTCGGAAAAGGTTCCCGCGGAGGAGCTTCTCTCCAAGGGCGATCGACCATCCTGGGAGCAAGGCGAGTCATCGGAACACCGTGTCCCTGATGACATCAACCAAGAGCGAACGCAGTCTCCCTTGTACGAAGAGGGAAAAGAACAGCTGGGAGAGGATAGGTCCCCCGAAGAGTTTCCCACGGATGATGATAACTCCTCCGTTGTTTCCCGGTTTCTCACTCTCCGACCGTACGTGATTCTTTCTGAGCGAGCGTTTTCCTTTTTGGATCCGTGGCTGGATGAGATCGTCAGAAGCGTAAGTTATGAGGATTATTGCTCGTTTCTAGATTTGTTCCTCTGGTGGAGATGTGGTCTTACAGTCGGATGGTTTTGTTTATGTACTATTTTGAGTTCTATTTACTTCGCATTAGTTTGGAGAGAAACAGGGAGAGAGACAGAGAGTGAGAGATTTATCAGTGACGCGATAAATACTAGAATTTGAAATACATATGTTGTTTAAGATAAAAATATATATTCAAATAATCAGTTTGAATATACATTCAAAAGTATATATTAAGAATTTTTTCAAAATCTAAAAGTATATATTCAGATTATAGAAATATATTCAAATGATCAACTATATATATATATTAAAAAGTATGTATTCAGAATAAAACCAGAAAGTTAAAGATATGTTTTCTCCTGCCTGAGTAGTGTTTTTACAAGTGCTTTGGATTTGAGACAAAGAAAAAGCAAGACAAAGGCACTACTGTGTTGAGTTGTTAGGCATGTCAATCTGTATAGTTGTACCAACCACATTATTGCTTCAATGCCACTCCATATAAATTAGCCTGAGCAACACCTGTTTGTAACAAGGAACCCAATAGGTCAGAGTGGTCGTCTTGTAACGCGAGGAGTAAGAGTTCGTTCCTCGTTGCCTGAAAAGGTTACCGTGCAAGGACCTTGAGCAAGTCCTTTACCTCGTACTTGCTCAGGACCTTTGATTAACGCTTGGTCCATTATATATTAGGGCTTAATAAATTCAGGATAACAATTTAACTTTATGTTCATGTCTTTGTGTTCAGAAGCCTTAGAGATTGTAGCTAAAAAACAATGGTAGCAAGTAAGTATGTAAGTATATTCTTTATTTAACACGCTGCACATCCGCCCTCTGGTGTGCAATACATTTGAAAGTAGAGCATTCTAATTAAAAAATGTGCAATGGAATTTAATGACAGTTGTTAAGACATTGAGCTTTCGATTGTTTGTAGTAATTGGTGGAATGATGCATGTGATTATGTTGTTGTTGTTGATTTATCTCTCAGTTTCCTCCAGAGCTGCAGACTTTCTTCGTGAAGGCTCCGTTTGCTCTGACTCCCCCACGAGCACTCCTGCTCTTTATTGCTTCATGCATTTCGCTTCTGGTTGTTTCATCATGTGCATGGAGACAGGTGAGAGAAACAGTCAATTATTTTATCAATCATTTGACCTATCAGTCAATGTGTCATTTGATCAATCATTTGATCAAGCGTTTGATCAATCATCTAACCAATCATCTAACCAATCATCTAACCAATCATTTGACCTATCAGTCAATCAATCATTTGATCAATCAAGTTGGAGCTGTCACTTAGTACAAGGTGTCAGGAATCTCGAACATCATTACCTACTTCTTAATATTTGTACTTTGCTGAATATAATAAAGGAAATCATTGATTTTATCTTGCAACTTTAGGTATTTACTGAGCTTTCTCCATGACCTGTCTTTCAACCTCTTGGACCTATAAGTGTGTTGTGTGTCTTTCTTACAGTCCTGCACGCAGAAGTCTCGTCGGTTCGAAAAGCAGTCAATACTTGGTGAGAACCCAACCCTCGTTTCTTCTCTTGCATTTCAAACTCTTGTTTAGTTAATGCACAGTCCCTTAAGCTTGCCTATGAGGTGCTACCGACTTCATTTTCTTGGCCTCGGCATACGAAGGAGGGTAACCAGCCCTCTCCCTCATAGTTTTATCTTCCCACAGACAGTGGAGCAGAAATCTCGGAAAAACATTGAGATCCGTTTAGTTTTTAGGAGTTAAATTTGGATTCAAGTGAGCATTTGGATTGGTGAATCTTGAATCTGTTCATTGCTCTTTTTGACCAACCTGTAGCGAGTGTGCTGACTGTGAAATAATTAAAATGTTTTAGAACTCTTCATGTTTTACTAATTAAATTAAAACTTTGGAAATGTTTGATTTGATTCTGATGTCAGAGCAACTTTCGACCGTTCAGGGTGCGCTTCTAATATCGGAACACGAGAAAGAGGCAGTGATTAAAGAACTTGAATCGCTCAGAGAACAGGTCAGTCCTTGATTCGTGGTTTTCTCATTTCTTTTTCTGATGCAATGGTAATCACCACTCTGTTTTTCCATCTCTGGGACCTTGTGTATTCCCAACAGCCAATCTTTCGATCTAAGTATTCTCCATAATCCCAAAAGCCGTCTTTCGATCTAGGTATTCTCCATTGCCTGTCTTTCGATCTCTGGCTTTCATGGAGTCTGTTGCGTGAGCTCTTCTAATATGCATGCCTCTATTTTTTAAGCAGCAGTTATGAATGGTTCGCCATACTTAGGGCACTACACAGATGCTTAAATACGAGACAGTTATACTCCATATCCCACGATTAGCTTCAATGTCCTGCCTTTGACTTGCCTTAACAAATCATTATCTTTGTTGTTTCATCGTATGTGTCGTCATTTCTTCAGGTTCATTCGTATGAAGATCGGTCTACCCTATCTTCAGGTGAAGCCGGCCAGCTATCGTCGCAGGTCCAATCGCTCACGGTAAGCTATCCATGCTCCAGTCCGGACTTCTTACCACTGAAAGTTTCACCACAGACCAGTTATGTCCTGTCTGATACTAAAAACTAATGTACTTCTCTGTTGTTGTGCATATTTTCAGAAAGACTGAGCTGTTTGTGGCCATTACAACTGACCACAGCCGCCATGATGATATCATTGTGCCTCTGTATAGTTATTCTGTGAGAGGCGCTATATAAATCAAAAGATATGATACGATTATACATGCGACTGAGGTGCCTTAGGCCTAAGAGTTCAATTGACAGCAAGCATATAGGTATTCATTAGACATGCGTAAAATATCTGGTGCCCTGGTTGTCTTGAAACTCTCGGGGTTGGAGTCCGGCCTTTGGTATAGCATTTTGGAATATACCCCTTCCAGCCCTATTTAAATTAAATTTATTTCAATTGATTTTTATGAATGCTCTGCGTTAAGTATACTCATATTTAACTCTAAAATTCTATAGCATTTTATTTAAGTTAAATTTTATGAATTCTCTGCCTTAAATATACTTCTATATAAACCTCACATTCTATATTTTTTTAATTTAAATTAAGCTAAATGTTATGGGTACTCTGCCTTTAAGTAGCTCATATTTAATCCTGAAATTCTATGACATTCTTTCATCTGTTATTCTTCACCTGTGTTGTTATGTATTGACCTTGCTTGTTGCCAATGACCTCTCATCATCAAATCATCAGCTTCTAAATCTAATGTTTTCATTTAATTCAAATTCGCATCTTTTCCTTGTGTGCAAATGCGCAGTTGGAGAGGGGTGCCCTGCAGCAGAAGGTGGCTCAGCAGCTTGATCAGATATCCGATCTTTCGACGACTGTGTCTTCCCAGCTCCAATCGATCAGTACCGCTACAGAAAAGGTAAGAGTCACGTTGTTTCTGTACTTGGTGCAGTACCTTCTCATTGTTGGTCATTTCAATTCAATCACAGTCGATTCAATTGAACAGCATTACTTGCGCAATTTCATACTACGATATGTGTCAATAATATCGGTCTATCTATTTAATTTATGTAGCACCTCTTTAGGATGACTATTCAGAGATGCTCCCAATCTAGGACCGGTCAAAGAGGAAAGTCTTGAGAAGTTCTTAGAAAGAGCTAGACAGGTCACGCACTAATGAATAACAGAATGTAGTTGTAATTGTAATAGTAATTTTAGATTGTAAATTAGATAGCTGAGGTATTATATCCTGTTACACAGTGAGTGTGGATTTGATCTTCTTCCCCTTAGATGGTAACCGTGTAGGGAGAGACCTTCATCAAGTCCTTCACTCATTAAATTTCTCTGTGCATTTTATGTTCTGTTGTATGGCCGTGCGTGCACTTCTGAACTTGTGAAGGAGTGCAATTGCTGATACAGTTGCATTGTATCGTATCAACCAAAGTTGTATTGTATTGTATTGGTTGGCTAGGAAGAGCACACTTTGCTTGCTGTTATGATTCGAGTTAGAGCTTGCCAGGTTTGGTTTTGTGATTAGTTTTGGCATTATACATTCGGTGAGAACATTGATTTTTTCTGATTAACAGAGTCGATCTCTGCAGAAAAAGCTGGATGATACAACTGCCCATGCCGGAATGCTCGAATCACAGCTCTATGAAGTGAGTTGGACATTTCAATATAAGCTTTTTCTCTCCATTGAACACTGTGGTGTGTCAGATGGTCATTTATTCATACCCATCGCCATCAGATGGCTATCAGCAGGTGCTGATGATGATGATTATGATATGATTATGAGTGAGATAATGATGTTGGTGATGATTATGATGATTAAAATTATGATGATCATGATGTTGACTGTGATTATGATGATAGATGGTGATGATTATGATGATCATGAGTAAGATTGTGATGATGGTTATGATTATGATAAGTAAGATTGCGATGATTGTGATGCTGATTATGATTTTGACGATGATTATGATCATGATGATGAGGATTATTAGGATGTTTAAGATTATGATATTTATAATGTTAATTATTATGATTGTGATGATGGTCATGGTGTGATTATGATGATGATCATGAGTTGGATTATGATGATGATTCTGATATTTAAGATTATGATGATGATGATAAATAAACAATATACTCGCTTGATGCCCACCGAGTTCATGGTTTTGGTGGTGCTATATAAATGATTTGATGTGATGTTGTTTTGTGTCGATAGTTGCAGACGACGCTACAGCAGTCGCAGAGCAGTGCGCTGGAGATGCAGTCTCAACTCCAGTCAATGACTGAAGAGATCTCCATCCTACAGACCAGTAAAGACCAGGTATGGGTGGATGGATGGATTGGTGGATGAATGATGAAATGGATGAATAGGCGGATGGGTTGGTTGGATAGATGGATGGATAGGGGATGTATGATGGAGGAATGAGTGAATAGTGTGTAGTGGGTGGATGGATGGAGGATGAGTGAATGGATTGTGGGGTGGATGGGTAGGTGGTGGGTGGCTGGGTTGCTTGAAAGATAGGTTGGTAGGATATGGGGATGAGTGGATAGCAAGATAGATGGATGGATGGAGCAATGATGGGTTGGTGGATAGATGGTTGAATAGTGGCATTATGAGTTTGTTTCTGGTCATTTGAGAACCCCTCAATGTAGGATGCTATGGGGAGGTATGTCTTGAGATGACTTGAAAAAGTTTCTTGAGCTTTTGAAGGTTATTAGATTTGATTTCTATATGCTTCACTTTTTTTAAGCAGTAAATCCGTGTGTGTGTGTGTGTGTGTGTGTGAGTAGACCAGCGTTTCCCAAACTGTGTTCCGTGGAACTCTAGGGTTCCGTGAGGCGATGACAAGGGTTCCGCGGAAAACTTTCTATAAGCTTCAAACAGCTTAAAATTTATAATGCAAAGTTTTCATAGGAGGCTTTTTGTTAAACATCTTTATATGCAAGAGAATTCATGTCATTGTCATCGATATTTGTGTTGTTATTAATCTAATCTACGTCTAAACCTGTAATCTAAGATCTTTCCTATAATTGTCTTCAATCTCGAGTATTTGTACCCTTACACAAAATATGTTTAGTTTTGGATGGGGGTTATATACAAAAATTAAGATCAGAAGGTCCCACCTTGTGCTGTTATTTCTTTGAAATCTGGCGACTGCCATGACTCCAATCCTCTCCAGTTTTTTCTGTCCGAAGTTGCATCTCTTAATTCCTCCAGGCTCATTTCAGTTTTTTCATGTATCACATCCATCGATTTTTTCCTTGGGCGCCCTCTTTTCTTTTTTCCTCCTCCACATGCCAGCATCATTTCTTTTTCCATTCCATTTGATCGCATAACATGTCCAAAAAACCCTAGCTTCCTTCTCAACGCTGTTTGTTGTAACGTCTCATCATTCTCGACTCCAATCTTCCTGCGCACTTCTTCGTTTGTCTTCTTCTCCGTCTATGATTTTCTCTGCATCTTCCTCCATATCCACATTTTGCATGTGTTGATTTTCTTCTCCATGTTCTTTGTCATTGTCCATGTCTCACAGCCATATAGTACTGTAGGAAAGATCATTGCTCTCACTAATCTTTTTTTTGTGTCTATGCTCACATGTTTGTCTTTCCATATCTTTTCCAGTCCGTTCATTGCAGCTTTCCCTATCACCACCCTTCTCTTTATTTCCGAGTCACATTTTCCCTCTTTTTCTATTAATGATCCCAGGAATGTGAAGCTTGTTACCACCTCTATTTCCTCTCCGTCTATCTCGAAATTGTCCCAATCAGCTGTTGTCATTATCTTTGTCTTTTTAAAGTTGAAGTATAGGCCTGCCTTCTCACTTTCCCAAGGTCCCACAGCCACACAAAAATTGGGAAACGCTGGTATAGATGAACTATTTGACCTTGCATAGTATGACTTCGTAACGGAAGTTCTGTTGTTGTTTGTAGCTTCTGCTAGAGGCTGAAGGATGGAGCGAGAAGTAAGCATTATTCAAGCACTCTGTTACTTGTCAATCAGTTTATATCTTTTCATTCTTTTTTCCTGAAGCAAAACTATTTGAAACTATTATATAAACTATGTTGGACTCTTTTGTAAATTTAGGAATTTTAGATCCGCAATTGCAATCCACCTTGCATGTATTTAAGGATTTTTCACCAGTTTAGGATGCCTTCATGTGGACATGGCGAGTTAAATTTAAGAATAGAGGTATTTGAAGCTTGGTTGACGATTGTGCAGATATGGTTTTGTTGATGACATTAATCATGGTTTGATGATATCAATAATAATTATGATAAGAAAAATAATAGTAGTTATCACAATAGCAATAATAATAATTATTATTATAATAGCTTTAATAATAGTTATAATATTATGGGAATAGTCTGTGTTTGGAACTGATTCTAAATTGTTTCTGTGATTCAGGGTCCAGGAACAGGCTGACCAGATCTCGAAACTTCGTGATCAGGAGAAGACGCATCAAGAAGCCATCGGCCTAAGAGACAAGGAAATCAATGTTAGTCTGGGCAGAAGATATTCAGCTTCACTTTGTCCAATTAATAATAATTATAATAATTATTATAATTATGCTAGTAATAATAATAATAATATTTTCTCATACTAACAAACTGCAGTTTGATTACGAGTATGGTATGAACGGATGATGACGAGTTGTTTTACTCTATCTTTAGTTTTTGCCTTTTCGGCAATTTCGCATGTCCATTGTCGCCATTTCTCTCTGTTCTGAGCCTCCACATTCATCCTCTTGTAGTTACCTCCTTCCATCACCCAGTCCATAATCATTGTTCTCAGTCTTCTTCTGGGCTTTTTCCATTCATTTAGTAATTTATTGCAGGAGTTGAATTAACTGTGAGCAGCCATGCAAGGCGCACTTGCTGTTATACATCTAATTTAAACCAATGCCTAGCGAAAGAAGGACTAGTCAGACTTGCAGGAGATATGGGGGGGTTAGGTTAGGGTTTTACATGGTCCTAATTTTCCCTTAATCAAAATTTGTTAGCGAATCCACCCTGTCAATTGAAGTCTATGCTGCAGGTCCGAACCTGCAGTTGTCGGACTCAAAACCCTCTTCGCTACATAACGAACCGACCTGCCTCTCCTGTAGCGCTCTCCTGTAGCGCTCTCCTGTAGCGCTCTCCTGTAGCGCTCTCCTGTAGCGCTCTCCTGTAGCGCTCTCCTGTAGCGCTCTCCTGTAGCGCTCTCCTGTAGCGCTCTCCTGTAGCGCTCTCCTGTAGCGCTCTCCTGTAGCGCTCTCCTGTAGCGCTCTCCTGTAGCGCTCTCCTGTAGCGCTCTCCTGTAGCGCTCTCCTGTAGCGCTCTCCTGTAGCGCTCTCCTGTAGCGCTCTCCTGTAGCGCTCTCCTGTAGCGCTCTCCTGTAGCGCTCTCCTGTAGCGCTCTCCTGTAGCGCTCTCCTGTAGCGCTCTCCTGTAGCGCTCTCCTGTAGCGCTCTCCTGTAGCGCTCTCCTGTAGCGCTCTCCTGTAGCGCTCTCCTGTAGCGCTCTCCTGTAGCGCTCTCCTGTAGCGCTCTCCTGTAGCGCTCTCCTGTAGCGCTCTCCTGTAGTGCTCTCCTATCTCTTTCAGGTGTTGCGTGAATGCTATCAACAACTGAAACTGTTTGAGAGCTGCTTGGATTCGTCTGGCATGACCAGCGAGGAGGGCGATTGCAAGGATGAGGATGATGAGGAGAACAGGAAACAAGTTCGAGATGAAGTCCAGAAGAAAATCAAAAGCATGATCGACGTCGCACAGGTCTCTCATGCTTCCGTTGTTATTTTTTTCTCTTGTTCTATGGGTTACGTCTTTTCACGGATGTCTTGAAGTGTAGATTCACAAGTAATTGAAAACTTAGAAGCTATGTATTCTCAGGCGTAATGTAAACTTAAAACTAAGACTACTTTTCTCTCAACACCTATCTATGATACACATAGATGACTTCTAAGTTTTCAATTACTTGTGAGTTTAGATAACTTCTAAATGCACATTACTTGTAAATTTATATAGCACTCAAGACTCCAACAAACGCATCTGTAGAGACTAGCCACTCCAGAGCGACGCTACCCTGATTTTCATGATCTCGAGTGAAAAAATGTACTTCATGCCCCTAGATAGGCACCGAGAGAGAGATGTAGTCTCTTAAGTTTGCGAAACTGCTAAGCTTGCATTACTTCTGAGTAAACATTACTTCTAGATTTACATTTCTTGTTAGTTTACATAGGTTCTAAGTTTGCATTGCTTGTAAGTTTAAATCACTTCTATGTTTCCATCACTTCTAAGACTACATTACTTCTAAGTTTACATTACCATAACATTTACATGACTTTAATTTATATAGGTTGAAATGTGATATAATTTTAACCATTATTTATTTGTAGGTGAATGCAAAGCTCAATGCAACTGAGGAGGAGAAGAATTCGCTGAAGCATGCATTGTCGATGGAAATGGAAAGCCGAATGGAGTTGGAAGGTCAGGTTAAATGGTGGACTTTAAAATGATTTCATGAGTGGAGAGATGTGTTTTTATGTATTAATACATAGCATTTTCAGTGTGTTGATTGTTGAATGGGATTGTGTTGATTGATGATGGGTTGTGAAATATTAAATAGTGGCTAGGGATATACTGAATAGTATGTAGTGATGGATGTTTAATATTTGGTATATGTATTGAAATGGCAAATAGTGACTAGGGAAATATTGAATTGTGGCTAGTGAAATATTTGGTAATGGCTGAGGAAATATTGAGTAGTATCTAGTAAAATGTGAAATAGTGAATAGTGGCTTAAGAAATAATGAATAGTGACTTGGGAAGTGTGGACTTGTGGTTAATGGAATTTGTAATGGTGGCTAGTGAAATGTTGAATATCATCAGTTAGCGAGTAATGAACAGTGGCTGGGGAAATGGCAAAACTATTGGAAGGCACTAGCAAAACGTAATGTAATGTTCTGGTTGTGATTGTTAACCACAGACCAGGTGAAGCTGATGAAGGCCGAGATGGAGAAAGTGATGGAGCGTCGACAGGAAGCGGAGCAGCAGGCCACCCGAACCGCTCTCAAGATGGACGTCCTTGTCAACTACTTCAAGGAAAAGGAAACTGATCTCAACCGGTTGGCATCTCAATATTTTCCGCTTCTATCTGGATATATATGTTGCTATTTATATGCCAACTTTTACCAAATACCGATTTTTATATCAAGATATGTTGCTATTTATGCGCCTCCTATAGACCAGATATATCAGTTTCTATCGAGATATGTTTCATCATATCTATTTGTATGCCTCCTGTTTCTAGATATCAGTTTTGTTGATTTATGTATCTATTTAAATGCTGGTGATTAGATTAGATTATAACTTATTTGATCAGATTATTAGTGATTTGATTAGATTATAATTAATTAAATTAGATCATAAGTGTTTGGATTAGATTACAAGTGATTAGATTATTTGATTAGATTATAATTAATTAGATTGGATTGGCCTTGCTTTGGCTTCATTTTAAACGGGGCTGATGATGTTTAGATCGTATGAAATGAACTTTTTAGGAAACTGGGCGAACAGGAGGCTCGTGAAAGGGCAAGTGTCGACCAATTGGTGAATACGGACGAAAGAACAAAGGAATTCGAAAATATGGTTCACCTATACAAGTGAGTCATCACCATTGTTTTATTACACCTTACGATGTATATATGTGTATGTATGTAACTGGCTGTGTATATAGCGCCTTATAAGAACCTCTCGAATGTGCTAAACGTAGCTACCCAACAGATCTAAGTAAATGCGGTTTGAGTAGTTTAGAAAAGTTGGCTGCAAGCAGTGCAATGTTGTGAATTTGTAATGGAAGAGCGTTCCAGTATGACGGTCCAATGCATGAGAAAGCACGGTTTGTCGTCATAGATGTACGGGAACGCGGGACCATCAAGTCTCCACGAGCCGACGATATATGATAAGTAAACGATTGTTGTTGGTAAGTAATTTTGGCCCTATGTAATGACTATGACAATGGTCATTAAGTCATTTTGGCCATATGTAATGACTGTGACCATAGTCACTAAGGCATTTTGACCATGGTCATCAAGGCACTTTGGTAATTGGATAATGCTTATAAATATGAAGTCAATTATTTTTGTCATTATACAAAGACCAAACAAAGTTGGTTTGACATTTATGTAATGATTGTGTTCTGTAGTCATTTTGCTTTATACAATTGATGACTAAATATGACGATGGATTATTAAGTCATATTATATGTGACATAATGCCTATGTGATGGGTTAAATTACAAGTGATTAGATTATTTAATTAGATTTGCCATAGTTGATTTTTTTTCGTGTTTTGTGCCTATCCAGAGAACAAGTTGAGGACCTTCAGAAGGAGATACAGAGCATTGAGGCTGACTACAGGAAGCAGGCAAGTAGTATGAGCTGTTGTTTGAAAGGCATGTACACGATTATGGGGGACTGGGCGTGCACGGTTAGGACAGACTGTTTGGGGTT
The DNA here is from genome assembly GCA_959347315.1 of Bimastos eiseni. Classification (NCBI taxonomy): domain Eukaryota; kingdom Metazoa; phylum Annelida; class Clitellata; order Crassiclitellata; family Lumbricidae; genus Bimastos; species Bimastos eiseni. The sequence continues at coordinate 45,034,849 of OY365809.1, read as the reverse complement.
ATGGGGGACTGTGCAGGGTTAGGAAGGACTGTCTGGGGTTATGGAACACTGTGCAGAGTTAGGAGGGACTGTTCGGGTTGTGAGGGACTGTCCTGGGTTATGAGGGTCTGTCCAGGGTGCACTGTAGCACTGTACAGGGTTAGGAGGGACTGTCCTGAGTTATGAGAGACAGTCCAGGGTTATAAAGGACTGTGTGGAGTTATTAGGGACTGTCTGGGGTTATGTGGCCTGCAGTCCTTAACATTCCTTACTGATCTTCATACATCATACTATCTTCATATTGGCTGACTTTTAGTACATATTTGGTGCAATAAGAAAACAAATCAAGGCATATTATTATTAATTATAATTATTAATTAAATTTTTGATTTGCTTGGCAGTACTATGTTGTGGCGTCCCTCATGTCTATGTGTTACTTGTGCAGTTATACGTAAACATTATGGTTGTTTTTTTTATGTTTACAGATCGCGCTGCAAGAGAAGAAGGCTCATGAGAACTGGGTGAGGCTTATGTCCGATTACTTACTCATGAACGCTAACCATCACGACATTTTGATAATTAAAACCAGTTAGTTAGAACGCATCTATTACGTAGAATTCTTCTCTGTCTCGTTGCGTTGTTTCATATAATTATGCTCCTTTGGTCGGTGAAGGATACGTATAGCTACTGTTTAATGATGTTGCGTTGTTACGTTGGAGTTGCCCTCCTCTTTCATCCGGTCTTGGGACGGACATCCATAGGTGTAACGTTGTGTTGCAATGTTGCCCGTGGCCGGTTTCCACCGATTTTGAGATGTTATACTCATTATTATTGTTATTATAATTATTATTATTATTAATTGTTATTCTTTTTTGCCTCTGAACTCCCAGACGAATGCGAATCGGTTGAAAGTTATTCTATTGTGATGCCTGTTGCAGCTGGTGGCTAGGCAGAGCGAACGAGAAGTCAAGGAATACAAGATCGAATCACAGATGCTGAGGCACAAGTAAGGCGGCCACTGTTTAATTACATTTGTGATAAGTAACTTCGATTGTGCACAGCGTATTAACCATAGACACACCAATGCATGGACGTAATGAGGCCGATATTGAAAAGATCAGTTTGTGGGATGCTTTAAGGGACAAATCAAAGGTACTAAATAGATTCTTTCATTATTAGTATTATTGCAGATCCATTTATGATGAAGCGTTAGTATTGGTTTTGCCAATGTATTTATTTGAGAAGCATTATTGAATGAATGAATTAGTTTTAAGGAGCATTGGTGTTGATATTGCTGATATATTTATGAGGAAGCATTAGTTAGTTCTGGTCTTACCAATGCATTTATTAGGAAGCATTAGTACTAGTATTACCAACACCATTTCCAGTATTGTTAACTCACACTATTCTGTTTGTTTGTAGGATCCTAGAATTGCAGAATAAGTTGGAGGCAGCGACGGCTGAAATGAAGACAGGGCAGGAAATGGCTCAGGCAGCACCTGGATTAGGTTAACTCTTCTTGTGTCATTTTTTTTTATCCACTACGAGGGTGGGCATGGGCCCAAGGGCCCGACAATGCATGTGGCAAAGACTAGGTCTGCTGTCAATGTCCTCATAAAGCCTTGATGTGATTTAGAGGCCCATGCCTGCTTAGTTGCCTGGATCTGTTTGACTCCCTGCCTAAGGGCCTGGAATTTCTGTGACTGCTGCTCTTCTCTGATCTATGATAATAAATTAATAATAGTAATGTATAATAACAAAGTTAATAATAATTATAGATAATGAGGATGTTACAATTTTAATGATATAATTAATGACAATAATGATGAATAATATGGCTAATCAGTAATTCAATAACGAAAATTATTGATAATGAGTGTATATTAACCAAGGAGTTTGTTTTCCATGAATTGTAGGCTTGGCAAACGGAATACCTCCGGGTGACGATCGTCCTACGTCTCGACCATTGCTCCAGCCCCCATTCGGGTTATTATTAGTATTATTAATTAAATTTTGTATGTGCACGTGGTCACACCGAAACGTGAATCTGAGGCACGTTTCTATGTTTTAAACATGATCTTAAATTACAATTTGGGCATGAACTTGGATTATGTTATGGCATTAACTTAAATAAAATTTTGAAGATGAACTTAAGCTGCATTTTTAACTTGAGCCATGTTTTACACATGAACCCAAATTACATTTTAAAGATGAACTTAAACTATATTTTGAAAAAGAACTGTATATTACCCATGCACCTAAACTGCATTTTTAACATTCTTTGTGCTGGTCTCTTTCCAGGCCGCCACCGTTCATTCCCGGACCATTTCCGCCTCTTGATCGCTCTCTCCCTCCTCCTCTCTTCGGACCCCCGATGCCTCCGCACCCCTCGATGCTGTTCGACAGGCGGGCACAGGACATGAGGTCGCCACCCCCGTTCGACATGTGGCCACCCCCGTCTCACATGCGCCGGTCGCCTATGCCCCCACGCGATCGCTCTCCCCCTCGGAACCGCTCTCCTTCACCCCCGTCGCAGAGGGGGCGCATGTCCCCAACGTCCCTCCGGGGCGGTCGCTATTCGCCGCCACGCGGGGTTCGGTCACCGCCGTCTGTGATAGGGGACAGGCATTCCCCGCGATTCGCTGGGCCGCGCGGGGGTCCACATCCTGGAGGCAACCCGAGGCCGCCGCGGCCGCCCCACAACCGACCGGGGATCGACCAAAGACCAGGTATATGTTTATTTTTATGTGGCAAATTTTTTTGGAAACTCACAAGGATAGTATACATGGTTGTATATCAGAGTTGAAAGTGTATATTTTTCTGTTTATGTATCTGTGTATTTATGGAAGATAATTGTTATTTCTGTTTTTTTTTCAATAGTGTCAATAAAAAAGAATTGATTGGTTTAATAGTAGTAGTAATAATAGTAGTTGTAATAATAATACTGATTTTTATTATTTTAGGTCCACGACTTCCACCTCATCTCCAGAGATCCGACTTCCACGTTCCCTCCTCCGGCCAGCGTTCATCGACGCCCGACTGCTAGACCATGGACTGAATATAATTCATGACAAAGGAAATGGACAAAGACAATTGAACAACTCCAATATCATTTTAATAGGGCCCTGTACATTGGAGATCACTTACACGTGTTCGCTAGTCATTTTCCCCCTCTGTATGTAGGCAACTGTGACCGAACTAGGTTTACATTTCCACTGTTACTCTGAAATGAGGTGCTCTTTGAGATTTACTCGCTGCTCTCGACTCGTCCTCGTCTTGGCTCTGTTGGCGAGATTATCTTCCGATCGCTTTACGGTCTCCCTTTTGACCGAAGCTTTTTATTTCTTGACCTCCAACCTGTTTATTGCAAATGTCAATGAAGTAATTGTATAGTGTTGGGAAGGTTTAGCTGATGTTTATGCTTGGCTGAATTGTTCAACTGAAGTGCAGGCTTGGCTGGACTAATGGCTTGGCTGAACTTATTGAGCACTTCAACAGCATGATGTTCTAGGGTGCTCCAAATAGAATGACTTCACAGGTTTTGTGAATTAAATATTTGTATATGGTTTCTTCTTTTGCAGCACTAAAACTATGTGAATGCTTACGTTTGAAGTTCGTGTTTTCGATGGGTTCCTGTAGAATATTATTTAAGACCCAGGTTGTTATTTTATTAGATGCTGTTTGTGGTAAATGCTGGTGCCACCAAAACATTGTGACAAGAGTTCAAGAACAGTTCAACTGCCAGAACATTTATGATGCTCATGGTGAGGTTGACATTCAGGCAATTCCTGAAAAATAAAGTTTGTAATAATTAACGCTGGAGCTTATAATAAATAATTAACACTGGTGTTTATATGTAATAAATAACACTGGCTTTGCAAACCTTATCAAAGCTGCATTATGATTGGTTTTAAAGAGATGAAAATTTAAAAATTTAATGATATTTAATTTAGATTCATGTCCAGTGGTTGCAGCACCCGTTAAAATTTTAATAATAGTAATAAAATTTTAAAAATAATAATAATACTAATCGTAAATGTTTGAATTCAGCTTTTGTCCAGTGCCAAAGGCCCTTTGTTGTTTTTGCACTAACCATGCCTAACTGTGTGTTTTGTGAGTGCTCTAATAATACGTATGTTAATGTTTCGTACTTTGCATTCGTCTTTTGAAAAGTTTGAACAACACAAGGCATTTTGTGTTACTACGGCTGGTTGTATATGTCGATGTTCGGACGATTGACCGCGCGATTCGTTTATTTGTGGTGATTACAACATGCATTTCCAGACTTTATGGTTTAGTGTCTTCATCTTTCATGATGTCAATTAAATGCTGAAGGATTGTCAAACAGTTGTTGTTTTAATAATTATGTTACATTCATATTTAAGTTGGCATATTTATGTCAACAGGGGGTGGGAGGGACAGAATTGTCTGGTGCACAAAACACTAACAAGGCTATCATGAGGGGCTACTAAGATTGGCACAGACCTGTTAACCTCCCCAAGGTTGACAAATCCTGAGGTGGCGTTGGTAATATGGGCAGTATGACTTTACAGATAACAGTTAATAAAGTTTAAACTATTAAATACACTCACTAAGACTGGTTTCTCGTACTAACACATTAAACATCTGTTAAAATTTGTGGATTTCAATATGCAATTCAATTTTGGGAGGTGCAGCACGGAAATTATGGCCTGGGGAGGTAAATCCGCCTCTGGCTGCATGTGCACAGGTTGCAACATCTAACCAGCTGGGTCAGCAATGCAGGAATGCTAGTCGTGGTTAAAAGGACACGAGCGAGCAGGTGGATGGATTAATAATTATTATGCATGCATTAATTTCTAAAGAAGACAAGACACTAGAGTCGTCAAACCAATTTTAGTCTGAAAAGAAGCTGCCACAAATTACACAAGTTACAGATGGATACATTATGCTCGACGTATGCGTAAACTCGGCTAACGCATAACAATCAAATTACCGGTTGCGAGCTTATTCACGTACAGGATTTGTATCGATATATGTCTCCGCATAAAAGCGAGCGAGACATCTCGTTCATGATTACGACCTGTATACATCCGTGAGTTTCTTCGTTCTGTGCGTGCAAAAATTTTAAGGAAATTTAATAAAAATAACAGATATTTGTTGACGATGCAGTTAGAGAGCATCACTTGGCAATATTTGTCGCATGTAAATTACGACGACCCTAAGAGTCCCACCCGCGAAATGGCGACGCCAACCCAGACGATGTACCAACACAAAACATGAGATAAACACTAACTAGAAGTCCGTATGGCCTAAACATCAAATTCTCCGTCCATTCGCGAGAATACTGGCACGCGAAAATCACTTTAGAGTGATCTCGAAGGCTACATTGAGCTTCACGCCCGGCTTTCGGATCGTCAACAGCTTCTTGCTCGCATCATAGCTTGAGTCGAGAGTAACCGCAAGTCCTGAAAGAAGCACGAGTTATTGGTACTACTAATTGAGTTCATTTCTTATTTATTTATTTAATTTGTAACACATGCTGTAATGTGAATCTGGGGTGTGGGTAGTCAGACCCCAGAAGAAGATGCAGTTTGATGTCCGGGTGTTGAAACCAAAAAGAAATAGTGAGTTTTGAAAGAAGGAAGTATATTTGAGCTATGAAGTGATAGAGAGTGACTGTCAATTCAATTCCTTGGGAGCAGAGGCATTTTAAGAAAACATTTCCAGTTTAACAGATTATTTCCACTTTAAGAAACCAATTCCACTTCAAGAAAGCCTTTCCACTTTAAGAAAACCTTTCCAGTTTAAGAAGCCATATCCAGTTTTTTAAAATTTCCAGTCAAAGACTAACTAATAATAATAGTTTGATTAACCTCTTACCCGGTGCAGTGAGCTGAATGTTTTTAAGATGGCTTGAAATCCCTAATATCTGAATCTTCTCAATCCATACGTCAGATGCAAACTGGTGAGCAGGATTCAAGTTCCTGGAAAAAAGGTTTGAGCAAACAACGGTACAACGAAGCAGATCAACACAGCTATAATAAACTCGAGAAATGCTCTTGCCACTTAAATTCGAACACAACTCGAGCATACAGCCACTTTTAAATACTCTTACTTGTACTTGAGCAAAATTACCTGAGACCAATCTACTAGAGATCTAGTACCTGAGATACTTGAGACCAAAGTATTTGAGACCAAAGTATTTGAGACTAAAGTACTCGAGACCAAAGTACTCGAGAACAAAATGATACCAAAACACTTTAGACCCAAGACTTACCTCTCTCAAACTGCTTACCCACCATAGTCTGCCTTTCTGTCTTACACACTCATCTACTGGATACCATTGACCTGATTACATGCCACCGCTTGATGCTTTGTGCAGAAGACACCAGCGATATAGCCAGTGATTGAATTGTCGGGGAGGTTGGGAGGGTTCAAACCCCCAGTTCAGTTTTCAACCCTGCTAGTTAATTCTAAAAAAATTGTCTCGGGATCAAGCAAAGCCCAGATCAGCTTTTAGTTGCACCAAAACCCACAGTTCACCTCTACAATTTAGCTTGTATACCGGTTTCAGGTTGGTGAAAAAGTTTCAAACCCCCAGTTCAAATTTAGCAATTCAAATGCTGGCTTTAGCAGTCACTAATTACAATTATGAACCAAATGATGAACTGATAGCGGGTAACGTTTATATATCGTAAACCGCCTTTATTAACAACACAGTTGGTTACCTGCTTGACAACTTGTTGTTTGCAAAACTAAACTGACGATGAATGAACTGTCCATTCTGATAGTTGAACGAATGGAAATCGTCATGATACAGATCACCCTGTGCTTGACCCTACAAAGAAATTGTGTCAATAATCTTCAACATCTCACTTTTGCTCACCATTTAAAGCAGGAATGTCAAAGAGCCCGCATTTCTGGCCCACCGACGATGTATATCTGGCCTGCCAAGCCTTGTTTAGAGAAAAAATAATTGAGAAAATGGAAGGTCTAATATGTCATTTTTAAGATTTAATGAGTTTTCTGTGGTGCTTCTTTCATTGATGATGCATATCAGAATCACGTTATCAAAGCCTAACTCAACTGTTTGTATGGTCCCCTCTGAGATTCCTACACAATTTTCCTCAGGTGCTTTCGGCCCTCTGGCCCGCCACTTGCTGGAAAATATTGCTACTGGCCCGCCATCACAAAAATGTTTGACAACCCTGCCTTAAAGATTCTAAATTCAACTTGGCTTTAAAGGCATAACACCGGGGTCGAAAATCAGACCGCCCTTCTAATCAATATGCATTTGCTTAATTCCAATAGCCTTTCAAGGCCTGAGGAACCTCATTCTCACGTACAGTAATAGCAGCTGGCTAATTGAAATGGCAACAATTAGTTCAGTCTTTATGAATAGACAGTCGTGCACCAAGACATAAGTATATTCAGAGCACATTAGCATTTGGCATCAAACAGGGTATACATTCATTCGTGCAGGGTAAAGACAGCTAGCTGTAAATGAAATGACAGTCTAGGGCAGACTCTAGACAATACTGACAATAATAGCTTCGATTGCCTGGCGAGAACTTCTTGATAGACGCGCCTCGGCTTGTGATCCATGTTACCTGCCACTGATGTCAGTAGGCTTTTGGGTCTCTGGTTCCAACACAACTAAGTCATATCCTATCATGTGCCAGATACTAGTGTACCTTGAAAGTGCTCAGATGGTTTATTCCAGCTTTCCTCTTGATTGCATTAGAAACTGTTTCTAACAAGATTGTGCAAATTTGTAAACTGAACATTAGTGTATGGATTTATTTGTAGGATATAATTATGTTGTGTTCATGTAGATCATTGTCATAAGTAGACCGGTATGTTAGTAAATACTTGCAAGGACATGACAATAACACGACAGCTGATATGATAAGACAGTATTCGAACATCACCTGTTGGTACCAATAAGGGAACTATGAGGAAAATGGGAACGGAGAATTCCTCCCAGGACAATTACCCCCAGACTAGGACAAAAAGTATATATTCATACATACATATATGCATACATTATGTGAATGCATGCATGTATGTATTCACATGATGTATACATGCATACATACATGATGTATACATGCATACGTGCATACATACTTGCATACATACATACACACATGCATGCATACATACATACATACATACATACATACATACATACATACATACATACATACATACATACATACATACATACATACATACATACATACATACATACATACATACATACATACATACATACATACATACATACATACATACATACATACATACATACATACATACATACATACATACATACATACATACATACATACATACATACATAAATATATATATATGTCTCTGTCGTGCAATTCAAGATTATGTGCCCTGTTCTCTACACCTTTCTGTTGTTATGTCCAATCTAGTGCCAAGTGCATCATACTCTGCCGTCTCCCGGCCTCTTTCACCCTATTCAGATGGACTGACCTATGTGCCATGTGACCCGTATGTTATGTGCGTGCGTGCGTCTGTGTATATGTTATTTGCGACCCATATTCTAATTGAAATGCAAATGAACTACGTCTTTACCTCGGATAGTGCGTCCATTGAAAGAGAGGCACAAAGCTAATAATTCATTGTTTCATAACTGACCACTCAATCGACGGCCACAGTCCCAGCTGCTAGACCTCTATAGGGTTCTGAGGGTTGGATATGATTGGCATGCGTACTCATTAAATGGGCGGTCCTGGTTTAACGTTAAACTGCAAGGTGGAGCTGCCCCTTTAAAGAATTTAGAAATCAGAGTGCATCTTATAATGGCGACTGACTATCCGTGCCTCAGATTCACATTTCGGTTTGACCCGTGCGTGAATTACAAATTTCATAAATAATAATAATCAGGAGATCATGCTTAAAAAACTTTCAAGACAAATAACAAATAAAAAAAATAAAAGCAAATAAATAAAGGAAAATAATGAATTCACAGTTATGACTTTATAGCTGATTATCAGCCACTGAACAACAGTTACTGACCTTCTTGTTTAGGACAATCATCAGAGTGTATGGATCGAAGGCCGACAGAGCGGCCGCTCTTCTCACTCTCTCGTGCAGAGGAATTATGAAACCACCACGCAGGAAAACCGGAATCTACAGCAAAAAAGAAAATCACCGCTCAATGAGTAAGGAAAAAATGACTCCATGAGCCTATGAACGAGTATGGCAGTAGACAAATCAGGGAGCAATTGATGAATCAGGGAGCAATTGAATCAGTGAGTACATGTGAATGAGGAAGTAAGCGAGCACCTGAGCAAATCAGCAAATGAGTAAATAAGCAAATGAGCAAGTAAACAGTCGGTGAACCACAAATGCAGCAAGTAAGTGACCGAATGTCAGCAATCGAGTGAATCAAGCAACAAGTGAGTCAGTGAACAAGTTAGCGAGTAAAAATGTAGCGAGTAAGTGGATTGTTCAATACCTCTTTCTTTGTGATATCAACCAACTATATTCATTTAATAAATTAAGTGATCACTCAACTGTTTTTTTAAAAAAACCAACCAATCAATAAATAATCAATCAACAAATTAATTAATCAATCAAACAATCAATCAATGATCCAATCAACAGACCATAAGTTACAATTACCTTTTGAAGATCAACAGGTATGTAGACATTGTTACCACCAAGATGTACTTGATGAGTATCGTAATCATACCACAACTAATAGCAAACAAACAAACATCAACAATCAATCATTACAATCAATAACACCAATCAATAAATTTATCTGATTGTCACACGTGGTCAGAACTGGGCAAGACAACAAAGAATATGGGTGAGATATCTAAATGCATGGGCAAGATACCAATGAATATGGGTAGGATAACTAGCAATATTCACTGGAAGACCTCGAGGAACAAGGGTAAGATGTCCAAGAGCATGGACAATAATACTAAGAGCAGGAGCAAGATCTCTATAAAGTGAGCAAGATCTCAAAGAACAGGAGTAAGATCTCAAAGAACAGGAGTAAGATCTCAAAGAACAGGAGTAAGACCTCAAAGAACAGGAGTAAGATCTCAAAGAACATGAGCATGATACCTAAGAACATGGAAAAGATCCATAAGAACATGAGCATGATACCTAAGAACATGGAAAAGATCAATAAGAACATGAGCATGATACCTAAGAACATGGAAAAGATCAATAAGAACATGAGCATGATACCTAAGAACATGGAAAAGATCAATAAGAACATGAGCATGATACCTAAAAATATGGAAAAGATCAATAAGAACATGAGCATGATACCTAAGAACATGGAAAAGATCCATAAGAACATGAGCATGATACCTAAGAACATGGAAAAGATCAATAAGAACATGAGCATGATACCTAAGAACATGGAAAAGATCAATAAGAACATGAGCATGATACCTAAGAACATGGAAAAGATCAATAAGAACATGAGCATGATACCTAAAAATATGGAAAAGATCAATAAGAACATGAGCATGATACCTAAGAACATGGAAAAGATCCATAAGAACATGAGCATGATACCTAAGAACATAGAAAAGATCCATAAGAACATGAGCATGATACCTAAGAACATGGAAAAGATCCATAAGAACATGAGCATGATAGCTAAGAACATGGAAAAGATCAATAAGAACTTTAGATAGATCTCTATGAACAAACGCACAAACAGATGCAGAAATGGAAGTACATACAAATTTGACATTAATCACATCAAAATATCATAAAAGAGTATTTACAATAGCACAAATATTTGTTAAATACTTGGATTTCACAAAACCATGAACTCACAACCAGAAGCCCGAGGCACTATGTAAAATGAACTAAGATGAGGATGTGAAATTATAGCAACTTTATTACCTCAGCCTTGGCCTGATTTCAAGTTTGGCAGTTTGCACACAATTTTCATGGATTTTTTAGTTTTGCCTTAGTTTACATTAAGAAGTAGTAACTAATGAGCCGTAACAGACTGTAATACCAGGATTTGTGTATTCAGTAATGTCGATTGTCGTTGCATAAATAAAAAAATCCGAATTTCGTTTACAAAACAGAAAATCGAAAAGATTAAAACTTGGACCCATTGTATGTCCGAATCGGAGTTTGTGCCGAGTACCAAGAAACTCGAGCCATGCCGGTTTCCGAGCAGAGTTTTGGTTCATTGCAATTGGACACTAAAGTAAAATTTTCCAATGTGGGGAGAGGTACCTCCTCGGGTCCAGGTAGGTAGATGCTGGTTCCAATTGCACCCATGTCAGTGATCGGACGTACTAGAATGCCAGAGCCTAAAACATTTACAAAACAGATCAAACTGTCAGATAAAAATCGTGTAACTGGAACTCCAATATAAAGACCGCTGGTCTATCTATTGCCAGCCCTTAATTAACAAAGCTGTAATAGTTACCAATTTACTATTTTCAGAAGTGTAAGGTAAGAGGAGTAGGTAAATCGAAGTGAGATAAAGCAAATAAATCAACTTCTTTTGGCATCATAATATAATGTCTCTTATTTAAACGCATAGTATAATACAGTTCTTCAGTTCGGTAGGTGCCAATGTAATGTAATTATGTCCAATGCATCAGTAGTTGTTGCTATGGCAGCCATTTTAAAATGGAAATCACATGTCAGCTTTACCAAGGAGGTATTCTTCCTCGATCCCAAAGACCGCCTTCTCCTGTGGAAATTCAACCCACAGAGGCTTGACTACTGGACCACCATCAATCTCGCCATTGTAAAACAGCGTGTACCTAAAACCACACAGACACAGATAGATATAAACACAAACAAACAGACACATAAACACACAGACAGAGACAGAAAGACATACAGACAGATGAAAGCATACAGAGACATACAGACAGAGACAAAGGGACATACAGACAGAGACAAAGGGACTAACCAGTAAGGCAGCAGGATGTATCGGAATCGAATGGCATTGCGAATGGCCTTCATATTCTCGGGCGAGTAGAGCCACGGCTCACGACGACGAGTATCCAGATGAGCATGCGCTCGGATGAAAGGCTGGAACACGGCAGCCTTCAAGACAAAGATTTAAAATTTAATCGACTTAAATTTATTACGCATATCAATATCTCAGATTTAATCATGCGAAGCACATTAAAGGACTAAAATGTGATAAGGGAAATTGAAGTATGCTAATTAAATTATGCAAATCAAAGAACATAATTTAGGACATCATTGTAATTCAATCAAATTCAAGGATGCTAGTTTAATTATGCAAATTTAAGGACTCGAGTGGAATCATGCGAATTAAAGGACCCTAATTTAATTAAGTAAATTATAAGAGTTACGTGTAATCAAATATATCGAAGAATATTAATTCTATCATGCAAATTACAGGATTGACATGTAACAATGCAGCTTTAAAAATCAACAATGACTGCATAACAATTTATATAACGACTACATAACCATTTATATAATGACTGCATAACCATTCAAAAAAATGACAGCATAACAATTTAAATAACGATTACATAACCATTTTTATAATGACCAAATAACCAGTCATAAAAATGACTGCATAACCATGTATATAATGACCAAATAACTAGTTTTTTTGTGACTGCATAAGCATTTATATAATGACTGCAAAACCATTCTAAAAATGACTGCATAACAATTTATATAATGATAACCATTGATAAAATACCAGATGCTGAGAACAGCTGTTGCCGTACCTGATACCATCTCGTCAGCAGTTCAGCATCTGGGTTCTTGAAGAATCCACCGACATCGGCACCACTGAACGTCAGACCAACAAGATTCAGAGACAGGATCATCGGAAGAGAGATCTTCAGGTGAGACCATTCGCCTGTATTATCACCCGTCCAGACAGCACCTACACAAGACAATAAGAAACATAACAATAATAATATGATATATATTATAATAGTAATATAATAATAATAATGGCAACTCACCACTTTGTACCGGTTGCATTCAAAACTATGGGGCCCATCAATGCCGCCAGGCTTGAAATCATCACCGCATAACCATGGTCCCCGGAGAGCCAAAAGAGACAAGCTACCTTCTTCAGCGCCTGTCAGTCACAATACAGCGTTTCAATGCTGTTGCATTCCGTGGTTCATTTGTGCAGCCGGATCTTGCTGAGGGATAAATCGTTCCAGAAAACCCTATGTCTCTCTCCGGAGAAGTTTTTAGTTTTATCAACCCGAGGGATGAGTATTTACCTCAGGTATAAAAAATAATAATAAAAATCATAAAAACAATCAAATTAATAGTAATAAAAATGACAGTAATAATAATTACAAAAGATAATGGTAACAATAACAATAATAAAAATAATAATGATGATAGTAATAACAAATGTTCAACAACAATAATAATAATAATAATCATAATAATAATGTTTGTCAAACTTCACACTGACAAACTGCAGTATGATTACAAGCACAGTATGAACGAATGCATTACGTTATACATCCAATTTAACCAACGCTGCAGCCAAACGAAAGAAGGACTAGTCAACTAGTACGGGGATACGGGCATCACACTCGGTTCCTGAGCTCTGCACCCCATTGTGTTATCCATTACACTCTATTGCCACCCCATGCCAATTATCAGTACAATTAAGTCTATTAATTGGCTTAATTAAATTAGCATCCTTCAATTTCCATGACCGGTAATTACACATTAGTCCTATAATGGTCATAAATAAACTTATTCTATTAAAGTCATAATTATCACTGCAACCATCCAGAACAAGAAATTACTCTATGACTTGAAATAACTACAATTAGTATCATTATAATATTATTATTATAATTATGATAAATAATTTCATTAAACGTATTTCTTTCGATTGATACCGTATCTTTGTGATCCTGAGAAGAAAGCCCTCGACAGCACAAATGGACGATGTTGATTGTTTGTTCTCATCAGTTGACCTTCAATTGTTGACCGATGCTAAAGAACAAGAAGCAAAACAATAACGACCTCTATATGTCCTACCGATTAATTGGCAATACTCATAATGGGGTCAATAATTATTAGAATATAATTTGTGAGACGCTCCATTAAAAGCAGGCGGATGTTATAACTCACAATGTCATGAAAATGGTCAAAAATGACACTAACGCAAAATTTCATCACCCAACTATTATTTTTGGATGAAGTTAGAACTTTGCTTACTTGAACTTGATTCAAACTCAAAGCACATATAATTGAACCTTCATGTCATTTTTGGCAGTTATCTTAAAATTGTGATTTGTGACATCTGCCAGCTTTTGATAGAGTATCTCACATATCGAATAACCACATCTAAAATAAAACTGACAAACAGCAACGCGGAAATCAGAACAGCAGCAAGAAAAATCTTACGGCTAGTTTTCTTAGTATTGAGCGCTGAATTAACATTCTAAATTAAATGTGAAAATCGCAGAGAAAGAAGCAACATCAAGAAAAATTTTAATTCCGGCACTACAGAAAAAGCAACCTGTTGAGTTAGGCCGTAATATAAATATTTGACATTCAGTTTGTCTTCTATAAAACGTTGGAAAACAAATTTCTTGTGCAAACTATCTTCAATAAATTAGAAGGAACATCTTTTCTTAATATCAATTTGAACAGAACAGAGCGAAGGCACGTGAACGTACGACTAAGGTTCCGTAAAGATTATGGACGTCCCTGTGTTCCCATCCTCCGAAATGCTTCGTGTCTTTATGCATGGTGATCTCTGGCCCGTTGAACACCGACGGTTCGTTCATGTCGTTCCACGTGAAAAGGTCAAGGGTCGATCCCTTGTAGTTGGACGGCTGCATTTTCAGCGCCCAGAACTTCCGGATTTCGGGGTTCAGAAAGTCGGGCCAAACGGACGACCCTGCAGAACCAAAGAGCATCGATAAAGTACATTCGTGCTCGCTCGGAGTTGAGCATGCTGCTTAAAGTATATTCATGCTCGGCGTTGAGTGCGCCTGGTTTCTCCACCCAACTTAAGAGTCGAGCAATGCAGATGGCATATTATTAATTATTTATTATTTGAAATTATTAATTGGATATATACGATCTATCTGTATCCTACAGTTTGTAACTTCTAAGATGTTGTGCAAGAGTGAGTGAATAAAGAAATTTGGAGTATACTATATCATTATTATTACTAATTAAAGTTTTAAAATGCATGTGGTCACACCAAAATGTGAATCTGAGGTGTGCACAGTCAGTTGCCAGGAGAAGATACCATCAGATATCCAAGTGCTTTAAAGCAGACTTGGCTCAAGACATTTGGCAGCTCTAGACAAAGCTACATGTTGGAGACCCGCTGTCCCACAATATTATACCAGCGATTTAATTAAATAAAATCATTAGCTCTTTTTATTTTGGCATGTTTTGAGAGTGCTGCTCATTTTAAGCGACTCAATTCAATACAAATTTTCGATTCCAATACATTACATCAAAGAAGAAAGATTTTCTACCTGGCCAGCACCATCCCTCGTAATCGTTGCCGTCCTTGTTCTTGATGAAATAGCTGAGGTCCCTGCCCTCCTTGTAGACGTGGTAACCATCATCGCGCTTTATGTGAGGGTCGATGATCGTAACCATCTTTCGCCCCTTCAGGGAAATGTTCCGGATCATCTCCTCCGAATTCGGAAACTTGTGACCATCCCATGTGAAGTACCTAAGCACGCAAGGACACATTAAGATCATCGTTAATTAAATATGATTATTGTTAATTAGTCACTTCTATATGGATAGTGCCTAACTGATGAATCAATCAATCAAACAATCAATAAATCAATCAATCACTGATTCATTCAATCAATTAAACCTGATAAAGCACCATATCAAGAAATCCACTCAGAGGCACTCCCAGTCCAACCTTGGCCAAAGAAGACAGATTTCAGAGAAAAATAGAAAAGGGAAAGAGAGTTCCTAGGCAAGAGCCAAAGATCTGATGGGAGACCATCCCATGCGGTCGACTGCTACAGTCATGTAACAGTACCAAGTCGTAATAAGATCGACATTCAGAAGATCAATCCATTGAGATAAATAATCTGGAACAGTTAAGTTCTAGGTTAAGCACGAAAGTACATGAGCAAATTGAGCGTATTGTGCAAAATTGGCACATTGAACATGTTGAGTTCATTGAGCAAGTGCAAGGAGTGAATTCCAAAATGTATGCACTGGAACCGAAAAATCCGTCTACCAGCGCAGTGTTTGCTCAAGGCGTGACCAAACAAAGACAGATGACCATCTTGAATAGCTAAGAGACTAAATACTAGGGTTTCTTCTCATTTGCTGTTCTCACCATCTCATCTCAGGGTGGCACAAAAGCCAACAAAACTGCCTTCGGACAGAGAACCCCATCATCGTCAATTTATTTATGCACTAAATTTCCTGTACTCAATACGTTTTCAAGTATCAGAGGCACAAGACATATAGTATCATTTGTAATAGAGTCCACACAGCAGGTTAGAACCTGCAATCGTTAGATTAGAGCTCAATGCAGCACCATATAAGCCACAATGCTGTGACGATAACGAAAGGACGGGTAAGACAAACCTTTTGCCATCTGTGTGTTCGATGTCAAGCCAAATCACATCAAGTGGAATGTCATGTTCGTCAAACCCAGTGTCAACACTACACAAAGAGAACACACGAAGGAAGGATTACACAAAGGACTCATACGATATCATAAAAATAAATTAACAGTTTATAATAATAATAATCCTGAGAGATCAGAACAATCTCAGGTAAAAAACAATCCAGATAATAACAATATGATCCGTAAATATATTAATATCAATATTATTATTATTATTATTATGTTTTTTACTAGCTCTAATCCCTCAGGCCAATTATTATTATAATTATTATTATTTTAATCAGACGAAATATTATTATTATTATTCATTTATTGCACTTGCAGAAACTTATACCCTACCATCATGATATGATGGCCTAGGTGGTGGGGCCAAGAGTCCTGATAAGCTAAAAGGGCAGAGGATACAGAGGGGCAGTCGCCTACCTGGCCACATCCTGTTCATCATTGTAGTTCCAGCGCGACTGATGATACCCCAGAGCAAACAACTGAAAATGCACAACAACTCTAAGAGATTAACAATAATAATGCAAATAATACAAATAATAATGAAAAAATAATAAAAATAACATTGACCAAAATAATAACAATAATGATAGTGAAAACGATGATAATAATATCAATAATAAAAATAGTGCGCGTGTGTAATAAATTCACGCTCAAAAAAATATTTAAAACTGTCAATTAAAGACCAATTAATGAATTTAAAAGAAGTAATAATAATAATATACATAATAATAATAATAATAATATTATTATTATTATTATTATATTTATTATTATTATTATACACCGGTGGCATTCGAAACCTTTGGCCCCATCAATTCCGAAAGCCAAAGCTTCCTTTCAGAACTGGGACACAGACTGAGCGCCGTCACTGGGGAGCAGAGGGAGACGACTTTCCTCTACCAGCGCATCTCGATGATTATTCAACGCTACAACGCAGTTGCTTTCAAGGGAACTTTCGCTGCTCAGGAGTCCAAAGAGCAGGGCTACTCCGGACGACATCACCATTAAATAGATGAAATCAACTCACAATAAAAATAATTATGTGATTATTATTATAATAACATCAATAATGATAATAATAAAAATATACATAATAATAATAATAATAATAACTAACCGGAGGCAGTGGAGTTGTTCCAGTGAGCCTCGCATACTGTTTGAAGACATTCGCCGGTTTAGGTCCAAGCATGAGGAAGACGTCGATGATTCCACTTTCAGAGAACCAGTGCGTGTCAACCTGAGGAATCTCCTTGTCGCCCTTGACAAGGTCAACGAGCTTTGAAAACATATTCTGGTAAATAATTATTGACAAGCCCAACGTAAGCGTAAGCGAAGAACGAAACAATCCACAGCCAGGTCGTCAATCAATGTTTAAAGAATTGAAAAGGTAACTCAAGCAATCATGGCAAAGCCTGGTTAGGTACATGAGGGTAATCCAAGTAAACTGCAATAAATAGCCACCCAATGGTAAGAAAGGAAGAATTGCAGAAGCAGGAATGGTATGGAATAAAGGCAATGCAGGTAAACATGTAATGAAGACCTATGGAGTGGAAAGAAAGAATGGTAGAAACAGGTAAGGTAAGGTATGGTAAGGAATGAAGGTATTGTAAGCAGAGGTGTATATCCCCCCTAAGTCATTGGACCAACTCCCCCCCCATTTTGACGGACAGACGGACCAATATTATTCAAGGCTGAATAAAAGATTGAACCAAATTAATGGCACACACACTGACACTATAGAATAGAATAGAATAGAATAGAATAGAATAGAATAGAATGGCTCAACTGCAAATAATAAAAGATGTTTAATGGCAAAATATTTTTTTTTTTAAAGTAACTGCCAAATTTTTCACTGAGATTCCCCCTTATTTCTTAGAGGGAGCATTGGCTCCAAGGTTTCTATGGTGCTGACGCCCCTGACAGCGTGTGTGTGTGTAGTAAGTTTATTTAACGACGCATCCATGACAAGGATGATATGCGTTACTAACTGCAAAGAAACATATAATAAATACTTAAGGAATTGTAACAAAAGAAGAATGGTTTAAGCAGGCATGGCTATGTAAGGTAAGCAAATATGAAACAGGTGAGAAAACAGATTAGATAGGGTATAATAGGAACAAGTTAACCGATAGATGCAAAAAATTAAAAAGCAACCTCAAGCAACTAAGATCATGTGTCCTAAGAAAGGCATTTACATCGCCCTCCTATCTTATCCAGGCCTGGGACTGGTACCAACTAGAAACGAAACTTAATAGTGCTTCTCAAGCGTGCATCACCCTCCTATTTTATCCAGGCTTGGGACTGGTACCAACTAGAAACGAAACTTAATAGTGCTTCTCAAGCGTGCATCACCCTCCTATTTTATCCAGGCTTGGGACTGGTACCAACTAGAAACGAAACTTAATAGTGCTTCTCAAGCGTGCATCACCCTCCTATTTTATCCAGGCTTGGGACTGGTACCAACTAGAAACGAAACTTAATAGTGCTTCTCAAGCGTGCTATCATGATTCTGCTTGGTTGATCATAACTTGAACATAAATATTCCATTGATCAAAAATTAAATAACCATATTAAAATAAGCAAGTAAATGAAAATAAGTAAGTAAATGAAAATAAGTAAGTAAATGAAAATAAGTTAGCATATTAAAATAAATTAGCAAAGCAAAATAAATTAGTATACAAACAAAAATTAGTGCATCAAAATAAATAAGCATATTAAAAGAAATTAGCATATTAGAATAAATCTTAGAATATATAACTGCATCAAAATAAATGAGTATATTAAAATAAATCCGCATAAAAAAATAAATAGCATATTACATGTAGAATAGATTAGCATATCAGAATAAATTAGCATATATTATCCCGGCTTGACGCAAGAAGAAGGTCAACCTTGTCGGCAACGTTTGAGCTGATGTCGATCCAGGTTTCAGCCACATTCAACCAAAACAATCCCACCGTTCTCTTTTCACTGAATGAGATGTAAGTAATGTTAAGTCATGAATGTGATGAATAATTTATATAAAGTCATGAATAAGGAAATGAATAATTCATTTAAAGTAATTAATAATTCATATAAAAACAATGAACAACTTATAAAAGTAATGGATAGCTTTTATGAAATATATGAACAATTAATATGAAAGTAGTGAATAATTTATATAATGCAAATTCAATTTGTCAGATGCAAATTAGCAATGGTAAAACCAAAAAAACATGTCATGGAAAACCATCTGATCAATACTAATTTTCTGCCGTTAGGTAAGGAAGTGCCTCATTATAAGCAATATAAAAAGGTAAGTTATGGTAGTGAAAGTAAGTCTTAAGTTCAGAAGGCAAGTCCTAAATTGTTAGCTAAGTTGTGAAGGTAAGCCTCCAGTTGCAAAATCAAAACTTCAGTTTTGAAGATAAGTCAGGCCTTAATTGTGAATGCAAGCCTTAATTTGTGAAGGTAAGTCTTAAATCATGAAGGCAAGTCTCACGTTAAGAAGGTAACGATTAACCCGTGAAGGTGAACCTTACTTGTGAGCCAGCATCACTGGAACGGAGCCATAGAGAGCCATCGGGTTGTGAAGGTCGTACTCAAAGACATCGAGGTTGTACAGTCGATAGGGGTCTGTACCTCTGTAAAAGCATCACACACAGATGATATAGATTACATTACAATACACAGGGGACATACATGCAGATTCATTTTCTTAATCTTCTGCTGTTCTCTCTATATGTTAGTTTGAAAGGTGTTCCTCTGAGTGAAGAACTGAACCAAAAATCAGATTCTGGCAGAGAAGCGAGCCAGCGCTCGTGGGTAACTTGGTGCCCCGCGTTTAGTCTTAGAGTAGCGCTTTATAAATTGCGAGTTTGCGATTACGATTGGAAGTACAGCCGCACTGGTCTAGAACACAGTTATTGGTCCAGAATTACAGTAATTAGTCCAGAATTACAGTTACTTGTCCAGAATTACAGTAATTAGTCCAGAATTATAGTTACTTATCCAGAATTACAGTAATTGGTCCAGAATTACAGTTACTGGTTTGGAATTATAGTTACTGGGATAAAATTACTCACTGGTCCAGAACTAGTTATTGATCCAGAATTACAGTAATTAGTCCAGAATTACAGTTACTTGTCCAGAATTACAGTAATTAATCCAGAATTATAGTTACTTATCCAGAATTACAGTAATTAGTCCAGAATAATAGTTACTTATCCAGAATTACAGTAATTGGTCCAGAATTACAGTTACTTGTCCAGAATTACAGTTACTTGTCCAGAATTACAGTAATTGGTCCAGAATTACAGTAATTGGTCTAGAATTACAGTAATTGGTCCAGAATTACAGTTACTTGTCCAGAATTACAGTAATTAGTCCAGAATTATAGCTACTTATCCAGAATTACAGTAACTTGTCCAGAATTACAGTAATTAGTCCAGAATTATAGCTACTTATCCAGAATTACAGTAATTGGTCCAGAATTACAGTTACTTGTCCAGAATTACAGTAATTGGTCCAGAATTACAGTTACTAATACAGAATTACTTTACTAGTCCGGAATTAGTTACTGATCGAGAATTACAGTAACTGTTTTAAAATTATGGTAGCTGGTCCAGAATTACACTTATGCGCCAAGAATTTTTCAAGACGACCCTCTCAATTAATCACAAAACTAGGCCACCAGAAGATGACAAGGAAACAAGTAATTCAATCATCACAAAAGTACACAAAATGGACTCTCACTTCGTGGACTTGAGGGCCAGCGTATCCGCATGCTCGGGAATTCCGTAGACAAATTCACAGCCGGGAAAAGAGATGTCGAGTCCAATGGAAGACGGACCTGGGAGAAAAAATTCAGCGTCAATTCAATTATAGAAGCATCGCTTTATGCCACCGGTCGCAAAGGACGTCTATGGGACATTGGGCACCTCAATCCATTATGCGTGTATGGACGTACGAATGGTATTTTGTATGTATGAATGTATCTATTAAGTGTGTGTGTATGTGTGTATAGATGCACGTATGCATGCCTGCAAGGCGTTGTATGTACGTGTGCATCTAATGTATGTATGTATGCATGTATGTGTGTGTGAAATACGCCATTGCTAGCACTCATGGCAGTGCCAGTCCTAAGCCCGTATAAAAGAGGAGGGTGATGCTAATGATCTGTGTTATCACGGTGTCGTTAAACTTTAACTACCACTACTATGTATGTACGTACAGATGTACATATGCATAGCCTTGTATTTATGTATGACATTGTGCGTATGTATATATTAACATATACATGTATATACGCTCATAAGTATGTATGCATGTGTGATTATTTTACATGCAAAGTACCAATGAAGCCCCCAACTGCAACCAACATTCCATATAAATGCTCTGCCTACCGTACGGTTTGGAATCATGGTGCGCTTTGAAGGACTCCTCCCACATTCCCTCAACATCGTCATCCACCTATAAGAGATTTATATAGCACTAATCAAAAGGCAAAACAATACATGAGAACATAATGATATTTACTGTAAAAAAGATCTATGTCATAACATCGGTAAGCGAAACAATGAACAGTGAACTTGACGACTCGCCAAAGGTGGGCCCACACACACACATAGAACCAACCTATTCCATTCATAGGCTACCTATTGGTTCTGACAAAAGGCAACATTGTAATATACCTGTTTCATTCACAGGCTAAATACCTGTTCTGACTGCAGGTAACATACCTATTCCATTCATGAACTACATATTTGTTTTGATAATAAGCAACATACCTGCTCCATTCATGGGCTACATATTTGTTCTGACAGTAGGTAACATACCTGTTCCATTCATAGGCCACATATCTGTTCTGATAATAGGTTATGTACCTGTTCTAATCATGAGCTAAATACCTGTTTTGATAATAGGCAACATACCTGCTCCATTTATCGCTACATACCTTTTCTGACAGTGTGTAACTGACATACCAAGTCCATTCATAGACTACATAGCTGATCCGATAATAGGTAACATACCTGTTCCATTCATAGGCCACATATCTGTTCTGATAATTCGCAAAAAAACCAGTTCCATTCATACATCACAAGATGACATACCTGTTCCTCCTGGGCAACGGCTTCTTCCTTCTTTTCCTCACTTTCCGCTGCCGCTTCTCCTTCCTCGCCCTCTTTCTTCTCCTCTCCCTCGCTCTTGTCTTCGGCTGGTTTCCTAAAATGTTACACTTACAGCATCACCTCAATCTGCCTCCAAATCAATTGAACAAAATTCCTCCTCACATTACACTCACTCTCTCTTGAGCGTATAACACCATATCTAAAAGCCAAAAAGTCATTGGCAGTTATAAAATGATTGCTTGAAAATACAGGTCTTGCGATGTGATTTTAATGCAGTTTGCTAATAGCAGTTCGCCAAAAGCAATTGTCTAAGGGTAGTTTGCTGATAACAATTTGTCAATAGCAGTTCACCAAAAGCAGCTGTCCAATCAATGGCAGCTTACTAATGACAATTTGTCAATAGCAGATTGCCAAAAGCAGTTGTGCAATGGCAGTTTGCTAGTAACAGTTTGTCAATAGCAATTTGCTAATATCAGTTTGCCACAAGCAGTTATCCAATGGAAGTTTTCCAACAGCAGCTAGTTAGAAGTAATTTGCTAATAGCAGTTCTCTAACCTCATTTCTCTAACAGCAGTTTGCCAATAGCAGTTTGCTAGCACTCACTGTCTCTTCTGTCGTAGATGTTCGAACATAAGTAGACCGCGCCCGTTGATGGTGGTCACTGGTTCCCCATCGATTACGACGTCAATTCGAAATGGAGCATATTGCAGGATGATCTGGCTTTCGTTGAACTTCAGAACCAACTGCGTCCCATCCTTGCGAGTGACTTCGAATCTACAGAATTGTGTCCAACATATATAACTTATATAGAATATTAACAATTAAACGCTTATTCCCAGTTTATACCACTTATTCACAGTTTATACCACTTATTCACAGTTATACCACTTATTCACAGTTATACCACTTATTCACAATCATAACAGAGTAAAAGAAATTATTTGGTTAGGGCACTTGTATCTATTGTCAACAGAGCTCTATAACACTCATTCCAGGTCAAAACACTTAATTCACAATTCACCTCAAGCTGCCTCCAAATCAATTGAACAAATTTGTATATCTGCTTATTCACAGGTATATATAATGCTTATTCAGAAGTCTAATACTTATTCACAGTAATATCATTTCTTCACAGGTATAACACCTATTCAGAGTCATATCAATTATTCACAGGTATAAACAGTTATTAACAAGCACGTACCTATTCACAGGTATAACAATGATCCACTGGTATAACATTTATTCATATGTATAAACACCTATTCACCTATAATACTTATTCACGGGTATAACATTTATTCACAGGTTTAACACTTATTCACAGACATAAGACCTATTCAGTTACAAGAGATACATCAGGTATAAGACCTATATTTGGCTGAAACACTCACAATTATACCACTATGACAATGGGCAATAATTAACAGATCAGATTCTTCATTTTATTTCTTGTGGCCAATAAAGTATCCAAAACAGAAATGAAGACCTGTCCAGGGCCGGATTTATCAATTTGCCCATCTGGGCCAAGATTTCTATGCCACCCATCCCAAAATTGAAATTGCATTATTAAAATTAACAGATTTTAACAGACATTGGAGAGGAAGAAAACCAGCACTACCAGTCTGTTTCTTAAAAATGAAAATAAATTAAAAGTATTAACTTAGTGAGTGTATTAGTTTAAACTTTAATAACACAATGATTAAAAATTGAAATTGCATATTGAAATAGACACATTTTAACAGACGCTATAGTAGGAAGTGAAACCAGCACTACCAGTATGCTTCTATTAAAAAACGAAAATAAATAAAAAAAGTATAAATTAGAGAGTGTAGTAGTTTAAACTTTAATTGCAGTATAACACAATGATTAAACATTTCTTTCTTAGTCAACTGACTTGCTATCGTTTACATTTCTCATTTAAAAAATCTTAAATCCAACTTTTGTCAGCCTTTGAAATGTGCCACTTCTAGACCGGGGTCTGGTTGGCCTAGTGGTAAATACCTGTCTTGTTTTGGTTCGTTCAGAAGAACGTCACCGATCGGGGCTTCGAAACGCGGCCTGAGCGGGTTGACCTCGTTGACCTTTAACCTCACGGTGTTATCCTGCAGGCCGAAGAATTCCAGCAGCAACGGAACATTGTTGCGTGTGTTGAGAAGCTGAAGGTGGACGCTCGTTGGCCGGATGTTGACCGTGTTTGGAATGACAACGTACGGCGAACTGTCAACTGCTATGTCACGATGTCGCCTACAAAGGTAACAGGTAGAGGCAGCAAACTTAGTTACGGTATAATGTAGAGGTAACATTTAATGATAAGAAACCTGAAAAAGGTAAAGTTTAGATGTGACATAATCGGGTAAAGGTAATATGTACAGTTAACAGATAACATAGGCAGTAAAGGTAAAATGTAAAGGTAGCATACCTGCAACTGTAACATACCAATTGGTTTAATGTTGTCAGATTCTAAAATAACTATTTAATTAGGTAATTTATTAATTGAACTCACTTGCAGAAGCTGCTCTGATCACAAGTTTTGAAGTTACCCTTATCGACGGCCGAGGCAACTTCAAATACGTGAATCAGAATGCACAGAGGCACGCTGATTCTCAACTTCATTTTAACTGACATCTAAAACACAATAAAGAAAGTAGCCAAATGAAAAGAGGTGACAAGACAAAGGGGTAACATGTGCTTTTAAAACATTTTAACATTCTCATTAAGGATCAACATTATTCTAGAGAATAATTTTGTCCTTTATGATCTTACCCTTTTCATCACAAAGGCTATTAACATATTGAAGCGCACAAGAAATTATCGCACATAACGCGCCCTACACAAAGAAAATAATGCTTGACAAGACTTATTTTAGCATGTCACTCTTTTAGTGAAACCCGTAACTTTTAGCCATTAAACGTTTGATTCTCTGGTGATAATGCTCTAGTTGGTAGGAAATTTGATTTCTTACATGACTAAAATTACATTACACGATAGGCAGCACAACGCCTAACGGATGACGTGTACCGTGTATATATATCAGCCGCGCAGTTCAAAGAAAATCTCCAATCTTTCAATTAGTACTTAATAAAACTAACATTGCACAGTTGTAGAAGATACCGAAGCACATATACCATTATCACTCAATGCAACAATTTGTTAGTTTTTTGTAATAAATTAACTAACCTGTTGGAACGCAACGTCGATATTAGAGGCATCAAATTTTAGCTCCAAAGACATAAAGTACGTACCATTCTTGGCTTCGTGTTAATTGCGTCTAATTGCAACCTGTAGTCTATGGTCATCTTGCGAGTACAATTAAATTAAAAAACTATTCTGCTTTATTAATTCAAATTTACAAGAACGCGGTATGCTTACATTTCATATTGTGAGCGAATGATTAAAAGTTATTGCATGAGTTGAATTCAACAGTATATCAGTTACGCAAGGCTCCATTCACATCCTACTGCCAAAGCCACCTCGCGAGTGACAAGTGAATATTCAGCGGGCAATTGACTGCATTTCACAGAGGTGCAAAAAACCTAAAATTATTTTAATCAAAAGTTGGATTTTTGCTTTTTTGTTTCATTTGTCCCAACAATTTTGTTATAAAAAGCAACAAACACAGCATGAAAAAGAACTCCAACTCGTTTTTCTAATTAATTTAGCTTGATTTTGGACTGAATAACACACAATTAGTAATATAATAGTAATAGTAGTAAGTTTAATAAAAAAATATCTTTAAAATATCATAAAACCAAAATTTGCCATTATCAGGAACGTTTGTTTTTTTTGTAAAAACAGAGCAAAAACCAAATAACCAAAGAACCAACTTGTTTGCAGCCCTGAAATTTTACGAAGGATTCTCGCACGATATCTATTAATACATCGTAATTAATTGTGAGATTAGAATGATTAGGTCACAGCCCGTTGCTGTTACGTGTCTATGATAATTATGATAATTTTGAGGTCGGTTGGGTGACTTGGGTCATTCGTCTGCGCTCGTGAATAAGCTGGTACCCTGCGCTTAGCTTTCAAGTGGCGTTTTATAAGTTTGGAGATTACGGTTACCATTCTCTGCGAAAGGCTGTACATTATTGATGTTGTTTACTTTCTCACAACTTCGAGGACGTCTGTTTGTGATTGCTCATTATGATTATTTTGTTACCGCACATTCTTTGTTCACATTCTGAGGCTGGCGGCTCATGCTTACATACATACTTACTTACTCAGCGGGCGTCCATTAGCGATCAATGAAGATTGACCAAACGAGTTTTGACTGAATTTCCGTTTCATGGTAGCTGTTGATCAAGTGCAGTGTAGTTAGTTGTTTGTCATTTATACCTAAACCCACATAGATTTATCGTTCTCTTAAAGGTTTGAAGTCCCGATATAACTTTAAAGTGATTGTGACGATACGACATGAAGTCGCCTTGCATAGCTGCCGACAGTTGAATTCGGCTTCTGAAATAACTTGTCATCATCTATTCGTGCTGTACTTGTAATCGTACTATGGTCTGTCAGTTTGAAATTAAGCGAAGATATTATTACTATTTTTATTATTATTATCTTTA
Organism: Bimastos eiseni; assembly: GCA_959347315.1. Taxonomy (NCBI): domain Eukaryota; kingdom Metazoa; phylum Annelida; class Clitellata; order Crassiclitellata; family Lumbricidae; genus Bimastos; species Bimastos eiseni. Next base: position 45,007,571 of record OY365809.1, on the reverse strand, counting down.
TAATTTCTTGGGCATTGGGGTTGCCGACTTGAAAGAATTTTTATGTTATGTTGTGCATAGCACGAGTAGTTTTTGTCACGCTATTTACAAGGAATATTGTGGTTATAAAATTTAGATTTCCGATCATATCTTCCAAAAATTACTAGAATTGATCAGTTTTGTTATAGTTCTAGTAAAAATGCTGGTAATTTTGCTTTATAATTTCGGGAGCAGAGAATCTTTGTTGTTGACAATTCCGACACTGTAGTGGATTTTATGAACTTGTGCACCTTTGGCTTTCTGGTTGAGGTGTGTGGTTCCTTCTCGCTGCAAATGTTGCATGGGTATGGGTCAGTTCTTTGGGCACGCCCTGAACTTCACCAGATTTTACGTGGTCGTATACTTGGCACCGAAGAGCCTACTCCCAATTTTTGAAACGATCCTATTTTGTTACACAAAATTTTTATTCTGTAAAACGTAATGGAAATGGTGATTTTTACCATAGATATCTATGATGTTTATATGATATGACTTCTTTTCGACAACTTCACCTATCGCGTCTTCAATTGGTGCTAAATGCAGCTGCCCATCTGATTGCCTGCTTACTCGCTACTTTCGCGTCTCTACCTTCGTGACTGAGCATTTACACTGGCTGCAACTCATAGCCCGCATTCAGTTTAAAGTTCTATTCCTTCCAGAGTGTTTTTGGGTCAGGCTGTTTGCTATCTTTGTGACCTTATCCGCCGTCCTATTTCGGCAGCTTACTGTTGTCCTCTTCGTTCTTTAGATCGACGTTTATTCATTCTGAGCATTTATGTAGCGCCCCTTCAAGAAACCTACTCAGGAGCACTCCCAGCCCAGCCACGACTAAAGTAAAAGTCTTGAGGGACTTGTGAAAACTTTACATGATCTCTTGGTAATTCGGACTCGGACGGCTCTAGCTCTATAGTGTGTTTCAGCGTCTGTTGGTTGTTTTCTTTGGAATGGTAATTATTCCCTCTTTAATTCGCTCTTGATTTTAACTCTGGGTGCTTCTGTTTTCTTAAGACTTTTCCCCAGAGCTTACCACACTGAGAGTGCCTCTAATTAGGTTGCACTTAAAGAGGTGCTATCGTTATATGTGAATGCAATATGATCACACGCCTATTACATTTCTATGATGTCCAGAACGTCTCATTTTCAGAACGTCACATTACTGCATCCTGTTTTCAGATGCCTCCAAAACGAAAGTTCCTTAGGTTCCACTGCCACTGCCGTAACAGCAAGTGCAGCGACACGAACCCTCTGGTCGTGCTCCAGCCGCTCATGCGCGACATGTCCTCTCAGCGCAAGTACCGCTTCACCGCTCTCCCTGCGTCTGCCCTCCTCTATAACAAGCAGGACACTAGTGACCTCAAACTCATTGTCGGCGAGAACTGCTACTACGCTCACCGTAACCTCCTGTCGGCGGCCAGCGAGATTTTCGCGACCATGCTCAATGAGAGCTGGCTGGAGCGTAACGCGAATGAGCTCGTGCTCCACGAGGATCCGGAGTGTGCGAAGGTCTTCGAGCGGTTCCTCTACTTCATCTACTCGGGAAACATCGTGCTCAGCGAGTCGTACGTCGTTCCGCTCTTCATGCTCGCAGACAAGTACAACATCAAGAATCTGTACGACGAGTGCATCAAGGTGATCGAGAATGGGCTGAAGGTGTTCACGGTCCCTGAGTACCGGATCAAGCGTCCCCCGACCGCGTTCCAGCACCACTACCCCCCAGCCGTCGTTGCCTCGTCTGCGAGCTCCTCAGACTCATCGGACTCGAGCGACTTCTTTGAGTGCGACACCATCGAGACGCCGCTCACAGTCCCCGAGCCGAGCATCGACGACTCGGAGTTCCACGTCGCGGGGCCGAGCCTTGCCTCCGATTGCACTAAGACGAAGATGGTCGCCAGCGAGACGTTTCCCGTGTCTGTCGTCCTGAAGATGGTTCTCTACTGCCACAACGACCGGGTTCACCGTGCGGCCCTCTTCAACCTCGAGGCCCGTGTGGGCAACCAGATCTGCCAGGGAAACTACTCTGCCATCTGGAACGACCTCGATGCTGGGCTTGTAGCCAAGATCCTGGCAGATGGAAGGTTCTGTTACCCCGAGTACTCACTGTTCGAGGCCACCAAGGAGTGGCTGCTGGTGAGAGACGAGCGCGACAACCCCCAGACCGCTGAGATGGTGCTAAGCCAGATCCGGTTTCCGCTGCTCACTACGGCCCAGTTGTACAGTGCGATGAAGGACGGTGTGGTCAAGAGGTCCCCAAGGATTGTCGGTCTGGTAGAGGAGGCCATTAAGTTCAAGCTGTTCGGAGATTGCTGCACGACTGAGGACAAGGAGAGGTGGTCCGGGCCGCAGTTCGAACAGAGGCGTCCGCTGCCCTAGGTCTTTTTGAGGATAAACTTGCCATGCTATTGCTCTATTTGAAGATGGATATCCCCCTTCCCTGGGTCTATTTAAAGAGAATCATCTCTTACCCTCAGTCTATTCGTGAATGAAATTGGACTCCGAAGATTTCTTTTGTTGAGCTGCTGGGCACTTCTGAATTTCCCATTTTTGCTTAATTTAAAAATGCGACAAATGATGAACCTTGACCTAGATTTTCTGTTGGTGGTTTTGTTGCCTGGCTTCTCTGTTTTCATTCTTTCACCTGAAGATACGATCAGTCAACATGGTTTGCATGTGTTGGGCATTTTGGCAACAGCGCCATAAAGGTCGGTGGATTAGGAGAGAGACGGATTAGGACAACGTTTTTCAGTGCGGTTGTGTTTTGCTTGCGATTAAAAATTTCTCGAAGGCATTTTGTGAAGATTAGGTTAATCTTGCGAAGACCGTCTGTGTGCTAATTCTGCAGATCTCTTCCAGTTAGCTAGTTGTGGGACATGATGGTCTATTGGTCATAGTGTTTGCCCTTCAACACAAGAGTATGGGTTCGATCCTCCTCCTCGACTTCCTCCTCCTCTGAGACAGTTACTGTTTAGTGGCCTTAGCGACATTTCATTCACACACAATTGTTCATTGATTGATGCTTTGATAATTTTTTAGTGTTTAATAAATATTATGAAATTATGACTAGAGCAGAAATTGAAACAAAATTCTAGTAAATCTATAATAAATACTTGAATAGTAAAAAAATTCTTGAGCTTTATCGTGTCCTTCCAAGATAACTCAGTCAGAGGTGCTCCCAGCCAAACCCTGGCATCAAAGAACAGTTTTCAGATGCTTATTAAATGTTAAATGATAAAATGAAAAAAAAATGCTTAAATAGTACACAATAACAAATGCTTTAAGAATAAAATATAACAAATGCTTGAATAATAAAGATACAATAATGGCAGATACTTAAATAATAATTAAATAATAGCAAGTGCTTAAATAATAATACAATGCTACAAAAAATACCTAATAATAAAAATGCAGTGACAATGACAAAGCCTCTCTCTGTCCAGGTGTGAAGCAATTCTTGCCATATGATTCACATTATGCAGACTTCAACATGTTACGTTGCAATGTTGAGTTGAATCTGTTCCATAAATCATGGCCATTTGAAAACTTTCTTGTTTGTTGGGGCTGGAGTTGGTAGCGCTTTTGTAGTAGTTACCTTTAAGGGTGCTATATAAATGAATGAATGAATGTGTTGCCTTTGGCCTTAGAGATTGCATGTAGCTTGTACATATGCTTGGTTGTGTTCTGTGGTGCATTGGATTTGCATGGGTTGCTCTCGTAGCAGTATCTTTTTCTTGAATCTTTTTGATAAAACTGTCGGTGTTGGTTGTACTGATGTCCTTTCTTAACTAGAGGTTGCTTTTTAAGAGGTTTCAGTTAGAAATCGACGTTGACGAAGAAAAATTAATTGTTCCATGTTTAGTTGTTTTTCGTGATGGACTATTTTTTTAAGCAGCTCAGAATCTTTTGATGAAAACTTTGTGTCGAGTGTCCTAATGTCTCTTCTTAACTAGGAATTATTGTTTTAAGAGGTTTCAGTTAGATACCGATGTTGACGAAAGAAGAATTAATTGTTCAACATTTGGTTGTTTCGTGATGGCCTAATTTTTTAACAGTTCAGAATCTTTTGATGATTGATAACTGTGAATTTTTTGCTGTTCTGATGTTGCCGGTTGTATATAAAGTTTTTTTTTTTAGCAGGAACTGGTTGGAAGTTGATTGTCCAGGCAAACAACTTATGGTTTCACATTCAGTCAATTAACATAAAGTGTTTGCCACGTCATGGCAGATATTTATTTATTTATTCTGAAATTTGATATCGCCCTTCTTCCAACATCTTTTGCTCCGGAGAACACAGGCCTTGACAGCGCAATTGCAGTTGTATTGCAGAGCAATAGTGCGTGAAGGACTTGCTCAAGGTCCCTACACAGTGACTGACGCCTCGGACGAGGGTCGAACCCGTTCACTAAGCACACACCGAGTGTTATGGGCCGATCGCTTTAACCGATCAGCCGCCGTGCCTCACGATATATCGGGCTGATCGGTTAAAGCGATCGTTAAGGCCCATAACACTCGGTGTGTGCTTAGTGAACGGGTTCGACCCTCGTCCGAGGCGTCAGTCACTGTGTAGGGATGTATGTACTTAGATTAATTATTGCTTTATTAATCTTCAAATAATTATGATCATGGTAATATTGATGTAAACTGTTTGCGATATGCCGTGGGGGAGATGCTACTGGCGTCTATACCTCTGATCTTAAATCTTAATATACCATAGAAACATTTCTTGGATGGAGTCAATGCTCCATCCAAGAAATAGGGACAAGACCTCTGAGAAATTAGGGGAAATCTATTTTTTTAAATATTGGCCTATAGCCCTATACCATTAATAAGTTGCCATTGAGCCATTCTATTCTACAACGTTAATGAGTGCACCTTTAACTTAGTTCAATCTATTGTTCACCCTTGAATGATATTATTCCGTCTGTCAAAATTGGGGGGGGAGGGGTAAAGTTGCTCCAATGACTTAAGGGGGATAGACAGTAGACGCCCCTGGGTGCTGGTATTGAGAGCAGGTGTTTATGGTGAGTGATGATAGATGGTGTTGATGATGACATAAAACAACGACGATGATAAACAATTAAATGCATAATGATTGATGATTGTATTGGATGTGATAAAAAAATAATGCTTGTATGAAGATAGATGATGGTGAGAATGGTAATAAGGAGGAGGAGAAGGAGGACGGTAGAAGAGGATGATTATTATAAATGATGGTAGTCTAGCAATTATATAGCGCCCCTTCAAGATATTTACTCAGAGGCGCTCTTTGCGTTCGCCTAATTTATTAAATGTCATAATGAACAAGTCAAATAAATCTTTTAGCAAAACTATATACGTCAAGTTGAAAAGAGTCGCCAGAGGTGGGCCCACGTACAAGCGTTCCCGTCGACAGATGTCATGGATGTTCAGAGTTTCTAGATGATGGTGAGGATGATGGTAGAGGAGGAGCATACTGAAAGATATTGCAGATGATGGTTTCATGAGGATGTTGTCTTGTTTTGATGTTTACTTCTCATTAAGAGTGATGCTTGATCTCAACGCCCCTACAATCCATCTCAGTTTATGTTGGCTTTTTGGTCTACTATCTGCGGATTTTGTATTGCCTGGGAGGTGTGGTATCAAGCGAAAAGTTCTCACTGTCTGTATGTATGTATGTATGTATGTATGTATGTCTCTTTCTCTGTCTCTCTCTCTCTGTCTGTCTGTGTCTTTCTCTCTCCCTCTGAACCACTCACTCCGTCACCCTATTCTACCACAACGTCGGGCATTGAACGATAAATTATGTGAATATTGCATGAAAGACGGATACTCATAATTGCCAGCGACTTATATACAGGGCACCGTTCGACTTACACGGAAACGCCAGTCTAGAAAAAGGCACGCGTCAGAAACGCCTTTGTTCGCTATTCCTCCGATCTTACCAACAAGGCGTCGACTGCTTTAGATTTTGCAACGTGTCGTTCAATAGTTGATTTGAGCCAGGCACGTTGCCTGTAAGGGCCACACGCATAACTATAATGTCTAGTAAAATTAGAAACGACTTAGGCTGTGTAGTTCGCACGCAAAGATAACGTGGACATAATTATGTACGTCAAATGTATAATTATCATCAGTTGCTTTGATTATGACGCATTAAGTACTACAAATTAATTGGTTAGTTACAAATTAAATTAAGTAGGTTCCATGATTTCTGTACATTTAAACGTCAAACAAACTATAGATACAAATATTAAATGAAAAAGGGAAATATAGGTCCTACTCTTATTTTAAACTCTGGATGAGTATCTGTCGGCTGACTCTCCATACTGGACCTTTCCATGGCAGTAGTGAATCTTCTTGTTATTCGAACTGTGTTTATTTTCGACTGACTGATCACGTTAACTTTATCAACGTAGGCTATATATAGATTGACACAGAGAAAACGGGGAAGTTCATGTCCGTATGTGGCACACAATTATAAGAGCTGGATCGTATGCTTGAAAGAGGTGTGTAAATGTATGCAAGCACAAAACGTCATTAAACATTCCGAATAAGTTCGCGTCTGTTTAGCATGTATTTTTTCCAGACATTGTGGCGGCATTCGATGAAATAAACCCCGCAAGGGATGGTTTACGGTAAATCGCGGCGGCCTCGCCTCTGCTGTAGTCACCGCTGCTGGCGAAAGGCGGCAGGCTCTCGAATGTAGCTGCATACAGAGACGGGAATCGCTAAAAATTTCATTGAATTCTGAAGGCGCATTGTTTAGCTAAATGGATACCATTTGTGGAGCATATGGGAACACTGAAAGAGGGACATATTGCTAGACATGACAGATAGACAGGCAGACTAGGGCAAAGAGACAGATAAACAGACCGACAGATGTACTGCCATAATAGGCAGACATAAAAACAGATACACAAACAGAAGAATAGAAAGACACACTGCACATGTATAGCGAATGAGAGAGAGATGCAGAGATACTGACATACAGAGATAGATTGACAGTGAGAGACAGAGACACAGCCGCTCGCCCATTCTTCGCAATCGACCAATGGGGCAAGATGCTGCTAGATTCAGAGATCTATGAAAATGGTTTGAAATATAGACCGTATATTCTATCGGTTATTTAAATAAAACTTTATTGAAATATAAAAGGTGTGTAAAATTATATTAAGTTACCGCGGAAATAACAGAAGTGCGCCATCTGTTGGCCACACTAGCGGCAGACATTGTTGCTAGGCGTGACGCGGCGCTTGACGCTGTTGTATACGAATTGGTATCCGGAGTCGATGAACGGCTTCTGAGCAAGGAAACCGACTGCTAGTTGCAGATGGAACGCTGCGTGTTTTGAAGCCGGGACGGGAAGTGCGATCCTGGGAATAAAAGCAGTCGTACTGCATTTTGTAATATCAATTGTTTAACGAATATCTGTTGGATGACAAATACGTTTTGACGTCGACTTTATCTTTAGTGACAAATCCTCTTAGAATTTGGCTGTGTATGGGAATATGGAGGCCAGCTGTTTACGGGTGTCTAATAACGGAATCAAAGGCCATTGGATAGATTCTTGAATGTTTACAACGTAGCATGGCGATGATACGAAGCAAATGAAAGTGAAGAGATATCTTACTATATGGACTCGTCTAGAACTCTAGATGAAGGTGTTGTACGGCGACTCGTATTATGTATACTTGGATAACGTCTATTGACTGCGTTGGCTGTTAGTTTTAATTTGCTCTTATGCCAATATCAGGCTATTGTGGGCGTAAATTGTTTGGTAGATTCGAATCCTATAATTCAACGTTTACGATATAAGTTTTATATACATAATAAAACTATATTCACAATTAAAGGTATGTATTGGAATGCATTTATTACGAGCATTTTATTGCAGTTCGAAACTTACGCGTAACAGTCTGACATTCTGTAGGCCTATATATTTCAATTTGGAGCATTATTAAAGGTGTTTAATTGAAGCTTTAATATTTCACAATAGTTTTTCGTCTAGCAAATCGTTTGAACGTCATGGAAGGTTTGCGGTGGCTATTCAACGACGTTGTTCCATAACAAAGATGATTATCGTCACCCTCCTCCTTTAGCCAGCATTTGGACTGGCACCACTCGGCTTCCATCTTATGGCTACCAGAGCAGTTGACATCAACTCTACCGCATACCTTTGAAGATTGGTTTTCGTATTTACATTTTGAAATGTGAAATACGAAGGGAAATTCCTTGGATTATTAATTATCCCTGTTACGTGATCAATGAAGACTGTTATCGGCTTCAAAAAGATAGATCGATTTTTCACAACAGATTCATATTCGTGTTTGCGGAATCTGAGCGGTAGGCCTAGGTGGCAGTAGCAAAAACGGAAGCTAAACCACGTATTACGTGGAATTGCTATTAAAGATGAGCAATTTTCTGAAAGGTCAAAAGCAAAACGGGAGAATTTCCGAGAATTGGTAAATAAATCTGTGAATCAGCTAAGCAAAAGACAGGCTTGTAAGAAAGTTTTCTTCATCTGCGAAGTATTTATAAGTTGCACACCATGTTTAGTGAAGAGAGCGACAGTTCAAATAAGCTACAGCATCATATTATAATTTATTACATGAAAGACGTATAAAAATAATTGTATCAGAAGAGAAGGGAATAATCAGAATTAATGACTAAAAAGATCATGAGATTTTATAATAATAAAGTTAATTAAATAATAATATTTCTATTCACGCGAACATCAATTAAGATTAAATAACACAGTGAAGGACTCAGTGCGCGGAATCATCAAAATTGGATTACTACAAGCAGTTGGGATTATCTGATTAGACCACTCGATTTCGACTTTGACCGTGACCCTGAACTTGCCACTGCCGCTTAGGCTGAAAACAAGGAAGAATCGAGAAGGCTCCATGGAGGGCAACCGGGCAAGTAGCCTTGACACGAATCACCGCTTCAGGCAAGCCGTCGGCCGCGTGCTCATTGCCCTATCTTTCAGGACGCGGACCAAGTCTCTGCGTTCCCATAGCGACGGTTTTGATGACGTCACAAGGAACTGCGCTAAGCAGGTGCCCGAACGGAGGGAGGCAGTGGGACAACTGACGATACAGAAGCAGGCGAAGGGAGGTCACGCTGCGGCGAATAAGGTATGTAGATAAATGTTCTAATCGTTCGTTAAGTAATTAATTAATCCGTTGGTAATTAATTAATTAATTAATTCTTTTCCTTCGTTCGATCGCGCGTTTCAGTAGTTCTTCGTTTATCCATCCATTCTTTTCTTCATTTGTTCGCTCACTCATCCTTTCGTTCGTTCAATTATTCGTTCGTTCGTCTGTACATTCGTTGTCTCAGTGTGTGGTCATTGTTCAATGCTGAGTTTTCCCCAGAATAGCTTCGCTTGATCTATTGTGTGGGCCTATTGAATAAATAGTGTCATGGAAACTGGTCGACCAATGAGAGACAGGCAAAGGAGGTCAATCGGTGACCCATCAAAAGAGATTCCGTGCCGCTTTTTGTTCCAGAGTTTTGCCATATTATCTGGTGCGTTAAAAATGCTCGGAATGAATGAATGAATATCTGGCTGCCTCTCTGTCGCTCCTCTTGTCTTCTTTCCTACGGGTTATGTCGGTTGGTTGTCAAAGCGACAGCCACAGCTAAACAGGCATACAAACGTTCACAAGCAGACGGAGATAGCTAAAAGGGACAGACAGACAGACCATCTTTGTGTCTCTCTAACTGATCCCTTGGGGTAGAAGAATAGAGCAAATAGACAGACGACGCATTTCTTCTCTCTCTCTCTCTCTCTCTCTCTCTCTCTCTCTCTCTTTCTCTCTCTCTCTCTCTATATATATATATATCTTTCTCTGTCTGGCTGACTCTCTCTGTCTCTCTTTCTTTATGCGTGTTTCTCTCTTGCGCTTCCTTGGATCATATAGACATACAGACAGGCAAGCAGATATACAGCCGAGCGGGCAGACAGTTTGTTAGCACGTAAAGCGAGATAGCAATTTACCTGCACGATATTGCGCTGTAAACTCGACGGATAAAGCGGATCGTAAAAGTCTAGAATAGCCATTTCGAGGGATGAACCACTTCCTGTTTATCGCACGAGTTGGTTTCCGGTGGAAGGGTATTGGCTCTGTCTTAAGATCTCTTCCCGTGTCTCTCTGTCTCTGTCTGTCTGTCTGTCTCTGGCTCTGTCTCTGCATCTCTGTGTATTTGTCTCTCTATCTCTCGTTCGCTTTATGTCTGCCTCCCTCGGTCTCTGTATCTTCTGTCTGTTTCTTTGTCTGTCCGTCTCGGTTTCTTCCTATCTCTCTCCTTCTTTCTCTCTTTTTCTCTCTCTATTTTTCCTTCAGTTTTCCTAGATCACTGAATGTAGCGTCATACCCCGTTTATTACTATTCGTCGATTGCGAGGAATGGGCAGCGCCTAAATCGCACCGGGTGCGGTAAGATGTAGCGTCACTGAGTGGCTCTTGACCTGACCTTCATGACCTTTGACATGACACAGAATTAGGAAAACGAGGATTTCATTATTAGAAGCTGATTTTGGTGCAGCCATTGTGAAATTTACCAGAGTTACGTTACACAACCTGTTTCCAAATATAATGTAATGTAGGACGTCTACCCAGGTCCAGCGGTTACCCAGTTCCATCTGGTTACCCGTTTATTCCAGCGCTCGTGAATAAGCTGGGGCTCTGCGTTTGGCGTTCGAGTGTTCGCTTTAGAAGCTTGGAGATAACTATTATGTTTACACCTGCGAGTAAATAAATGGTTCCGAAACGTGCAATATGTGGTATAAGTTGTAAATTCGTGGACTGCAAATGTTGAAATGCAATTATTGGAAAGATAGATCGAGATGGAGGAAGTAAAGAAGGAAGCGAAGACAGAAGAAAAGAGGATTATACAGACAAAACAGGAATAGAAAGAGACAGACAGACGTAGGCAGACAAACACAAACAATCACACAGACGTGTACGCATATTCGCACGCAAACAGACACGCAATGACAGGCAGACAGATAGACGGACAGAGAGTTACGGACGAGGGTAATGAGAGCCACAGAACAATGGAATATGTGGGAGGATGGACGACTTTCATTAGGGCGACAACGGCTGCTGCTGCTGCAAATGAGACAATGGCGATGCATCTCAAAGAGGAAGAGACGAGGAAGAAGACAATGGGAACATTGGACATTATTGGTTCAGACGTTATCTCATTATTTCATCAAATAGCTTAATTATATATATATACTTATATATGCACTTATACATATATATATGTATACTTTAAATGCATATACGGTATACATACAATATATATATATATACGGTATATATAGGGCCCTACGGTATTTAACTATATTTAAATTTAAATATATACCAACCAGAAATATATTGACCAAGCATGCAGATAAATCAGTTATGCACTCCTATTTTGGTCCACCTGCTTGCCTATTTCTTTCTCTATATATCTGTCAGTGTACTTATGTTTCTGTTTGACTGTCTGCCTCTCTCTCTATTGACCAGTCCACCTTCCTTCTGTCTGTCTGTTTGTCTGTCTGCGTGCCTTTTATTTTGGTCTGTTAGTCTCGATATATCTATGCATTTTGTCTTCCTAACTATAGACCTATATTACAGGGTCAACCCATATTTTTCGATGCATGTGTGTAGAAATATGTGGGCTTTTCTGCTTTGCATTACGTTCTGACAGATTCAATGAGCGGAGGTTCCATGGTGCTACGATATCGCAAAGGGACAGAGTTCTCATAATTATAGCTTTGACAACCGTTTAAATGTGGCAGAAACTGCACTGGCCTTGAATCCGGTGAGAAATGACCTTGTTTAGTTCATCTTGCACAAGGTCAATGGTTTTCAGCCGAAATACGACATTCTTTGGCTCCTTCTCATTGGAAAATGGTGGAGATGTTCTCCACCACAGGCCTGCTCCTGTAGCCTGACTAGATGAATACGGCAGAGTCAATACACAACTTTAAAATCTGTTTATATCGCTCTCAGTTCCAACTTAAGAAACTTGAGTTGTCAGCTGCTCTCAAAGCGTCCAATAGAGTTGTTCTCAAGTTGTACGTAAAGTACTGCTTCTCAAGTTCAACATCTGTTCCTCGAGACTTCTTCGTGAGTGCAATGAGTAACAGCGGAACATCGTAATGGACGTGGCGGGTTGCCAAACGATGCAGCTATGACGTACTCTGCGGTTTTCTGCAGCAATCGGAATATAACAGGATTTCCTGGCTATCAACCAAGCACTTGGAAGAGCAGTCTTAAGTATGCGTTATTGCTCGAAAACGACTGGAGAGTCTGAAAGTAGTGAATAATGCCACCGAGCGGGGAATTTGCTTTGATTCAATCGTTTAATGGTGTCTTCAATAACCAGGAATTAAGACAAGAAGCAGTTTCTGTTACGAGCTGTTGAGAGGAACCGCAAGACAAATGGTTAGGACACCAATGGCGATATTACCACCGCCCCAAAGTACCATAGGGGTCATACGGGAGACAAGCTAAGAGGGTCTGAATCTACATGGGATGCTTTCGACACCCGGATTGATGGAATTGGAGCAAATCATTAGTATCCAAATAAATAATTAGCTAATTAGCCATAATGCACTTAAGAACCTTTGAAAGGAATGTTACAATATTTGCTGGATCGTTTTTGGTCCTACCCCAATGCTTCCTATAGGATCCGGGTTCAGAAAGGACCATTCTGTGACGTCGTTGTAATAGCTTAACCTCATGAATCTCCATAAAAATCATACATCTGCTACAGTTATATATAAAAATAAAAATAAAATTTACTAATCTTATTTATAGATTTTTTCTTACTTTGAACTAGTTTGATATATAAAATAAAATATGTGCATATTTATATGTAAATAAGTATGTGTGTTTGTATATATATTTGTACATACATTATAATGTGTGTTGCATTTATAACGCATTAACATGATGTCGCTCTTGTCTTCCAAGAGCCAGATTCGCTGATCCATTGATACGGTCAGCCGCTTGCTGCTTGTATACTCAAGACGATGCATAATTCAGCTGAATCCGTCGACTGAGGCATAATCGGCTGATTCCAGCCTGCAATTCGCAACGCATAGGCTACATTGCAGCTGGCCAGCGGCTGAGAGATAAGACAACTGGACGATCAATCGTGATGAGGATTGGGATTTGAGAGTGGTTAGGAATGGAGAATTGGAGATGTTTATGAACTGGACCAATGGACGAATTCCGAAACGATTGACTGGGTATCGCTCGTGATTAAGCTGGTGCCCTGCGATAGCTTTCGAGTGGTGCTTTAGGAGTCTGGGGGTCACGACGATTACGATTAAAAAGAATTAATCCTGTTCATCATTTATTCAGTCACGTGCTCGCATTTTCCATAGTCTAAATAATTTCACGGCCATTTGGAAACTTACCTTTATGTCCAGGTTGGAATTCTGAGCGCTTATGGGTAATTACAGCGAGAGGGCGCTATATAAATTTTATAATGAATGAGTGAATGAATATTTGCGGACTATTTTACCAACATCAAATACCCAGCGAATACCAGTTTGCTAATAAACCCAGTTGTTAGCGTGAGAAAATGTAGGCTCTTGGTTAGTTACCGTTTTATAATATATGGTCATAACAGGGATCATTAGCGTCGCCCTCCTCCTTTCTCCACTCTCGGGACTGGCAGTAAGATAGTTAGATGAAGAGAGTTTTCCCTAGTATACCCCATAAGGCCTCGTGCCTTATGGGTATATTGGGGAGAACTCTCTTCAAGTGACTCAATGAACAGTTGTAAAAATATAGGATGACGATTCCTCCCTTTTTTAAACCGTGTGAAACTTAAGTTCAAAAATACATACCAACCTCAGCGACTGTGCGACCATTCATTCCCCGAGTGAAAGGCGAAGGTTGTTGTTGTTGCTGTTGATGATGATGATGGCGATCCTGGCGACTGAGAAGGAAACTTTCCTTGGGGGTCCTGAGACAGGTTTTTGACCCTGGAGACCATGCATGAAGAGGGCAGCGCGGGTTTCACGGACCCATCGACTGCGTGCGTCAGGTGTTCTCTGAGTCAACTGTGAAGGTTTCGAATGAACAGCTCTAAAACTGTGCAAATGCATCGTCTGACAAAGGCACACAGACAGAAATCTCTCTTCATTTATAGAGATATACGTCCTGTTAATTTCATTTTTATCTTAAACGGTTTCTTTGCGAAAGAAATCTTTTTCAACACGTCAAAAACGGTATCGCTCCCAAAAACTCTCACCTTTTCGGACACACCTTTTTAAATAGTTCGCTGACCAGTGTCGTCGAGAGATTGGGTCAGAGGGTTGCTGCCCCGGGACCCGGCTCGATAGCAGAGGTCCATAGATATCTAAGACATTTTCCTAACTGAGGAAATTTATGAGTCTGTGCAAGATGAAAGTTAAGTGACTTGACTTACTTGCGTTTTTTAATCTATGGAAATCTTCCATTTTCGTCTACGTATCCCAGTTTGCGGTTCATAAGACGCATGTTCGAATACTACCTAAAGTAAGTTTTCATTATTCATTAATTCTTACTGTACTTGTAACTTGAGCATGCATATACTTCGGTTTCTATAGATAGTGAACATTAAAGGAAATTAGTACCTATTAACTGCTCATCACGGGTAAAAAAATGTTCTACGTTTCACAAGATGTTGCTAATCCCCTAATACCAATTCCATAAATACGATCTTTATTTTGACATAAATAAATAAATACAGTTACATTCATCAGTCACGTTCAGTCGCGTGTTTACCATTCTGGTTAAATAAGGCATGGTTCAACTAGAATAGAGCAAAATACCAAAAATTCACTTTAAACAATGCATATCGTTAACATGCTAGGCCAACTTAGACACCTTTAGAACCATTTTCTACGAAGCTATATATTTTACAATTTAGCATTCATTGCAGTAAAATATGGGGTTAGTTACATTAAAAAACGTCATCAAATATCGGAAAACATAATTCATAATAACGACAGACTAAATTAAAGCGATTTCATATATCAATCACATTAAATCGTGAAGGTTAGTGAGCTGTTAACGACTGCTATAATGATGAAAATTGTTCAGTAAGTTTCTTTCAATGACATCAACGGCGATTAATGCCACAAGATGAGGAAAATCTGTTGAGTCCCTCCTGAGTGGCGCTATATAATTTTTTTCAATAACCATTGATACTGACGTTACGGCCTAGGAATCAACAAAATGTCGTTGAATTGTTGTAATGAGCACATGGGATGCCTGACTTAAAGCTAAAAAACCTTTTTTAAGATCATTCCACGCACTATAATATTCTGCTGGTTATTTTTCATGCACGCTGGTCCTCCTTTAGGCTTGGATCTCTCAAACAAAACAGGGAACAGATCAAAAAAGAATTGGCTAAAAAACAAAAGAAAAAGGAGTGGCAATAGCAATGGGCCTATACGAAAATCATTTATGTCAACGCAATGGCCAATGTTATCACATAGGCTATCGATAAACTCGCGATCTTCTTTTTTGATTAAAGAAATCAATGACGGGTTAAGAGAAAAATATATTGATGATAAACTATAGACGGAAATGAACTTAAATACGTCAAAAACTATTGAGGCGCCAACATCCTATGTAGGTATAATATTTAATTAAACAATTTCGAATACATAAATATATTAATTCATTTAAACTCCACCACTGCTGGCAATCTGGCAGCGCCAGTACCACGCATGGATAAAGGGGGAAGGCGACACTAAAACTCTTAGTTATCAGTGTCGTCAAACTGATACTACTATATAATCATATGGTATACTCATGCCATAAGTCCACCACTAATTGGACTCTAGTGGTGCTAATCTCAAGCTTGGACGAAGGTGGAGGGTAACGCTAAAGTCTTCGCTATCAAACAGTGTCGTTAAACTGAAAATTCTCCATTGGTTAAGTCACATATATGCGTTGAGCATATGTATCGTTCAAACAATCACTGTCGACGTCTGATACTGTGCATCTATGTCACCAAGGCCACATAATATATCCCTGTATTTGCTCGGGTGGTGCCAGTCCTAATCCCGTAAAATGAAGAGGGCGACGCTGATCATCTTTGAAATGACACGACGGCGTTGAACATATATGCTGCATGTAAAAGGTACGATGTGGAAGAACGACGTCGATGCATGTATATATATCAGAACGAAGCCTGTTGTTAAAGGTGTCTAACTATAGCCTACCTATCTTTCGCATAATATCGTATCGAAGAATATCGTATCGTATTGTATCTGGTCATTTAAATAGCGCTTTTTACAGTACTGGCTATTCAGAAGCGCTCTTAGCGTGACAGCCCCGAGGAAATAAGAAAGTCTTCAGGCAGCGAAGGGATGAGGGTGGGAGCCCGATTAAAAGCTTGCTACGGATAATAGGGGCAGGTCATTCCACATAGAAGGGCCCACAATGGCAAAAGCACGGTGTTTAGTCATAGCAGTCCTTGCCCATGGAACAAGAAGAACAAGTCGATCCGCAGACCGGAGAGGGCGGGTGGAGACAGCAGACAGAGGCTTTCGCATTAAGTCGCAGAGATATTTAGGAGCTTTACGCTGTTGAGTTCTAAGGACAAAGAGGAGTACCTTGTATTGGATGCGAGAGGGAATTGGAAGCCAGTGTAGGACGTCGGTCATGTAGGTAGAAATGTGGGAGTAGAGAAGGAGATGAGCAATGAGTCTGGCTGCAGAGTTCATAACAGACTGCAGAGAAGATAAGCGTGCCTCGGGAAGGCCAGCAAATAGTGAATTGCAGCAGTCAATGCGACAGCAGATGAAGACATAGACTATTGTTGTGAATACAGAATATGATGATATCTGATTGACAATCACACTTATACTAGTTTTCAGGGCCGTACCGAAGGGTGGGACCAGCGGGGCCTAGGCCCAGGGCGCAAACGTGGAAGGGGCGCAAATTTCACGATGGAATATTTTATTATTTCATAAAATGCACTATTTTCAAAATGTGGGGCGCGATTAGATAGACACAGGGCGCAATTACAACTCGGTACGACCCTCCTGGTTTCATAATATTTTCTGTGATATTTGTGACAACGTCAACATCAGATTTTGATCAACTGCAAATGCTTCTATAGCGCATATTGTGTGATTTTCAATCAGGGCTAAATATCAGTAGAACCCTTACTTAAAAAATAAAACTGATAAAAATATTATCAGTTTAATTTTTTGGGCAAACTGATCAAGGTTGCATGTACTTTGTATTATTTACAAAACACACGCATCCTTGGTCGATCAAGTCTCTCTGTCTGTCTCTCTCTCCTCGTCTCTGTCTGTCTGTCTCCTATTGAATCCTATTTAAAGGCAACTGACCATAGGCATGTTCTCCGGGGACCATTGGTCATTCATTGGTCATTCAATATCCACTACCGACTCGCAAAGGTCCAAGCAGCGGTCAACATCCGAACGCATTTCAATACCAAACGGATCGACTCCATATGCGCCCATATGTAATATGCATACTTTTATATTATGGTGTGTATAATTTTATATACAATAATATATATATATATATATTTTATATACAATAATATATATATATATATTTTATATACAATAATATATATATATATATATATATATTTTATATACAATAATATATATATATATATATATATATATATATGATTTTCAAGAATAATACAGACTTGCACGCTAAATAAGCACACAGGAGCATATTACATAAATATGAATTTAATTATGCATGAACATACACGTATAATAATAATAATAATAATAGGCCTATATAGGCCTATTATACACACATCAAATTTATATAGACATACACTAAAGGCCTACATTAGTAGTTTATCAGGAATTCTTGCGCAAGAGTAAATAAACTTTGCTTGCCATCACAGATATTTATATCATGCGATATTATATATATATATAGAGTAAGATATATATATGTAATGTGTATTGATATATATATATATAACTGTATCTATATATAACTGGTTGTTTTGACGCTTATTTCGTATGCAACGGATGGGTCGACCTTCTCGCAGTGCCAATGGATCTTCCTCCCGCTGTTTGGCCAATCCGTCATGCCAGTCAACGCCATGGGATGGGGAAGGGCGAGTGGGTGGCACCAGGGTCGACCCAGCAGGTGCCCGTTTGACCCCTCCAGGTGTCGACGTTGGATGCATGCACGGAGCCTTGTTATACCCTACTGCAGGGATTCGGTCGGTTTCCGGAATGAGGCTGTTTTTTGGAGAGACGAGAGGAGTTCCGGAAGGTACGTGTACGTGTGAAGAGAGGAAACGATCGAGGAGTTAATTTATTAGAGCTTTTCCTCAGAACCACTCCTTTGAACCGTTCCTTTGAACCGTTCCTTCAAACGGTTCCCTTGAACTGTTATTTTGAACGTTTCCCTAGAATGATTTCTTTGAACGGTTCATACGAACGTTTCCTTTGAATGGTTCCTGCGAACGTTTCCTGCGAACAATGCTTGCGAACGGTTCATTCGAACGGTTTGTTTTCATGGAACCAAATTGTCTTCCGGTCTTTCTGAGTTCCTGAGTATCTGGACTGTTGCTCTATAATCGATGGATTTGTCGATTCGAGATTAGATTGCAGGATATTAGATCAGATTTAGGTCAGATCATAATTATTAGAGTGGGTTGAATTATATAACCAAATTGTATATTATTATTTGATCTGATCTGGTTAGATTTCGATGAATTTAGGTTTCAATTCGAAAGATTCTCTTAATTAACTCCAATCTCTTTAATCCCATATACCTAGCATTCATATATATTTTATATTTTACCAGGTACCATACCGTCTCGTGTTACCATTCAATACCATCCTTCCTTATGATGCATTACCGTCTTATCCTCTATCGTACGGTACGCTGTTACCTTGTCAATTTGGCGACTGGTTCATAGCTCTAATCGTTTCCAACGACAAATCAGCAAATCGTCTCGATTAATCAATTCGAAGGAGGAAACCTCATTTGACTCTGGTCAATAAATGCGCTCCATAAATAGTGTTTTTGGCGGTCCGCTTAAAGCAGACGACACCACAGAGTGACATGGAACCAGTGGAGACTATGGACGCAGACGGGGAATCAGCGCAACTCGATTGAAACGAAGATTTTGCGGTTGAACGACCGAGAAAATGATTTTGTTGTTGCGATGGAAATTTTGCAGAGCGCATCGTATGAACCACAGCAAAGCCTCAATCACCTACTTCATGTATACAAGACTAATATGTAGGCGAACGGAAGGACGGATGGATAGACAGCCAGACAGACAGAAACACAGACAGGCACACAGTTAGAGAGAAGCATAGACACAAAAGCATTCGGATATATTGATAGAGATGCAGACAAACAAACAAAAAGACACAGAGAGAGATAGACAGACGAATAAATAGACAGATATATACGAAGAGATAGACAGATAGACAGAGGCACTTAGGCGTGCACACCACACACTGAGACAAGCAAACACAGACACACACAGAGATAGACTGAAAAACAAACAAACAGATAACTTGGCAAATGGAAACAAACACACACACATACTCGCACGCATACATATGTATTCTGCCTCAGTCTTTGGATGGTTTTGTTGGAGCCAAAATGAGCCAACTGGGATTCAGTGCATGAGTGGATCTGGGTAAGCGTGGGCGTGCGTGTTTGCGTCGCATCGACGAAGCGAAGGCCATCTGAGGACAACGACGGCTGAAATGGCCTTTGTCAGTGAGGAACGATTGATCATGGATGTCCTCTTACAGAAGGATCAGAATGTCCTATTCGCGGCAGCTGAAATGGCCTCTAACTAAGAGGACAAAATAGCCTGTGATCGGCAACTGAAATGGTCTTTTATGAAGGGAACAAAATAGCCTATCGTTGGCAACTGAAATAGCCTTTTCAAATGGGATTTTTTTGGCCAAAATTTAAGCCACTAATGATGCAGCCTCTTCTGAAGCAGCAAAAATGGCCTCTAAACTGCAATCGACATGGCCTCTAATGAAGAGGCGCTATATAAATGCTCAGAAGGAATAAATGATGATATAACGATGTTCAAACCAATGATAGCCCAGTTAATGATATCATATTCATACATCAATGGCCTACCACGTCCAATAACGATGCCTATCGATTGTGCAGAAGACAAATCAATTGTTCTTTGTCAAAACTTGACATCTTGTTGTCTCTTAAGATTTCTCAGTGCATTGAGAGTAACGCATTCGTCAAAAGCACTTACATACCCTCTCGATCACCATCAAATTTTTTCATAGATTCTATCGGGGAAATTCCTCAGCTTTGCCACACGCCTATGTTGAACACCAAGTGAGCACAGCCACCCCTGCCCCATTCCGGAATCTCTAGTGGGTGGAGAAATTATGACCCCGCGAATAAGGGCATTCGTGATTGATGCAAATGCCACCGTGTTTATCAGTTTCGTTTGAGCCTTACGGGATGCAGTGCCAAGCGATTTATCTCGGCTGTCTGATTCTTGGCGGAGTCCGGGTTGATGCACCGGATACGATGCGGTTTCATTCTTACGAAAGAGCGAAGAAAATAAACAAACAACCCTGGCAATAAATGGAATAACTGAATGCCACTGTAAAGCTGATCTCCTCAGATGGTCCCAGGCCACGTCGGCCTTGTGCGAGTGTGGCGAGGTGCAGACGATGTTCAACACAGTGGGGGACTGCGCGATAACATTTAGCGTCTCGTGACTGCTTCTCTGGTCGATTTTTCTTCTTGTGATGTTGGATGAACTTCTAATTACAGCCGTACTCTTAACACAAACACAATCTCTTCGCATCTGACCTCATCCAATCTCGACAGAGCAGAACATTTTTCTTTCTGTCCCGAGAAAGACTCACGAACGGAACACTTTCGCGATTATATATGAACATTTAAAAATACGTTCTTCTGCGAATTTCTAGGCCAACGTGACTTTTTTCAGAACATGATTTACTTTGAATTCCGAAATTTTGACATTTATACTTACGAATAACACAATTCGTCAAAATTCGGTATGATAACAGCCACCATTTACATTCGCAACATCTGAAGGTTGTTTTAATTCGTGTATGCGAATCAGGTGCGTTAGTGACAAGGCCATGTCGTCACTGAAAGATTGAAAACTAGCGATAGGGGCAAATTTCAGGGCCAAAGCAGCACATCCGCTGAGTTCAACGTTCAATGGGATCTTTCATTCATACCCATCGCCGCCAAATTACTGGCGTTAGGTACTGATGATGACGATGACGACGACGACGATGATGATGATGTTGACGATGATAATGACGATGATGATGATGATGATGATGATGTTGACGATGATAATGACGATGATGATGATGATGATGATGATGATGATGATGATAATGATGATGATGATGATGATGATGATGATGATGATGATGATGATGATGATGACGATGATAATTATTCATCGGCTGTAGGCATCAACAAAACACAAACAGACTGGCGTAAGGCAAAACAACACAAACAGCAAGCAAAACAAACACACTGCCACATCCAAACAACAAGACGAGGTCACCAGGAACCAATCAACGAGCCCAAACAGCCCATGATGCTCTTATTAATGAATGATCCGCCGACGCCAGGGCGCGCCTGCAGTGACGACGTGAAATACTTCCCTGCCGCTAGGTGGCGACGAGCGTGAAAATGTACTGTGCTGCCGAAATTGAGCGGAGGATAAAACGAAGTAAATGGTCTGTAACAAGAGATACTCGTCAAGCTTCGCTCAGTGGCGACGCCTGCGTATGAAGAGGGTACATGTATGTAGGTTTTATAAGGGCTGGAGGGGAGCTCGGCTGAGCAATGGGGTTGAAAATGAGGAGTAGTAGGGATGGTGATGGTGGTGTTGTAGTGGCGGTGTTATTTTCCATACTATTACATTCGATTCCATTATGTTCGTTCCTGATGTATTCTGTTTCGATTCTGTTAAATTCCATTAAATTCCATCTATTCCATTTCGCTCCATTCTATTCGTTTCTGATCTATTCTATTCTAATCTATTATATTCTATTATATTCTGTTCTATTCTATTATGCTCTATTATGTTTTATTCTATTCTATTTACGAACCTATATAGCGCCTCTCCCAGCACAATCTACTTACAGGCGACGTTTTAGAGAAGTACAGCAGTACGTACTAGCAATGGTGTCAGACATATTAGTAGTAGTAGGCCTAGTAGTAATAGTGGAAGTAGTATTGGAAGTAACAGCAGTGGAAGTGGTGGAATTGAAAGTAGTGGTAATCAATAGTATTTTCCTGATCCACACTCATCACTTAGGCTGAGAGTATTGATATCCCACGTGACCTTAATGTCTGGCGAGAATGTCAGAAGTCGAATTTCAGATAAACATTGTGAGAATTCGTTCTGTGCTGTTTGCTGAGTCAATGGATGGCTCCATCATATGAGATAGGACCATCCGAGGGACGATCGAAGGGAGACATGGAATGAGGAAGGAAGGGTGTTAGCGAGAGAGACAGAGATAGATATATAGACATTGAGAGAAGAGGACAGCTAGACAGACAGACAGACAGACAGACAGACAGACAGACAGATAGATTAGATACATTAGATAGATTAGATAGATAGATAGATAGATTGTATATATATATATATATATATATATATATATAGAGAGAGAGAGAGAGAGAGAGAGAGAGAGAGAGAGAGAGAGAGATCGTGTTGTAAAGGGCAGTGGTCCTTTGCATTTGCTCTTCAGATGATTAACTATGACAGAACTTGGTCAGTGAATTGTCGCCTTAAGCAAACAGCCAAACAAACAAACGCAGTCAGGCAGACGTAGAGACAGACATTCGGACGGACATGTAGCCATGCAAACACTCCATTCAAACGCAATTATAGATCTAAAGCCTGTAGTTCTAATTTAGGACATTTTCATTTATACAATACAATACTATTGCATTTTGACATTGCCTTTCTAACAATTAGTTCAGAAGTGCACAGATGCCTCAACGGCGCAATTACAGTTGTAATGCAGAGGACTTGCTCAAGGTCCCTGCACAGGATAGAACCCGTACCATCTGCGTCACTGGCCGACCGCTCTAGCCGATCGGCCACCGTACTTAAAGTCAAAGGCGCAGAATAACCCACATAGCGCCTCTAGTGGGGCTTACTATTCAGAAGTGATGCCAGTGTATAACCCCCGTGTAAATAACCCCCAGACAATGACTCCCGGACAATAACCCCCGTGTAAATAACCCCCAGACAATGACTCCCGGACAATAACCCTCGGATAGTATAATGGTAAGACAAGAAAATCCTCATACGTCACTTATGCAAATAACGAAATTACTTTACAAATAATGTAAAAAAAACAGACAGTAATAATGATTTTAGACATAATGTGTTATAGTCGTGAACCATTCACGTTGAATACTAAATTAAATATCTAAAAAAATGTATGAGTATGTATGTATGTATGTATGTATGTATGTATGTATGTATGTGTGTATGTGTGTATGTGTGCGTGCGTGCGTGCGTGCGTGTGTATGTGCGTTTGTAAGCAATTCCTACTTGCTGCCGGAATACAAACAAGCCATTCTCAGGTGACTTCCTTGAACGCGCCATTAACAAGAATAGGGTCTTGTCAGCTCATCTCTAAAGGAATGCAGCTTTTAACGAGGGTATAATCCACCCGTGGTTTATAGTCCGACTATCAATCATGCTACATTCTCGTTGGTCATAAAAACCTCGGGGAAAAGAGCGATGATGCTATATTATACGGCCAAAGTACCAATGGTGCATGTTACAATCTGGGATGGGATGGGGAGATTCTGGGGAATACACTTTGGGGAGATTCTAAGGTTACTTCCCCCTCTCCCTCTCTCAACTCTTCAATAATAAAATGAGTTGCTAATTTGTGCCATGCACTAAGGCTGCCTTGGCCCATCAACGGGCATTTGCTGTTGAGGGTCCATGTACCTGGAGTGACTTTCCACCATCATAAGAACTAAACTAATGACTGGCTTCTCTCCATCGGCTTCTCAATCTGTAAAACGTCTCTCTCCTTTCCTAGAGGTTTCCGTGCTGACAGCGCCTCCGAATGGTTGTTCCGAAAGAGGCGCTATATAAAGTCACGACAATTGGTCTTTACACACCTAGGAATGATTGAAGTTTTTTCAATGAGAAAGTAATGAATTAACTGTCTCATTGATTACATTTTTAACAGAATAACATGACCAACGCCGTCGATCTTTGTTCGGTTATTAAACTAAGGCGCTAGATAAATTAATGAGTGCCTGACAATTTACGTGACCAGCTAGGTTTTGACTGACACATGATTGATGGGTAGGTCAAGGGTTTGGAGTGCTGAAGAGGGCAGTGGAGTTCAAATTCTTAGCAGGCGTAGTAGTATTAGTAGTAAATGTTATTAGGGGTAGACTAGTAGTAGCAGTAGGTGGAGTAGGGGAAGTAGTAGGTGGTGGAGTAGGGGAAGTAGTAGGTGGTGGAGTAGGGGAAGTAGTAGGTGGTGGAGTAGGGGAAGTAGTAGGTGGTGGAGTAGGGGAAGTAGTAGGTGGTGGAGTAGGGGAAGTAGTAGGTTGTTGGAGTAGGAGTAGTAGTAGTGTTAGACTAGTAGTAGTCGCAGTTTAACGACACTGTGATAGCAAAGATCATCAGCGTTGCCCTCCTCCTTATCTAGGCTTGGGACTGGCACTGCCTAAGTGCGAACAGTGGCGGAGTCACTGGAAGACTTAAAAGAGTTAGCAACGTCATTAAAGACGATTGGTTTATTGTCTGTTTCTGTGATCAGGAATCGAATTCTATCGCCGGTTGCAAAACGACGAAGAAAGAAAATGGAGGAAATAGGAGTCGACCCATCCTCAGGTTAGCCTTACATCCATAAATGCATTGGATAAATCTTTACTGAACTCCAGCAAGGGGAAGCAAGCACGCACGCACTCACATACACACATGTGTGCCTACATTATTATCTAAGACCACGCACTCAGGTTGCATATACATGTATGATGGTGCCACTGAAATTACCATTACTGTTACCGCTTCTGCTATTACAACTACTGTACAATTATGATAAGTACTACTGCGGTCACTATGACCGATATTATTACTGTTATTTATAAGTATTGATTTTTCCTTTTTATACCAAACGTAGTAGGCCTAAATCTGATTCCTGAGTGAGACCCTTAAGGCAGTCGAAGGTAGTTGAACTTTGATCTCTAAGAGAGAGAAAGAGATCTTCGACAATGCAAACATTTCCTATCTCAACGCCTCATCTAATTCCGACAGAGTCCATAGCGCCGATAACGAATGATTAAGAGGAAGTATCTTCGACGGGAAAATCGACCACGGGGTACCAGAAGGGTCCGCGGAACAGGTCGTCCCCAAGATAGCTGCACCGGAGACCGAGGCCCCGAATCATAATACATACATACATACATACATACATACATACATACATACATACATACATACATACATACATACATACATACATACATACATACATACATACATACATACATACATACATACATACATACATACATACATACATACATACATACATACATACATACATACATACATACATACATACATACATACATACATACATACATACATACATACATACATACATACATACATACATACATACATACATACATACATACATACATACATACATACATACATACATACATACATACATACATACATACATACATACATACATACATACATACATACATACATACATACATACATACATACATACATACATACATACATACATACATACATACATACATACATACATACATACATACATACATACATACATACATGCATGCGCAAATGCATGCATACATACATACAATGACACATACACATGCACAGACACAGACACATATATATATATATATATATATATATATATATTCATGAACGCATCTGCCTTTGACCGTTTTATATCTTCGGTTATTTGAGAACTCTATTTATGCAGCTGATCAATAATTTTGTCCTATGTTGCACACATTTTAAATATTTCTGCGATGCGGTGAACTTTGATCACGTCAATTCTAAATCTGCCATCGAACCGCCTCCTTCAAATCTCTCTGAGAGCCGTTGATCCTGCCTATTTTAAATCTCCCGGTCGATTCGGCAGAGAACACTATCCCACTCGCCGTTTTTAAATCTCCAATATCGATCGGGTAAATATCAGCGGACATGGATGGGTTCATTGCTATGGGAATTGGTCTGTAATCAGCCTAATTAAGAGGGGCTTCAGAAGACCCATAACGTGAGCGATCGTTTGATTGCTTGACGAAGCAAGAGCGCTGTGGACGAGGTTATCTAGAAATGGCGTTATATAAATGTCCGTTTGCAATAGTTTTTGCGATTTCCATTGAAGGTTTTTTTGACAGACATCGATGTAAATTTGGTGGAATGAGTTGGTTTGCTGTGGAAAATGACGTCTAGACCAAGCCATTGGGCGGGCCATTGTAGTGCCAGTCCAAAGCGTGCAGGATAGAGGGTGACGCTGAACATTTTTGTCATGATACTGCAGAGTTAAGAAGCAATTAACCAGCTGATTGAATAAATTGGATTTGGACACCTTTAATAAGATCTTGTTGTTGTCAATATATTCAGCTGGCCCTTATAATTTTTGTTTGATATGCGTCATCCTGATAAACACGTGATATGTCTAGTCCATCTATATACACATACAATAAATTATATAGTAATATAAATGAAAGAGATTTAATTAGAGTATAATCCCTTTATTTATTGTTTTAATATGTCATTTATAGACTTATTAAAACAATAAATAAAGGGATTATACTCTAATTAAATCTCTTTCATTTATATTACTATATAATTTATTGTATGTGTATATAGATGGACTAGACATATCACGTGTTTATCAGGATGACGCATATCAATTAACTCATGTGATCTCAGTAGCATGCATACAGATTATAGTGGTTTATAGATGTATAAAAATAATAATTGTAGGTTTAATATTATAATTCATAATATCTTATAATTATGTTATAATTAAATTACATTGTTAAATAATAATGGAATCTATAACAACACATAAGGAAGAAAGAAGACAAATAGACTAAAGAAAGAAAGAAAACAGAAAGACTAAAGAAAGAAAGAAAACAGAAAGACTAAAGAAAGAAAGAAACAGAAAGACTAAAGAAAGAAAGAAAACAGAAAGATAAATGATTAAAACTATATACGAAATTGAACTGAAATGTAACAAATTTTAAAGACGTCAACGGCCTGTGTTGCTATAGGATGTCGTTAAACTGTTGAATAATAATTTTTGTTTGCTATTGGTTAAAAAGGTACCATATAAATGCAAATTTAATTTAGACACCTTTTTATAAGATGTATCTTAGTCAACATAATTATTACTTTGAAAACTCATAATAACAGGCTGTAGCGATGTCATACGACTCTAAAACAGCTTCGTATTCTCTAGACTTCTAAAGCGCTAATGGAAAGGCGAGCGCTGAGCCCCAGCTTATTCACGAGCGTTGAGATGATCCACTGTCCGAACTTTTCGTCTATGCCGCGTCATTACCCAACTTTTGGCAATGCCAAGCTCTAGACCGGAGAAAGGAGGAGTGCGACTCACATTGTCTTTCTTATGACAAAACATCAACAAATCAGCCAATTACTAAACGATTAAGTTGTGGCTTAATATTGAAACGGATTAGCGACATAATTAATTAACGACTAAACAAATTGTCAACTGAATAACTTGCGACTCAGTCTGTAGGATAATCAGCGGAAGTGGGTATTAAGGGCCTTAAATTGCCGGCTTAAATGCTGACTCATCAGCAACTTTAGCAGTAGTCGTACCGGGAGAGCCTCTCGGCAGATATCTTGAATAGGCGCTATATTAAGATCACATTGATAGATTGATTGATCGATTGCTTGCTTGATTGACCGATTGGCTGACTGACTGATTCATTGGTTGCCTGCTTGATTTATTGATTGATTGATTTATTTATTTTTTGATTGATTTATTGAAAACAGCATGACCATGACGTCGTTTTCTTTTTTCCGCCCTCTATCGACAGTTCTGCGCTTCCCACTGAGGAGGACGAAGACGTAGAAGAAGAGGAGATTGGCCATCGACTCAATCGTCCAGGGTTCAGTTCCTCGTCTCAGGACCTCGGCGATGCATACCCAGGGGACCTTCTGTCGGAGACCAGAGCCCACAAGGGCCCAACTATTCCTAGAAGGGTCGCCCCACCGCCTCTCATTAAGAGAAACACCATCGCAGATTTCGTCAGCACCAGGGCCTTCCAAGCGGCTGCCACGCTTGCCGCAGCTACACCAGGATCCGACCAAGGTACGAGAATACGGAAGGGGTTACTTCGAAATTCCACGAATGCTACATTGTAAAGTTGATACATCTGCGTTTAACAAGGTAGCGCGGTGATATGAGTCAGGTGAGATGGAAAATTTATATATAGCATAACATTTCAGCCATTTTTCAATTTACCAACCAAAAGTTTTTAAAATTGATGGAAATTTGACGAAGTTCTGACAGAAACAATTCTGCACAGATTTTTTGTGACACCGTGTATTTATAAAATGAGTAATATGGCAAAAAATGAACGTATGGCAAATGTGGCTAGAGAATACATTTGAAAAAACGACAAAGTAGCCAATTATGGCTATCAAGGCAACCTTTATGGTAAAAAATAAAGAAATAAAATGACAGCAAAACATAACCAATAGGGTCTGAAACGATGTCCATAGGATGTCGTTAAATAGCTAAACCGTTACTGGCAGTGCCAATTCAAAGCGTTAAGAAAGGAGGGCGACGCTAATTACCTTTGTTATTACACAGTGGATTATAACAGCAATTACCTGGCTAAAAGCAAGCAATTAAATTTTGACACTTTTAATAAGATGTTTCTCTTGTAAATATATTTGTCAATAATTATAGGACTTCAGTAGATATTTCTCGTTAAGAGGTGCTCCAGGGTAAGCGATATAAATGCACCACTAATAAAGTCATTCAATAACACTGTTGTAGACCTATCTAATCGGCTCAAAGAATACATAGCATACGTTAAAATAAGCAGAAACAATGGAACAAGATCGTTAGAAATATTATTAGTAATCAGTTCTATCCAATAAGCCTAATAACGTTACAGTGATTCAGCATTTTATTTTACGCAAAAGAGCAAACCAATTAATATGCCATTGATTCTTAATAAGTTCAGATAAGAGCTTACCAAGCTGCAGTAACCATTATTTAGTAGCGTCATGTAAGTTAAAAATTTGTACATTATGCTCACTGGTTTTACTCTAAGACAGGGCTATTCAATTAGATTTAGTCAAGGGCCAAACTAGAGAAATCTGGAGATGGTGGTGGGCCAGAGGCTCAACGAGGGGTGTGGGGAGGGGGGCTGCTGAGCTTTACCTCCAGTAAATTTTTAAAAATGATACATTTGCAAAATATATATTATAATTCAAATAATTATAATTATAGTAATAATAATTCAAAAACATAGATTTAAAAAAAAATCATTAAAATTTTAAAATTTTGGCATAGGTCCGCGGGCCAGTTGTTAGGCCTTCGCGGGCCAGATTTGGCCCGCGGGCCGCTAATTGAATAGCCCTGCTCTAAGATATTAGTTTCTTATGTTTTCATGTTTTTTGTCCATTATTAGGACTATACAAATAATGTTAGGCCTACATAGGCTAATTCGCGAATAATATCTCGAAAAGACAAGATTTTTGTACAGTGTAGTATATGATCAGTAAGCAAGTAAGTAAATGAGTAAGTAAGTAAATTAAGTATATTCTTTAGTCAGACGTCTGAAATCGCACGACATGTACGGAGAGAATTTAACAGGTACGAACAATCGTTTCCGTCATCTGACATCGAGAACATACCTGTAAGTCCATTGGGCTTTTATCTGCAGCTTACAACCTAGACTTGTATAAGTTAGGATTTGCCCCATCTATGGAGTCTATGAATTAATATATTATGTGGATGAATGGGAAGGCTAACACAATTGATTTACCACGTTTAAGATTGATGAATTTATTATATAGTCTTTGTAAAGCATTTTAAAGGTGTCCAACGAGACCATCTGGTAAAAGTACTTAGCGACACATTTTTATTATTATTATTAATAAATTTGTAACGCGCACAAGGTCACACCTAAATGTGAATCTGAGGCGCGGATAGTCAGTCGCCAGGAGAAGATGCAATCAGATTTCCAAATCCTTGAAAGCCAAAGAGAAATAGTGAGTTTTGAGTCGCTTTTTAAAGGAAGGAAGTGATTTTGAGAGAGAGTGGCAGTCGATTCCATTCCCTAGGAGCAGAGACATGAAATACACGAGAACCCATAACTGTTCTGCATCGTGGTTCAACAAAAAGACCTGTACTTGATGATCGTAAGCAACGAGGAGGAATGTAAGGAGTTAGTAGCGCATGAATATAGGTAGGTGTACTGGTGATGATGGCTTTGTAGGTTAAACAAGCTAATTTAAATTTGATTCTGAATTCAACAGGGAGCCAATGCAGCTGGTGGAGTAGGGCAGAGGAGCATGCTCGTAGTGGGACACGTAGCGCTACTCGAGCTAACGTATTTTGGACACGTTGAAGCCTTTTGAGCTCAAGGTCTGAGAGACCGACAAAAAGTGAATCAGCATAATCGAGGCGAGAGGAGACAAGTCAGCAGGCTATAGTCTCAGACATATTTTGGGTTAGAGTCGACCTTATGTGACGTATTGCCCTGATGTGGTAGAAACAAGATTTACAAAGGCTTGTTATGTGAGGTCGAAGTGTGAGCTTGTTGTCAAGGCTAACCCCAAGTGTTTTCACAGAGTCTGAAAGCAGCACAGCAGTGTCCGCCAGTTCAATGCTAGAGAGCATAGGGAAAGAACGCAGGCGTTGACATGAGCCAAATACAATTGCTTCAGACTTGTCTGGGTTTATGGCCAAACCATTGAAACAGAACCATGCATATATGGATGAGAGGCATTCTTCCAGTTTTGGTTTACCAGACTGATCAGTGTGTGACAGAGCAATATGGAGCTGAGTATCATCTGCATACTGTTGTAATTGAATTCCAAAGTGTTTAGCTATACGACTGATTGGGGAAGTAAAGACTGTAAATAATAAAGGGCCGAGGACAGATCCTTGTGGCACTCCAGCAGTGCAAAGTGTGGGCTCCGACCGAGCAGATCCAATGCCCACCTGCTGATTGCAGTCAACCAGGTATGAAGCTAACCAGTGTAAGGCAGTCCCAGAGACACCAAAGCTTTTTGCAAGTCTTGCCAGGAGTAACTGGTGGTCTACAGTGTCAAAGGCTGCACTAAGGTCAAGACACACAGAGAGGCAGGCTTTGCCATTGTCAATAGATGAGAAGATGTGATCCAGTGTAGAGACAAGAGCAGTTTCCGTGGAGTAGCCTTCGCGATATGCTGACTGGTAGGGACTGAAGTTGGGGGAGGAAGTAATGTGTCTCTTGATACGCATAAGAAAAAGACGTTCAAGGATCTTGGAAATGTTATTGAGGTTGGAGATAGGTCTGAAGTTAAACAAATTGCTAGTGTCAAGGTCAGACTTTTTCAGTAAAGGCGTGACTAAAGCAGATTTGAAGCATGAAGGAAAACACCCTTCAGCAAAAGATAGGTTGGCCAAGTGTGCAATGAGGTGAGAGAATACATCAGAACAAGAGACGATGAGTGACGTAGGTATGAAGTCCAATGCTGATGATGTAGGAACCATGCTATTGGGAAGATTAAAGACTTTAAAGAATGTGACAGGCGGTATGTCATCAAAGGCAGGGCCGGTGATTTCGGAATCGAGCAGCAGGTCACTCAACACTAAATTCGCAGCACATCTAGCAATTTTACATTTAAGATAAATAAGTTTGTTAAAAAAAATTGCAGCAAAATTTGCACACAGAGTCTGATTTTCTGTGTCTGAGCGTTGGCCGTTGTTTCTATCCTTTGAGTGTAGAAGACGCTGAGCGCTGCGCCATCGGTCCCGAGGATTATCAGCACTTTCAAATTGACTGCAGAAATACGAGCTTCGTGAAGCGTTTATGAGTTTGTTTTGTCGACGATAACATTGCCTATCCTCATCAAGTCCAGAATGTTTCCACTTTCTTTCAAGTCGACGACGTTCCTTCTTCGCACGGGATGCTTCAGATGAGAGCCATCTAGTAATAGGTTTAGATGGTCGCCTGTAGCAAGTTTGAATCAATATCAGTGACACTGTTGTTTTCATTTGTTCTGCAAAATCGTTTGCGCTGCTTGCAAGAGCTGTGAATAGGTCTGAGTCAATTAACAATTCACTGAGTATTAAAGGGTCTATTGCTTTGATGTTTCGGAATACATGACGCGCTGGTTGGCTACAAGCGAAATTGACGACAATCCTATCTAATTATTAATATTTTCATAACTTTTTCCCCACCTATGGCTATTATCCTACCATCTTTCTACCGCGATAATTGCTGTTGACGACTTTCCTACTCATAATTTCACAAAAAAAGTCATTGCTTAAATAAAAATTTGTCTAAAACGCTTTCAGAACTAACGCGTGCGCTTGCTTTAACTTGTATCATAATGAAGTAATTTACTACACAGTTTGGTGCTTGTTTTCAGAGAAAAAGACAAAATCTACCTTTTCGCTGCTGAAACTGGTTCGTAAAAGAAATATAAGACCTTTTTTTATAAAATGATTATATTAATACTGCAGATTATTAGTACTATTATTTTGATGCAGCCACTCAATTATTATAATGAGTGTTCATTTTCATTGTTATTGTTATTATTGAACCTATTATTGCAATTATTATCATCATCATCGTCGTCATCGTCATCGTCATCATCATCATCATCATCATCATCATCATCATCATCATCATCATCATCATCATCATCATCATCACCACCATCATCATCATCATCATCATCATCATCATCATCATCATCATCATCATCATCATCATCATCATCATCATCATCATCATCATCATCATCATCATCATCATCATCATCATCATCATCATCATCATCATCATCATCATCATCATCATCATCATCATCATCATCGTTATTAATTCATTATTACTATCATTATTATTATTATCGTCGTCGGCATCGTCATCAGCGACAGCATCATCATCATCAGCATCGGGCATCAACATCATCATCATAGCCGCCACTTGTTAACGTTATTGACTTTGTAGATCGATAAGAAAGCGAATCGTTCAAAGGAGTGCTTGTCTCAATTGAACGACGTCCTTCAGAACCTCAAACAATCGGAATTCATCGATAACGGATTGGCGCTATATAAGGCACGTATACTATCGATCTTACATGAAGGTACATGAAGGCAGGCAGTGGTAAGGCTTGAACAAAATAAAGTAACGGGTGGCGATGCGAGGACTAATCAAACGTTAAGCTATTATATTATTATTTATTAATTATTATGTGTAAAGTGCGTGTCTCATGTATGGTTGCAATTGCAGGCGTCCATATTAGAGAAAATACTTACTTACTTACTTACTTAATATGTGGTAAGGCACAATAGGATGGGGTTGGTTTTGGTTGGGGTGGAATGAGAGGGGGTGAAGTTGTTGTAGTGGGTTTACAAGATAGGGTGTGGGGAAGGTAGGAATAAAAGTCAATTGTTGACGATAGCAACTAGGATAAAAACATGATTAGAATTAATAGGATAGAAATATTCAAGATATAGGAAAGGATGGGATACAGGGTAGGATGAATAGACAAACAGAGATAGGCAAAGGCAGGCAACAGAGACACTCAGACAGAGACAGACAGAGGCAGAGAGATATAGACATGAGCAGACAGAGACGGACAGACAGAGATACGCAGAAGCAGACAGAGGCAGGTATACAGAGACTTATACATGCAGAGACAGAGAAGAACATGAACAGACAGAAACAGACAGACAGAGACAGACAGGTTCAGACAGCGACAACCGGGAAGACAGAGGCAAACATATACAGACAAACATACAGTGAGAGACAGAACCTGACAGAGACAAAGAGCGAGGATTGCCTGGTACTTTGAGCGATGCTACCTCCATCCGGTGCCAGATTCTCTTTTCACTTTCTAAGGATTCTTTTGCCTCTTCTCCTGTCGCTGTTTCTTGCAATGTATAATTAACGTCGTCTCCAATGCCCTCAGGAGGCAATAGGTCATCCGTCCATCCTTCCGCTGAAATGTCCTCTGCCGGATGAGTAGCAGGACCTTAGCAACTAACCGTCCGTGTGTCTCTTTGTCTGTCAGTCCTCATTATTTGTATCCCTCTACGTTTGTCTGTCTGTGCCTCTCTCTCTGTCTCTCTCTCCCCTTCTCTGTCTGTCTCTGTCTCTGTCTCTGTCTCTGTCTCTGTCTCTGTCTCTCTCTGTCTCTCTCTCTGTCTCTCTCTCTGTCTCTCTCTGTCTCTCTCTGTCTCTCTCTCTCTTTCTCTGTCTGTCTGTCTCTCTCTCTCTCTCTGTCTCTCTCTCTCTGTCTCTCTCTCTGTCTCTGTCTCTCTCTCTCTCTGTCTCTCTCTCTGTCTCCCTCTCTCTCTCTATCTC
The DNA here is from genome assembly GCA_959347315.1 of Bimastos eiseni. Lineage (NCBI taxonomy): Eukaryota > Metazoa > Annelida > Clitellata > Crassiclitellata > Lumbricidae > Bimastos > Bimastos eiseni. The sequence continues at coordinate 44,972,929 of OY365809.1, read as the reverse complement.
TCTCTCCCTATCACACGCGCACGCACGCACTCCTATTCTCTCTCCTTGTCTCTCTAAAATTTCTTCCTATTCTGCCAGTTTGTTCAACCGTATTCATCCCGTCTCTCTCCCCCTGTGCCTCCCTCCTTATCTGTCTCTGTCTCGGTCTGTCTGTCTCTCTCTCCCCACTGTCTCTCAGTCTCAGTCTCCCCCTCTCTCTTCGTCTGCTCGTCTGTATCACTCTCTTCCCTGCGTGACATAATTACAAAAAACTTTGGCGTCAAAATGTCGCGCACAGCGGGTGTTCGGAGCATTCGAGTGAGAATAATGTTCCGAAGAGTCGGACGCAACTTCGCTGCGGCACACACGTGTCGGAGTCACCTTCCGTGCCTCCCTGTGTCCGTCTAGTTGTATCTGTCTGTTTGTCTCTTCGGCTGCTTCTGTGGATGGGTACGTATACGTCAAGGTCTGGCTCCCAGATACGGGTTTCAACGGAACATTTGTTACACGATGGAAATTTTGCCCCGCGGGACACAGAACGAGTAACAAGAATTTATGCACGGCATCAATAACGCACGAATGTACATTACGCACATCTATGTGGTGTTGCATACATAGGAATCCAAGCACGCAGACGAACCCGAAGACACACAGACAGACAGACAGACACACACCTACACACAGACATCTACACACGTACAGAAAATCACATACATATATAATATATTTATGTGTGCACGCGAGTGTGTATTTTATCTCCAAAATTAACTTAGACTTTAAGCAAGCATTTGACAGCGTATTTCATAATGGAACGCGAAGTGCGATGCAAAATGCAGTAGGCCTAATGACAGAGCAATTGATCAGATAAATGTTGTTAAATATTTAGCGAAAATCGTTAAGTGCCACAAATGTGGATAAAAAGATCACAGAATATCTTCACACGAAAGCTGATGAACTCCGAAAATCAATTGTTTTTGCCTACTATTAGAGGCAGTAACGTCACTCGGCCCAAAATCACCGAGGCAGGAATCAAATAAAATGTAGGACCGGGGAATAATCTCACATTTGCTGACGACATTAGCATCCGCACTACTAGAGGACCAGAGCTACAAGATATTACGACACAGATTGTATAAACTAGTGGAATGCTCTGCCTGATGATCAACGCTGTGGAAATCGAGGCAATGGTGATTGAGAGACCATAGAAACACCAATGAATGTCAATATCCAAGGTGAAGTTTTCGAACCACTAGGATAATAATCGTCTATCTAGGAAAGCTAATAACGTCAACGCAGGTGGAGGAAAGTCACGAAAGAGACATTTTACTATAAAGAAGAATTGGACGCATTTCGGAAGCATTTGGAAAAATGAACTTTGTTACTAAGTATCAGAGAATTATTGAGGAAACCCAAGATAGAAGATTTTCCAAGCAATGTACAACCGAGTTTTCTTTAAGGATCGAAATGTTGGACAATTGCGGAAGCTAGATGAGAAAAGAGTTTTTACGAGCAGAAATGAGTTGATAATTATTGGCTACGAAATAGCGCAGAGATTTCTAGACTGTGAAATATAAGGGACGATGACGATAGACAAGCATTAGATTAGGTATCCAAACAAATCTGCTGGACAAAGTGGTTGAACGAGATTTCCGATGGTTTGGACATGTAGATATATATATATATATATATATATATATAAGGAGAGAGAGAGAGAGAGAAAGAGAGACAGACAGACAGACAGACAGACAGATGACCCAATCCCACACAATGACTGCTTGGATGATTCGAATGAAAAAGAAACAAAGACCAACCAAGACTATCATGGTGGATAGATAATTATAGACGAGAACATAATATTAAGTGATGCTATTAATATCACTTGGACTGACACTGAGAGGGGTGGGGCGGTGGACATCCTTCTCGTGATATCACCGCCAAATGGCTGACATCAGGAACTAATGTTGACATTCATGTACATATAAATATTATATATATAAATATATATATGCGTATGTGAGCACGCATGTGTGTAAGTACCTGTTTGAATTTGTATGTTTGTGTATATATAATTATATATAACTGTAGGCCTACGCATATTTGTGTGTGCGCGCGCGCGCGCGTTTCGTACTTGTTCTTCTGACCTCTCTGCGGAAGCAGCAGAAAGCAAAAGTGTCAGGTGGAGGGCAAAAGTGTCAGGTGGAGGGCAAAAGTGTCAGGTGGAGGGCAAAAGTGTCAGGTGGAGGGCAAAAGTGTCAGGTGGAGGGCAAAAGTGTCAGGTGGAGGGCAAAAGTGTCAGGTGGAGGGCGAAGTGTAAGGTGGAGGGCTTCCCCAGGAGAAAAGAACAGGAACAAGATAGCGAATTGTGCGGAATCAGTCAAGAAGCAGGAAGTAGATATACAGTAGTAACGGTAGAACAAATTGAAAGAGTAATGGGTGGTTTGGACAAAGCTAATTAATTCAATTGTTATGTATATAGATAATGGAACTTTATCACTCAAGAAGTGACACTGTCTTGTACATAAAAAACCGCAAGCAGATTTAGTAGAAACGATTTTTTTAAAGAATTTCAGGTCTATTTCGACACTGTTAATAAATCAATTTGTTCTGGAACTAGCGGAACTTTTCCCAGCGCCGTATTTACCATTAGGTCAACAAGGCCCAGGCCCAGGGCCTGCGCATTTCAAGGGGCGGCAAAAGTTTGATTTTGATTTTTTTTATTGTAAAAAGTAAATGATAGTAAGCCAGTGGACTAAAGAATGCATGTGTATTCGTTGAATTATTCTAGTACACTCACTAATTGAATACTTTGTATTATTTTCAGTTTTCTACAGAAACATTGCTGGTTTGTTTCTCTTCCCTCTATGACATCTGTTAAAAGTTGTGGATCTCAAAATAAGCATTTTTAATTTTGTGAGGTAAACGATAGTAAGCCAGTACGAATATAGTATGAACGACTGATGACAAGTTATTACAAGAGTCGAATTAAACTGTTGGCAAAATTAGAAAAGTTGAAATGTCTATCTAAACTGCTGACGGTTATTCTATTTCCGTTAGGACGGTCATTGGCTGAGGGTTTTCGGTGATTCCGGACCGGAAGATGAGTTGACGATATCGGAGACGGAGCGGAAACGACGCGAGGCGGTCTGGGAATTGTTTACGAGCGAATGCGTCTTTCTCTTTGATCACCTCATGGTTCTGAAACACGTTAGTATATAAGAGTTCTTACCTTTGAATATTTATGGCCTCCTTTGAATGCATGTGTATGTATGTTTGTACCTGTGTATGTATATGTATTTATGCGTGTGCTTGAATGCATGCATGTTTGTGTGTGATTATTTATGTGACGCATTTTTTTAGCTACAATATTATTGTCGGTGGGATAAGGTGCACATGTCGCATCACGCAGGGCATTTGCCGAATCATTTAAGTAAAGAATGAATCGCAGAGTTGAATTATCAGAAACAGAAATACTGTAAACTAATACAAAGGGAAGCGGTATGTTCTGGGCTTTGCAACCGAAGGGTCGCAGGTTCAAACCCACCTCAAGTCACTGCGAAGCGACCTTGGACAAGTTGCTGACCCATAATTATCTGTGAGGAATGCATATGGAAACCACCTTATTAATCTCAAACCTGGGTGGCGTGAAGTCAAAGGACCTGCCTTTGGGCAGAGAATTCATCATCATTATCATCATCATCATCGTCGTCGTCGTCGTCGTCGTCATCATCATCATCATCAAACAAATACAATAACGTAGTATACCTATTGTTAGCAGTTATCATAATACACGCTAACACTTACTTAACGAATTCATTGATGAATTCATTCGTTCGCTCATTCTTTCATTCATTGGGATATTTTATACAGTGCTCTTATTAATCTCTTAATTTACTCTACCAAAGTCTCCTTTCTTCTCTCCTAAGTCCCAACCTAAGCCTCACCTTAGATGTATCGCTACTGTATATCACACCATAGACATAACCGCCTTATAAGTTATAAATCGCTTCTGAGCTAATTATATTGCAGACTAGATGCGTGCGCCAGAAAACAGATTATATATCATCTGATGAACATGAGTCCTCTGACGTCAGAAGTGACGTGCGCAGTGGCGTGTCTGGTCAAAGGACGTCCGTTGTCGGTCAGGGCTAATTAGATAGGACTTGTTGTTTTGAGCCGGACATGCTTTTCTGGTGTACCTGCCTTTGTTACGCTCTTGGCAGGAATCCATCAAGTATTTGACAATGAAAGCATTGATCGCTTCATTGGGACAGATCAGTGTGTGCCTCTCCGTTTGTCTCTTTGTATGTTTGTCTTCCTGTCGGTCCTTGTCTGACTGTCTTTGTCTGGCTTCATATCTGTCTGTCTGCCTGGTGCAGTGCTCGTTTCGGTGTTATCGATCATTCTGCCGCTCACTCTGTTGCTCATTGCTGGCTTTCTTTTTAATTGCCTCTTCTAATCTGGCTCTATCTCTGTCACTCTCGCTCTCTCTGTCTCTGTCTCTCGGTCTCTTTCGCTTCCTAACTAACTCTCTCTCTGTCTGTCTGTCTGTCTGTCTCTGTCTGTCGCTCTCTATCTCTCTCTGTCTCTCTCGCTCTGTCGATGTCTCTCGGTCTCTTTCGTTCTCTAACTCTCTCTCTCTCGCTCTCTGTCTGTCTCACTCTCTCGCTCTCTGTCTGTCTCACTCTCTGTCTCTCTCTGTCTCTCTCTGTCTCTCTCTGTCTCTCTCTGTCTCTCTCTGTCTCTCTCTGTCTCTCTCTGTCTCTCTCTGTCTCTCTCTGTCTCTCTCTGTCTCTCTCTGTCTCTCTCTGTCTCTCTCTGTCTCTCTCTGTCTCTCTCTGTCTCTCTCTGTCTCTCTCTGTCTCTCTCTGTCTCTCTCTGTCTCTCTCTGTCTCTCTCTGTCTCTCTCTGTCTCTCTCTGTCTCTCTCTGTCTCTCTCTCTCTATCTCTGCCTATCTCTCAACTCTTCCTCTTTTCTCGCTCCTTCCATCTCCATATCAGTCACAATCAATCGATGCAATTTGATGTAGAGCCTCTGCAAGAAATCTACTCAGAGGCACTCTGCGCTGACCTCTAATGTGATGTTAAATGCATTTACAAACGAATATTATCAGTTAGCAAAACAGTGCACTGTAAACTGAAAGAGGATGGTTGAAAGAAGATGGTTGGCTGGCTTGTTGGTTGATTGATTGCTTGCTTGATAGAATGGATGATTGATTTAATGAATGATTGATTGATTGACTGACTAATTTATTGATTGTTTGATTGCTTGCTTGATTGATCGATCGGTGAATGATTGATACATATGTCTTCAAAGGGACCAATTGCCGCAAGACGCGTATTCATGAGATTATCCGTCGGTTGTTCTCTCTCTCTTCTTCTAGTGCTTCATGGAACCACTGAAGAGGATTCAATCGGATGGATACCTCGTTTCCGTCGATCCTAAACTACTCTTCGGAAACCTTGACGAGTTGTGTCATGTACGTACGTTGAGTCAATGAAACTGTACGTTGTTAATTTAATAATGCTTTTAATGGGGTTTCTTAAGAGGGGTATCTTCAGAGGAACGTTTTCTAAGAAGGGTATTCTCAGATGACGTTTCTTAAGAGGGGTGTCTTAGGAGGAAGTTTCTTAAGAAGGGTATCTTTAGAGGAACGTTTCTTAAGAAGGGTATCTTTAGAGGAACGTTTCCTAAGAGGGGTATCTGTAGAGGAACGTTTCTTAAGAAGGGTATCTTTAGAGGAACGTTTCCAGGGTGGGTTTCAAGTCCACCGCAGAGCCCTTCTACTTTATCCTGGCTTGGGACAGGCTCAGACCTGCGGAGAGGTCTGAGGCGGCGGCCAAATTATATAGCACCAATACATATTAATTCACTGATGTAGTCCTATCTGGGATTGTATCTATGTGTGTGTAAGTGTATGTAAGCCTCTCTCTCTCTCTCTCTCTCTCTCTCTCTCTCTCTGTCCCTCTCTCTGTTTTTCAGTATGCTTCCTTATGTTTGTCTCTCTCTTTCTCTCTGTCCGTCTGTCTGTCTCTGTCTGCCTGTCTGTCTGTTTGTCTGCGGTCTGTCTTTCTCGATGTCTCTCTGTCTGTCTCTCGCTCACTCTTTCTCACTCATTTAATGATATGTTTCTGTATATTCGTAGGTCAGCTACACCTTCTGCTATGACTTCATTCAACTTCTTCTGAAGGACGCCAAAATGGCTGACTTCGGTAAAACGGAAGTACTGCTTCACGGACTACGCAGGGTAAGGACTTCAGGTGGTAAATAAACATTTGAAGTAGGTGAGTTGGGTGTAGAGTGTAGACCTATTTCCAATGTTTCTTTTCAATATTATTGTTAATTTTCTAGCATTGACATAGAGTTGTCTATGACCCTTCCCAAACCGACCCATTGGACCCGACCCGATTTCTAAAGCCAAATATCTGACCCGACCCGACCCGTGACGTACACGACCCGACCCGACCCGACCGACTCGACCACCTTTAGTGCAAAATAAATTGCTAATTTTAATAATATTATTTATCGTCAAATTATATATAATGTCGATGATTATAATAATTGATTCGCGATGACGTATCAGCGTCTTGAGGGAAGATACCCTTCTAGAAGCGTTAATAAAAGTAATGATTGATGGATGATTATCAATTATCGAATACCGAGCTGCCGTTTGTGTTGCTATACGTAATTAACTGCTAGTGTGTAATGGCTTCGTAATTAACTGCTAGTGTGTAAGGGCTTCGTAATTAACTGCTAGTGTGTAATGGCTTCGTAATTAACTGCTAATGTGTAAGGGCTTCGTAATTAACTGCTAGTGTGTAAGGGCTTCGTAATTAACTGCTAGTGTGTAATGGCTTCGTAATTAACTGCTAGTGTGTAATGGCTTCGTAATTAACTGCTAGTGGACAGTAAGGACAGTAAGGAAGCAACGTGTGTAAGGGCTTCGTGTTTGCCACAGCATCCGAGAGTCACCAGTTGATGAATAAACTTAATCTATATGCGGTTTTTAATCGTTTATTCCATTTATTGTGGCCTAAACTTACTTTCTCCATGAATAAATGCAAAAGAATTCCGGATATTATTGGATACGTAACATAAGAGTCCGGTCCGCATGTTCCAGCGTTGCTTCCTTACTCTCCTTAGCTAACTCACGCGCTTGTGATAACTTCGCCGGCCCGTTCGGTTTTTTTCGTAAATTTGGGACAGATTATTCTATACGGCAGCTTAGCTTAAACCGAGTTAATTGTAAATCGGAATAAATCCGGTGTTGGTCTACGTTTTTGGGTCGAAATGGGTTCGGGTTTGGAACTCGAGTCCGACCCAATCCGACCCGAAAGGATTTTGACTTGACCCGACCCGCCTGGGTCACCCGATCCGGCCCGCGTGTCTCCCCAGTCTCCCCAGTCTATACATTCTTTGTTGTCAACTGCATTGTTGACTAAAATGAATTGTCGGCAAATGATGTTGAAGTCATGCGACGACGTTAAACTTTGAAATTTATCAAGTCATTTAATACATTATAAAATAAAATGAATCGAGATTCAAATCATTTCGAAAGTATTATACGAGAAATTCATAAATATTCACCACTGGAGCCCAGGGTGGTGCTAGTCCCAAGACAAAATTATAAAAGAGGGATATGCCCTTAAACACTGGAGATTAATTAGTGAGATCAGGTTAAGTTCAACGATATCGTTCCTCAGAGCCGCAAGATGACACTAAATACTAAAGTCCATGCAATAGAACTGGTCCAATTAGACACCTTTAATAAGATGCTTTCGTGAAATATATAGGGCCTACCGTAAATAATGTTACACATGCTGAAAAAACACTTATAATAAGTATTATAGTATTATAGTGCAGCGGTATAGATCCGAAATATCCTATTAACAACTACTTTTAAGGGCAAAAATAAACTATTTTAAAGTGTGTAACCATGATTTTTAATTGAGTCTCAGTCTGAATGTTTAACATTTACATGTATAAAGGATGTAAGTTGGATTTTAGAAAACACATTTTTTTCACTTTAATAAAAAATATTGTAAAAATATTTTTTTCTATTTTTCAAGAATAAAAAATAATTTTTTCGCGTGGCCCAACATCCAAATCTCATAACAATCCAACGTCTGCGCAACATTTCATGTTTGTATCACAAAGTGAACAATTATTTTCCTACCACTGTACTATTACAATAGGATTATGCTTTAAACTTTGAATTCGAACTGCTTTAAAGGCTAGTAACAAGATTAAATTATCATCATTGTCGTCGTCGCCGCGGCCGCTGAGGCTGCCGCTGTTGTCGTCGTCATCGTCACAATCATCATCATCATCGTCATCGTCATCATCATCAGGATCATCATCATCATTAATAGCAACATCAATATCATTCAAGCAGCCACCAGAAGTTGCGACCTTAGCATCTCCGCAAAGCGTGCGATCAGCGGAAGTTGATTATCGGCAACCGGAAGTGCTAGAGCCGCCATTTAGTTTCATCAGCGACCTAATGAATTTAGGAGTGGCGCGGTAGCAGCGGCCACAAGGAGCGCACCATTCACTGTGGGCTTAGAGTTTAATCAACATCACGAAGACCACATCAGTGGCCGCTGGGTGAAGCCATTGAGATATGGTCTCTGTCAAGTATCCATTATCTAGCAGGAGGAACTGTCGACCTTAAGGCCTTTGTGACTGGGAATGGGTTCTTTAGCGCTTTGAGGGTGCTTAGGTGGCACTTCTAAGGTCCTCATACATATGTTCGTGTATTTTATTTTTGTATTGCGTTCTTATATTCTTGTATTTATGTAGCGCCTCTCACAGAATAATTGTTCTGGCTTACAATGCTGTTAAATATCAGATGAAACATGTGCGTTTAAATACTGCATAACGAAATACATACATGCATGAAACACGTATACATGCACTGCATATACATATATTTACATATATTTACATACATATATTTACATACATATATTTACATACATATATTTACATACATATATTTACATACATATATTTACATACATATACATGTCTGTATACACAAATAGATACACAGACATACATAGACGCATACATGTAGGCCTAGGTGCATACTTCGTATCTTTGTCACCCTGTCTTTCTCTCTGCCTTTGGATGTGTCTATGTTCTTCGCCGCTGTTTCTCAGGCTCTATCTCTGTCTGCGTCGGTCGGTCTGCTGCTCCCTCTGCCTCTGTCTTTGCCACTGCCCCTGTCTCTGTCTCTGTCTCCGCCTCTTTTGCATATTATATGGTCATTCCGCGAAGAATGCAGCAAATTGTTACCCTTGGCAACCGTTCTTGGGCCTCGATTTAAATCGGAGTAGATTAACGAATCCGATTAATAAATCGGATGTATTCTGGGGAGAAATCGGAAGAGAAATTACGGGACGGCGTGCGAAAGGCAATTACACTTAACGTAGGGTCACGGACGATCAAGAAACATTTACTGATTCACCGCAATACGTACCCCAGCCTCTCACCCACCCATTGACCCCCTATATCCACCCGTTCCAATCCATCGGGGTATTTAATTGCTTGAGCTTGAACACCTAAATAAGCCTATTATATGCGGGTATAAGGGCGACGATTTAGGGGAAGATGGGACGGTCTTCTCTGTAATTTCTGGTGGAGGGGATGGCAGCTGAAGCTTCATAAATATTACATAGATATTAACATTTCTACAGTCTTTTCCACTGTTCCTCCTTCTTCTGCTGCATCCATGTTTGGGAATTGAAAAGTTTTCCCAACCTGCCCCCTCCCAACTCCATATTGTCGATCTGTCTCCTCAGACCTTGGACCAAGTCTCCGCCTATGATCTGGGGTGACCCTCCCTAAGCAAGAGGGGGTCCAGCCCCTTATGTGGTCTCCCATGGCCCTACTCATGTGACTATATGATGATACCCTAAGGCTTGAACTACCATGGTTTGTGAATAGTCTTTTATCTACGTTTCCTTGTTTTTCTTGTTTGCGCATAACTCAAGAATAATGTTCTTTGTGTTATCCAACAAAAGATTGTAAGATTGATTATAGCAAGCAAAATGATAAATTAAATCGTAATAAATCTTGATTATCAAATGCCTGCTGCTTGACGCGTGCTCAAAAACTACGATTCTTTCGTAAATCATCTTCATTAAGTTTTTAAAGAATCGTATACTGTAAAACTTTTATGAGAGCTTTTTACGGTGTCTGTGAGAGATGTTGACCTATTGACCTCCGAATGCCTTTCCATTATTATTGCGCATCTGTTCCACAGGTGTGGTGCCATATGGGTTCCGCGGTGAAAATGGGTCTGGGTCTTACTAGATCCGCTTTTTGCCCGACATAGAAGGCCTAAAATTGTGCTGTTTCCGATACTACGTGTGACTTGATATTGACGAGTTTGCGGCTGACTTATCGAGAGTGTGGCATTTGAATTAATTAGATATTAACTCAAGTTTTCATTTTAGCACCTGGAATGTTACTACTCTGTCCAAGTACAGTTTGACAAGTTCGCGATTTCAATTCAATTTCAATTTTATGTTATTAACTTGCAGCCAACGTGTTAGAGATCTGACAGTTTTTTTTGGAAATCTACAAGTTGTAAACAGCGCTGAACATGTAGCAACCAGAGGCTTGAAAATTATCCATCCTTACTCTGGTCCATACCTTTGTTTTCACTCGCCTTGACTACTGCGGCACACTCAGCGCCAGCCTCTCGGCTGTGCGGCCGTATGGCCACAAACCGCTCGTCTAAGGGTTGTCCTGCATTGGCTCCCTATCCCACAGCGGATTAATTAATTAATCAATTAACGATCTAATTAATTAATTGATTCGTTCATTATAACTTCAGTTGAGACAAAGGAGTCTTATTATAATTAAATGCATCACAGTTTAGACCGATTCAGCTATAATGTAATTTGTTACCGTCTTAACGCATTATTCAAACATTTCTTGAAACTTAAATAGAAGTGTTTTAATCTATTTAGTTTTCCGATCTAACTCGAGATGGCGAGGTGTACCATGATTACTGCCTCAACTATTCGGACGCTATGACCTACCTCGAGAAGCTGAGAAAAAGCGAAGAGTTCTGCGAATACGAAAAGGTAGAGTACTTCAAGCTCTTTTCGTTTTCGTTTTTCTATCAATCTTGTGAAATTATCGCAACAAACAGCGTTACGATAATAAGTAAGTAAGTATATTCTTTAATCAGACGTCTGTAAACGCAAGACATGTACAAATTAACAGGTACGAACAAAACATCTATATACATCATCTGTCGAACGCATCTAAATTTAAAAAAAATGCCGGGTAGCAACTGAAGGCCGGGCAGAAGGAAAAGTCAATGGGGATTAAGGCGCTGATATAGTAATCTCATGATGAAGCCAGGGTGAAATCATCATACGGGGGAACACTCCTGTTATTGAAATAATAAATTATCACAAAAACCAATTATTATAATTGACTACTGAGAGCTAATTAATAATCAATTAAAATTCCGACGCCATAGGCTAACGATGATGTAGTTAAATATTAACTATATTGTAGCAATAAGTAAATTTATTATACGGGCAACGTATGATAGAAAGCACCTTTTTAACAGTTATAGTTTATTCTTATTACAAACCAAAACTGATACATTACCAAGTTACTCAAAAATATTGCCAAAATGCAATATGCCAGTGATCACTTAATCTGACGGTGCCAGACCCAAACCCGGATAAAGAATGGAGAGGGAGCCCATGATCCTTGTTCTTATATAGCGTCCTTAAGCTGAACAAATTACTATTAATTATGGGAAAAGTGATTATGAGAAATGTCTTTTGTCGCCATAAGCTGTCATTAAATTCTCCATTCCTTCATCCAAGCTATGTTAGGCTAAAGAGATAAGAATGTAATTAAACACGAAATACCAACATATTAAAAAAAATGTGTAGGCCTATATGATGCAATCAGAGGTGTAACAAGGTTTCTCAAAGTGGGAGGGGGCATAAATTGTGTGGCCCACTTTTTACATTTTCCCTCTGAAATTTAAAGAAATGGGGAGCGCACAAATTACCTCAACAAATGTCATCCTGTCATAATAATCTGTAGAAACAAAAAAATGCAGGCTGCTTTTTAGTATATATTATATACAATATAGTAATATTTTGTACAACACACAGCAAAACTTCCTGCGAATTATTCTTTTCCACCATGATGACGCTCGTAACAGGGCATGAGCTGGATGCCAAGTTCATTTCGGTTTTAACTCTACCAATAAGCAGTCGAATGGCAAATGCTATTCAGCACAAAAAAGTGTTATGTTATGCTCATGGGAAAGAAGAATGAAAAATTCCAGTAGCCAGTAGGAGGGTTGAACATAAGAGACTCAGAGGAAGAAAGATACCTATAGGGATGATCATACACAAGAGTGCAGAGTCATCAAAGCAATGTTCAGAGGCAGCAAAGCAGTCAACAAGGTGTTAGGAATGATTAAAATAGCAATAATCAGCACAGCAGAGAAAAAGACATAATTCTCAAGTTATATAAAACACTGGTCAGACTAAACCTTGATTACTGCGCACAAGCATGAATCCATACTTGAAACAAGATATCGAGACAATTAATTTGGATAAAATACAGAGGAGAGCCATAAAAATGATAAAGAATTGTACGCAAATCTGAAATACGAAAAGAGGTTGAATAGATGTGGATTGACAACAATTGAGAAAAGAACAAGAGGAGACTTGATTGAAAGCGATAAACAACTATTAGCAAGGACATACTGTCAGCACAAAAGCTTTTCACATTTACCGTGGACAATAAAACCAGAGAGCACAGATATAAGAAGCAGAAAAAACAGTTGGCATATGGATGCAAAGATTTTATGGTGCACGAGGGGTGAACGCATGGAATGATTTAGATGAAAACTTGAAATGACTGTTGCAATTGACTCAGTAAAAGCATTTAAGGAGAGACTTAAGAAATTTGGATCTTAGAATGAAGTAATGAGAAAACAAAAGAAGAAAAATGAGTGTTTCTTACACAGATGAGATCTTCTGAACCGCTATAAGACATGTTGTGTTATGTCATGTTAAGACTCATGTCAATGTATAAATTATTTGGATCTAATAATTATTTTTTCTGCATGTATACAGACATATATGTAGCGCCTTCACAATTACTTGCTTAATGTTCCAGTTTTGATTCCATATTTAATCAATGACTACAAACAACTAAAATATGGCTATAAGATGGTCAAGTACTTTTGGCTGGTGACAACAAGGCTAACTTAATCTTATTAAGAATCTACCTATTAAATGTTGACATTAGCCTTGTTATCAACAAACAAATGTCAAAATTCAATGGGTAGATTTTTAATGGGATAAACATGTCCAGGTTTAGGTGGAAGAGCAGCACTTGAGCCAACCTTGAGAGTGCCAGGTCAGTGTCGGGGGCGCATCATAGTCAACGGGCCAACTATAGACTCGTAAATTGGATTTTCAGGATAGGGTTTCTGTCATATTTAGACAGCAACTGGAAGTCATGGGGCCACGATTGTAGACTCGGATGGTGAGCGGAAGAAAGACTGATCGTGCACGAGACTTACGTAGATCTACAGATCGCCACAGTCTTTTATAAGCCTCCATCACCAAGAGAGTACCTCCACGCAAGTCTTTCGTGCTAGGAACTTCTCATTGCGGAGTTGGGTAGGAGGTGCATGTCCTAACAAACACTTCCAATAAAATGTGTGATGTGGGAGAGATATCCCGGATATGAACCCCGACTTCATGATTGTAGATTAATAACTAGACTATTTCTTTATAAAATGATGAATATTCTACAATAAGACGTTTTCTGTATTTTGGGCAGAAACAATGCGATACCTTATAGATGAATGAATAACTAAACATGCATTATTCTCCTTTGCAAATGACAGTTTTTTAAACCCACAATAAGCAAGAACAAATCGTATAAACTAACTTGGGACTGCTTGAGATTTATTCACCCACAATACCTTACTCATTAGATATAAATAGAGATTGGAGAAACATAAAAATAGAGCAGATTTGAGGGGGCACTGCATGGGGAGCAATGACCACCAAAACTGGGGCGGGGTGAGCGTTGATCCCCAGTTTTAAAACTGTGGGCCGATGTCCCCTTCGCCCCCGCATGTTACACCCCTGGACGCAATGCATTATAGAAGCAGCGTTAAAATGCCTTCACATGACATTTTTATTATAGGCTGTTATGGATCTAGCTAATGTGCAATGGAGCGTTAATTGAAAATGATCATAGTAGTAGTAGTAGGGGAAATAGTAGTAAGGGTAGGGAAGTAATAGTAGTAGTAGTAGTAGTAGTAGTAGTAGTAGTAGTAGTAGTAGTAGTAGTAGTAGTAGTGGTAGTAGTGGTAGTAGTGGTAGTAGTAGTAGTAGTAGTAGTAGTAGTAGTAGTAGTAGTAGTAGTAGTAGTAGTAGTAGTAGTAGTAGTAGTAGTAGTAGTAGTAGTAGTAGTAGTAGTAGTAGTAGTAGTAGTAGTAGTAGTAGTAGTAGTAGTAGTAGTAGTAGTAGTAGTAGTAGTAGTAGTAGTAGTAGTAGTAGTAGTAGTAGTAGTAGTAGTAGTAGTAGTAGTAGTAGTAGTAGTAGTAGTAGTAGTAGTAGTAGTAGTAGTAGTAGTAGTAGTAGTAGTAGTAGTAGTAGTAGTAGTAGTAGTAGTAGTAGTAATGATAATAAAAGTGATGAGGTGTGTTTGTGTGTTTGTGTGTGTTGTTAGTGGTGTGAGCAGGATCGTCGTTGTCATCGTCTACAGTTGACTGATCTCTTGATTTGCCCGATGCAACATTGTACGAAGGTTCCTCTGTTGCTAAACCACGTTCGCCTCTACACCCTCGACCCTACCGACCAACAGACGCTCTCTCAGTCCCTAAATAAACTAGAAGACTCGCTCAGTATGATCACCACTATTACCATCGCCATCATTGTCATCATCATCGTCGTCGTCATCAGCAACAACAACCGCCATCGTCATTGGCGTCATCATAATTCGTCGTTTAGTCATCATCGTCACGTATTCATTCAGTTGATTTTTTGGTTGATTTATCATATGAATGATTGGTTGGTTGATTTATTTATTGATTGATTGATTGACTGATTGATTGATTTAATTAAGGGAAATTGAATCTGAAGATGTCGTTGATGCGTAATCTGGAGAGAGTGCGACAGATTCAGAAACAGATCGCATGGCCTCTCATCATCGATCTCGACCCAAGGACAAGCATTCCAGAGGTCACTACCACCATTTCGATTATCACTATAATTTTATTTATTTTTTAATTATTTTTAATGATATTACTTATACTAATTGTTGCTAGTGTTATTGTGAATGTTATTATTATTATTTCTAGTTTTATTATCATCATTATTATCGATATTATTTTTTATTATTTTATTATTGCTATTATTATTATTATTATTATTATTATTATTATTATTATTATTATTATTATTATTATTATTACAATTAACGTTGTTATTATGATTTATAATTATAACTATAATCAATATTATTGTTATAATAATCATCATCATCGTCGGTATCACAATCACTATCATTACCGTTTTTACTCATCATATTTGACTTTAATTATTATTGATAATTATTTATAATTATTGTTATAATGATTGTTGACACAGTTCGTACGTGTGCTTTTGTCTGGTCAACGTTCAGCTGACATTCTCTCCGATCGTCAACGACATCTCATCTACGAGGGACCAGTCTCACTCAACGGTACGACTCAAACAATTCATCTCAGAACGACTGAATGGATGGATGAATTAATGAATGAGTATATGAATGAATGAATAATTGAAGGAGTGTATGAATGAATGAGTATATTAATAAATGCATGAATGAATGAATAAATAAATGAATGAGTATATGAATGAATGAATGAATAATTGAAGAAGTGTATGAATGAATGAGTATATTAATGAATGATTGAGTGAGTGAATGAATGAATGAATGAATGAATTAAAACAGGCGAATGTTTTGCTGATGTTCCAGAAATCTCCTTCAAACCTTTCGACGCCTATTTCTTTCTCTTCGACGATCTATTACTTATGACGAAAGTCAAGAAGTCACAGAGAAAGGTCAGTACGCATGCGCACAGCCGACCCACGAGTCCAGGCCCAAATAGAGATTTACACTATATTACACATTACTCGAAATTACGTTACACGTTGGCTGAAGTAACGTTACATATCACATTAAACTGCGTAAAATAATGTTAAATTGCATTAAAATACATTGCTTGTAACATAAAAATGCAATTTACAAAAATAGACAGAGAGAAATGCATAATTGGAGGGCAAACTAGGCAGAAATATTATGTTAAGTACAGAGAGAGACGGGCAAACAGGCAAACAGAAAGATAGACAGGTAGAGAGACAGAGAGCAACAGACAGAGAGAGAGAGAGAGATAGAAAGAGAGAGAGACAGAGAGAGAGACAGAGACAGAGACAGAGAGAGAGAGAGAGATAGAAAGAGAGAGAGAGATAGAAAGAGAGAGAGAGAGAGAAAGAGAGTGAGAGAGAGAGAGAGACAGAGAGACAGAGAGAGAGACAGAGACAGAGACAGAGAGAGACAGAGAGAGAGGGAGAGAGCGGAAAGAGGGCGGAAGTAACATGGAACGTGAACAATTGATGAAATGGGAAACAACTGGAAATGAGAGAATGGAACGGAGATGGAAAGGAATGGAGGAGGAAATGAACCAAAAGAAGACAACTGGAAGAATGCGGAAGCAGGTTCTATCTTACCAAACGACAACAGTTGAAAATGAAGAAAAAGAGGAGGAGGAGGAACAAGAGTGGGAAGAGGAAGGAGAGAGAAGAGAAGGACGAAAAGGAGGAGAGGAAGATGGAACAAACGTGCGAGCTGATAATAAGTATGTATGTATGTATGATGTATGTATGTATGTATGTATGTATGTATGTATGTATGTATGTATGTATTTATGTATGTATGATGTATGTATGTATGTATGTATGTATGTATGTATGTATGTATGTATGTATGTATTTATGTGATGATTATGTGCTTTGTCTGATGCTTTGCGCCTGAACAGCTTTCCGCACCTCTTTAAAGGCTCTTTTTTCAATTACTAAAGAATAAATTACTGTAGTTGTGCGAGAACTGTTGTGCACAAGCTGTGGAATTTTATATAAAACATTACCTTTTAAAATTGTGTCGTTTAAAATTTATTGTATATGGTAGCTATGTTTAGCACAATTTCTTTCGACAATACAGATGCGATCTGGTACATTTTTTCCGAAAAAAATCGCTGTATTATGAATGTACATTACTGTGAGTACAAAAGTAAAAGTAGATGAAAATGTGAATTCAAAAGTTATTGTAATGCCAAAAACGTCTTTGATAACCTAGCTGACAATTGGTGCCAATGATTCCTTTGTCTCCAGAGACAGACTCCTTCAGACAATAGCTACACTTATTGGAATCCAAAGTTCCAAGCTGAGACAGGAGGAGGAGGATGTGGAGAAACGTTCGTTGTCCACAAACAACCAATCACACTAGACTCCTTGGTTATTCATGACGTCAAGCAATCGGACGCCACAGGTGTGAAAGATTTGTAGTTTAGTACTGCTGCTCTTGCGGCTACTACTTCTACAACTACTTCCAACTGCTACTACTGCTACTACTGCTGCTGCTGCTACGGCTACTACTTCTACTACGCAACTACGACTACTAAAGATGATAATGATAATGACAATAATCGTGATGACAAAAAAAATATAATAATAATATTATTATTGTAGTCTCTTAGAGCCTCAATGATCATTTCTACCTCGGCTTAACGAATAATAATCATAATGATGACGATAATGACGACGATGACGATGACGACGACGACGATGATGATGATGATGCGACGACGGCGATGACGACGACGATAACGATAATGATGATTATAGGCCTTAATAAGATAGCGATTACTATATCGATAACAAGTTGCATTTTTCTAACACTGTTTAGATTTAATCTGCCTCGGTTATAAACTCCATCGATTCCATTTTCGAGGTGTTTAAAGTTGAGCCATTCGGATATCACTTTTGCCAATTCTGCCGATACCGTATATCGCCGATTATTGATATATTATTTCAAACTTTTTTTAGTTGTAACGTTCGTTCTAGAAGGGTTAATAAACGATTGTTGAGTGGTTATCGATGTGTACTCCACTGGCTTCCTTACCCACAGCATATTGCTTGTCGGTTTTCTGTTCTGGTGCGGCGCTGTTTTGAAGGTTTAACCCCACCATATTTGTGGGAGCTCTGCTGTTCCACTACGTATGTCCAGCGCCGTTGCTCTCTCCGCTCAACTGCTCAAGCTGAACTTCTTGTACCCCGTTCCCGGACAGCTATCAGACAACTCCACGCCTTCTCTGTGACATGGAATGGGCTCCCTACCACACTTCAACAAATAACTATTAATCAGTCTGCCTCGTTTCTCATTACTCTTAAGACTGTTCTGTTCGGCCGAGGTTGAGGTGGAAGCGATTCTGAGTAGGCAAATAAAAAGGGCGCTATATAAATTTACTGGAATAATAATTGAACACCTAGCGGCGGGTTTTGCTATTTTACGTAGTTAATTGCTAGTGTGTAAGGACTGCTTGTTCACCACAGCATGCAAGAGTCACCAGTTGATGAATAAACTTAATCTATATGCGGCTTTAAATCTGGTTACTAGGCTCTTAGGCCGCTTCAATTTACAATTTATTTCATAATATTTTTGATAATTTTGACACTTCTGTATTAATAACCAGCTTCAAGTGATCAGTGATTTTAATCTTCGTCACGTTTTATTATATTCCTTATTATTCCACAGTTTAACGTCGTCGTATGACATCTATGGTCGTTGACGACAATTTGAAACATATACAGTACAGTGATAATGAATTCATAGCGTCCGAAAGACATAATTCATAACTGTCAGAACTTGAAACTATTGTTAATTGTTTTACACATAAATAATAACGGATTAACATCATCTACAGTACTAATCTACTACTGCACCATTGTGTTGTTTTATCAGCGATAGGTACTATATATTTCAAGAATGCATCTTATTAAAGGTGTCTAAAATGACCCCTTTTATTGTATAGACTCCATGATTTAGCGTCATCTTGCAGCTATAAGGATTACTAGCGTGAAACTTAACCTACTGTCACTAAGGATAAACTTTCTGCAGCCGAACCTTCGGCCCAAAAATAAACGATAATTCTACTTCTACGGCCGAACACATACAAAATTTCGCGGGCAAGATCTCTGAGCATGCGCAGCCATCGTTGGCGCATGCGCACTTTTAAAAACACCTAAAATTTGTAAAAAGCGCCGTGAGGGTCGGTTAGGGTCAGAACGTCATCTTTTAACTTAACCTGACCTCACTAATTAGTCTTCAGTGCTAGGGGCATATTATGGCTGGCAGGGACGTTGAAGACGCCCTCCTCTTTAATCCTTTCTTGAGACTGGCATCATCCGGGCATCCAATGTAGAATATTTAGTAATTTCTAGTAGAATAATATCGCAATGATTTGCATCTCGATAAGTTTTATTTTGTAATGTATTTAATGACTTGATAAATTTCAAAGTTTAACGTCGTCGCATGACTTCAAAAACATTTGCTGACAATTCATTTTTATAAACAATGCAGTTGACAACAATTAATTTATAGACTGGGAGACAACGTTTTATTAATAATTGTTTGATTTTATTATTATTATTCAATCTACTTAGCTAATCTATTCATGGATTGATCTAGATTTTACCGACATGTAGCTTGGGGCAATACAGGCCGTTGCAGTTGACATAAATTGCATTGGCATATTACAGATCATAGTTGATATTAGTAATAATTACTCATATTTAACTCTCTCTGAATGCAATTATGATTAGAAGGCTTTATCACTAAGTTGTTATACCAATTTCGTGTAGACCAAGCGTGGAATAGCGATTTTGTCGAAAGATTGTATCCATGGTTCAACGACAGCTTTTGACAACAAAAGCCGTTGAAAGTTGCTTGGCATATTACAGCACTTACAACTATTGTAATTTTTCGAAAGAGAATAGAATGCGTTGTCCAATGTATAAAGCGCTACGATTATTATTATTATTCAACAGTTTAACGACATCTTATAGCAACACAGGCTGTTGACGTCTTCAGAATTTGTTACATTTCAGTTCAATTGCATATATAGTTTTAATCCTTTATCTTTATGTTGTCTTTCATTTTTTGTCTTTCTGTTTTCTTTCTTTCTTTTGTGTTGTTATTGATTCCATTTTTTTGACTGGTTGCTGAGACAGCAATATTCGACATATGGTTGTTGTAGATATTTCATAACATATATATATGATTATTACATTTTATTTCTACATATATAAACATACATATTGTATATATTCATATAATTATCTATTTATTTATTTTGAAATTTGATATCGCCCTTATTTCAACAACTTTTGCTCAGCAGTGCACACGCCTCGACGGCGCAATTGCAGAAACTGTTGTACTGCAGAGCAATTTTGCGCGAAGGACTAGCTCAAGGTCCCTACACAGTGACTCCCCGGGCGAGGTCGAACCCTCACACTCATATATATACATATATATATAATATATATATTTCGCCTTATTTTTAATTGCATTGTATTGATTTGTATGTTATTTTATAGCAAATGGCCTGAAGAACGCTTTCGTCCTTCTGAACGTCAATCGCTTCCAACAGGTAGTTGGAGTCTATACAATACAAACGACGAATGAAACAGCAAAGGTAAATCTATATGGACACCACTCAAATGATTATAGGCCCACCTCTCAAAGGACTATAGGGACACCACTCAAAGGACCATATGGACACCACTCAAATGATTATAGGCCCACCTCTCAAAGGACTATAGGGACACCACTCAAAGGACTATATGGACACCACTCAAAGGACTATAGGGACACCACTCAAAGAACTATAGGGACACCACTCAAAGAACTATAGGGACACCACTCAAATGCATATATAGTGACACCACTCAAAGGACTATAGGGACACCACTCAAGGAACTATAGGGACACCACTCAAATGCATATATAGTGACACCACTCAAAGGACTATAGGGACACCACTCAAAGACCTATAGGGACACCGCTCAAATGCATATATAGTGACACCACTCAAAGGACTATGGGGTGACCATTGGACGACCCAAAGCCAAAGCGCCACGGCTTGATGACTTATGGGGCCTAAGGGTCGCTACTCATGAGCTAAAGGGTCACAAGGACCCAACACTCACAGGTTTATTGTCTCACAGGCTTCTCCTTAGCATGTATTGACCAACGTACGTTAGATAAGAAAAATACTAAGATTGTACATATTCAATTTCTTTATAGATGTCGCTCAATAGTAAGTCTATATCTAATGGCAGTGTTTAGTATGTCATTATAAATCACATTAAAGTTGATCAGAGTAGACTATAGTAAACTAAATCATAGTTGATCAGAGTAAATGATTTGAGATTGGATTATATTCGAGCAGAGTAGATTATAATGTATATTAGATTAGAGTTAAGGCAGAGGCGGCGATCTCGTTTGACAGGTGGGTGACACCCAATGAGAAGAATAAGTAGTGTGGGGGAACAGACGTATAGAGTGTCCCCTCTCTGTTACAGGTAAGGGGGGCCCGTCCCTTCGACCCCTACAGAATCACAGCCTTTGAGTTAAGACGAGTAGACTAATCAGATTACATTTAAGCCGATTAGATTGTAATTGAGCAGAGTTGAGCACAGTAGAATATTTTGAATGTCTATCCACTTTCTAACGCAATGCACCACGTGACATTTCTGGCGCCACATAAATAAACAATAAACCACAATAAATATCCCCATTACAGTTTACATTACAATTACCCATGTGTGTGTATATGTGTTTGCAGACGGTCTGGTTACACCGCCTTCGCACAGCCCAGGAGCGACATCGCGAGAGACAGACCCACCCGAACCCGGATTCGAACGCAAGCGACTGCCACCTCGATTCAATCCCGCCGACATATCTCCCCGTGTCGACATGGAGCCCCTACCGGGAACGCTGCACCGCCTCCAGGCAGCGCTCTCCCTCTCGCCTCTCTCCACTTATGACAGCCAACACTGAGGCCGCATCTTCCCTGCCTGGTGGCTGTGACTCCCTCGATCTCCCGGCGGTGCCTCGACCGAGGGCCAACTCGGACCTATCGCACAGCGACGGGGACGTTTACTGCAGGAAAAAATGCGGGATGAGAATAGCGCTAGAAGAAACTGGAGCCCTGCGACACCTGGTGACTATTAGCAACGCCACACTTGACCGGATGGTCGAGAAGGAGGCGGGTCGTATCGACGACCCATCAAGGGTCCGACCATCCTCTTTTCATTTTTCCAAGAGACACATTCCGTTAAAGGCTATAAGGGAGAAATCTCTGTCTGTTGACCTGCCATCCGCGGTCAACGTTAATCGCTTGCATTGAATGGAAACGGTTATCTGGCGAATGTGGTTGGATCTAATCGTATGCGTTGAAGATAGTAATGTTTGACTTTGGCCATCTAGCGAATGCTAACTGAATCATTCGAGTGGTGTTCTGTATATTTTAGCTCCATTGGTTGGCCAACTATTTTTATATGGGAAAACGAGCTTTCGTTCGTTCGTTCATTCATTCACGCAGACAGACAGACAGACAGACAGACAGACAGACAGACAGACAGACAGACAGACAGACAGACAGACAGACAGACATACAGATAGACAGCTACACAGACAGACAGACATTTCCGAGCTGAGGGGCCAACATAGGCAAAACTCCAGGATTGGGCCACAGGAGAGCGCATGCGCGGAGCAACTAGTTGAAGTTCTGAAGGGGGCCCTTTCAGGTAAATTGGACACCAGACTGAAAAACCTCAGAACCTCAGGTAGGTCGGGGCTATACCAAAGAGAGGCAGTTACGCACAAGGGCAAGGGTCTACGAGTCCGACTGCATGCGCTGTTGAATAGGGAGCCAACGAAGTTAGTCCCAAATAAAGCTTGTAATTTTGGCACACAATGGAGTTCCGACTCTGAGACGAGCAGCATTATTGCCATCGAATGATGCTTTAATTGAGAGTAGGCCTGTACTTGAAAAATTCCCAAAGTCCACCCAGATGATGATGATGACGTAGACTTGAATATTTATAGCGCGAAACGTGAAATGTGAATAATTGCACATAATCTGAAAAAATAAATTGCACGCTTGTATTCTTTCAGTCTTTGTGTCAAACCACATTTTAAAACTGTAATGTAATGAGAGAATGCTGAGTGTTACACATTACACCTAAAAATGCAAAGAGACTGCCACCGAAAGTATGCTGAAGGAGATTTTTTATTATTGGTTGCTTATTTTACAAAGAAATTTTAACGATGTCTAATATTTACGGTGTTATTGAGAATTTGTAATCGTATAGGCCTGCAAGTCCCCGTGACAAGAAGTAGGTTTTGAGAAAATCGAAAGACGATGAGAGATGGCCAGATCGAATTTTTAAGCGAACAGATGGAAAAAGCGCATTCCACAGACCACAGAGAAGGATCAATTGAAGGAAAATGAGACTGAATCATAGTTGTTCTAGTTCGAGAAACCAAGAGGTCAAGTCTATTTAACGAGCGAAGTGGACGGAGGGAGGAAACTGAATGAGGCCGAAGTATTACGTTAACCAGGTATCTCGGGGCAAGACCCCGCTGAGCCTTGAAGATTAGAATGAGAATTTTAAAATGTATGCGAGCATGGAGAGGGAGCCAATGAAGTTCATAAAACATAAAAGTAGAGATGCGAGAGAAACGTGGAGAGCGAGCTATCAGTCTAGCTGCTGTCGTAAGTACTGACTGAAGCGGAGAGACGAACCTTTGGACGACAAATGAGAGGGAAATTAGCAGTAGTCAATTGGGGAACATATAAAAGCGTGAACTGTAGTATTAGAGGCGGAGGAAGATACAGAACGACCAATGCCTCGGAGGCGCCCTATGTGAAAATTGGACAAACGTGTGAGACAGGAGATGTTAATATGTGTTCCACATATGTAAGAGAACTATCAAGGAAAACACCCAGATCACGAACACTTGACGAGAGAATAATGAAACGAATCTGCTGACATTGCTGAGGATCGAGTATCAAGGCAGATAAATTAAGCTTTAGAAGAATTGATCATTCGATTGTGATCTTGCTGCCTCATAAAGGGGCTCATTCCACTTCTACCCGTCCAAAGATTGGATAAACTGGAGAGGGCGACGCCAATAATTTTTAATATCTAACCACATAACTATATAGGCTATAAGAAATTCAGTAGTTTGTTTTTAACCAAGGGGACTTTTGGGTGTATATAAATAAAAAATTCTTTCCATTGGCTAAGGTGTCAGTTACGTTTTAGGGACTTAGATAAAATCCTTCATCCTTATACATGTTACAGACAATGTGTCAAGCAGGGATTTTGAAAATGCCCGATTTCTTAGATTTCAGGCAATATATAAAATCACCCATTTACGGTTGGAATTAGATCCAGTTAGGGTCAGAGCTAGGGTTAGGATCAGGGTTAGGGTTATGGTCAGAGTTATGGTTATAGGGTTAGTGTAGGGTTTGTGCAGGATTGGGGTGAGTGTGGAGTTAGGGTTTTACAGATTGCCTAGGAATTTACAAAATCCCTCGTATGACACATTGCCTATTGGATTTCTAAGTCAATGTATCATAATGTATACACGTAGTCTTTATTAGTGTGGAAACTCCTTAAGAAAGGTGTGCAAATGATCGCTGAGTCGCTGACTAAGTATGGTATTATATTTCAAGCGAGTAGTGACATCATACGGCCATCAACGGGTAAAATACCTTTTGAAGGGTATTTTAAACAGCTGTTTTACTCAAATTAAATTGCATTTTAAATACCTTTCTCACGAATTTCACAGCGCTGTGAGCCATTATTACCCAAAAGAGCGACTATATTATGGCCAATACGTGGAGGTATCAAAATTAAGGAACCAGTAATTAAGTAACCTATCTACCCAGGTCGAATATCCGTGTCCATTTCGTTGCGTGGCTCGTCTGTCACAGATTTAGAGGCCAGAGTGGATGGACAATTCGATACTATTAATGTCCTACCTGTGCTAAATATAGGCTCACCCTTCCGACCTGACTCATAAAATCTGCACGAAACAGTTTTGAAATCATGGTCTATATTCAGCCCGTCTATATACGCACGTCAGAGACTTTTATTTAGACGCTCACGGCTTACTCTAAGACTCTAAGCAGCTGTCCTTAGCCTGAAATATGAATACACACACACACACACACATATATATATATATATTTATATATATAAGTTACACAATATCCAGTATATTTATGATACGTATGTTGATATGATTTATAGAAATATAACATATATAAATATAATGTATATTGTTGTATTCGTCAGAGCTGCGTATATATAAATATATATATGCATAAATTTCTATTTATTTGTTTTTTTTATTTATAGCTAAGATTGTGAAAGTTTTATGCATCAGGTCGTATGCACAGATTGTCTGTGTTTTAGAATAATTTATCATCGACCATTTCACGAGAATTTGATTGAGATCATGATTTGCTAGTTAAGAGTCTGTATGTATGTATGTATGTATGTATCTCTCTATATATACCTAATTATATATATATATATATGTATATAATTTATTATATATATAATATATATCGTGTGTATATATACTGGAAGCAGTGAGGCTTGTCTTCGAAGAAGCGCAACTCATCCACTTTGTTTTTAGTATCTGTCACGTTGCAGTCACGATTCGCGGAAGAATAAGGATATATATATATATTTATATACATATATATATACGCACACATGTTTACCACATACACATAATATATAACCTATACGCATGATATACATATATATATATGCACAATACTAATACATTTATATATACATATATATATAATAATTATATATATATGGATATATATATATATTAGTGAGCGTATATTGTGTATATACATATTAAAGTTGACCTGATCTGTATGCAATTGAGTGTTATAGTCGTTTAACAGTCTGCAGGTGATTTATTTCAACACAAACAGTCAGAGATACAAGTAGAGCTACGGACAGGGAGAGAGGCACTGCATGTCAAGCATAGAGACATTTGCAGATTCACCACACCCGTTTACATAGTTACTGTGGCTCCCTCTCTGTTCAAAAGGCCTAACAAACTAATATCTATATATTTAATCAAATCTAAGCTTATCCAACCCAGTGCGATTTAGCTTAACTGCAAGCTTCTATTGCGAAACTATTGTTAGAACGCAGAACATGAATCTAATCATGTGATTACAGTTCTCTCCCTAACAGACTGAGCTTTACATCGACAATGTTCAGATGGAGTTCCCTGCAAGGATTGCTTGTGATACAGAGGTCACACTCACCGATACATCCTTCTTTTCTCCTAAAAAACTCGTTTAAAATTACATATATATATATATATATATATATATCGTCTGAAAATCATTCCCAAAGTGATAAATATCTTCCCGTCTATAGCCAGAATTGATTCCAAGCCCATTCTTCCTTCAAACCAGTAAAATAGAGTAGCTAAAAATTTCCCAGTCATCGCATTTCAAAGAATCGGGAAGGTGAAGCTCTCGTTTTTTTTCTCACAGGGCAAAGCAAAAATTTCTCCAGTTTCCACGTCAATAAGTTGGTCCGAAAGTAAACCAACTGTACTGGGTAGCTGAATAACGGCTTTTCGATCAAAAAACTTTAGCAATAATCAAAGAAACGCTTAAAACGGCTGACAGGGCTTCGGCCATTTTGTAGAGCATATATGTCTTGCTGAGCTGTCACTGAACGAACTTTAACGCCATGAATTATGAGTTGGGTCAATCGTAGACCGATTAAATAAGCGTAAAGTGAAGAGATATAGGATTTTCCCCAAGATGAGATGGATTTTGGTGTTGGAGAAAGGAGTGTGTGAAATTATTGACGAATGACTTAGAAATCGGTCGCTTTGAACAGCAACGAATCTTGCTAAGACTCATGACAGCAAATGTTTGACACTCACCTCTTGCAGGAGTGCCGGAATTGTAGTGAGTACGCGAAATAAGTTTATTATTTATTGAATTAATAAATAAATAGCTCATTACATTATATGTAAAATTACAGGTGTGTTTAAAATATTTAGAGACACTAACTGCGAGGTCCATTTGAAGGTGTTGAAAAGCAGTTATAGGCCACGTTTAGGGATGCACAGAAACTCGGCTCGGATGCTCGATTCGGCCGATTATCGTAGTATTCGGCATGGCTTGGACTTGGGCAAAACTCGGTCCGAGTTTTGATAAAATAAAAAAACAGAGTTGAGAGTTCTTCAGGTAATGCGATGTGCATTTACAGGTCCGAATGGGATGGAGTTTCTTTCAATATTGCGAACACTTCTGGCAATGGACACGAAGGTAACGTTCCACTTAATGTCATGTAATGTAATTAGGCATTTATAAAGCGCCCATTCAAGATATCTAATCAGATGCGATTAAAGGGTTAATGAGGTCAAATTTAGTCATCAAAAAATTGCTTGGATGGGAATTTGAACTAAACGTTAGTCATTTGAAATTTTCCCTAAATTAATTTAACCTCTTCTCACAGAGTTTGTCTATCCATCCGTTCATTCAGTTTGACATTTATATAGCGCCCGTTGAAGAAGTCTACTCGGAGGCGTGATGAGCATGACACAATGGAATAGATAGGATGCGATCTTAGTGAGTTAGATTGAATTAGAATAGATTAGATAAGAGTAATGTATGCGTTGGATTAGATTATGTTGAATGAGAATCCAACGTACAGGATGCGATCTGACTATATAGCTTAAATGAGGTCATGTACGGTAAGTTTATTTATTGGGTCAGGTAAGGTCATGTCAAGTCAGGTCAGGTTCGAATGGAGTATAACAGATTTGATGTGGATTTGAATGGATAAGAGATGAACTTCCGCTGCTGTAAGACGTCTTTGCAAAACAGCTAACATAGCTCGTTGACCGTATTCTGAACTCACCCCTCCCTCCTTCTCCCTCTCTCTCCCTCTCCCTCGCTCTCCCTCTTTCTCTCTCTCCTCCTCTCTCTCTCACTCTCTCTCCCTATATATCTCTCTCTCTCTGTCTGTCTGTCTGTCACTCTGTCTCCTTGTCTCTCTGTTTCTGTCTCTCTTTCTTCTGCCGCTTTGACCTACTGAACTTCCGTGGCACCGGATGAGTGATTCTCCAAGACAACAAAACAACCTTTGTGCTGGTGGCTGTATGTCTGCTTTTGTTTCTGTCTATCTCTGAGTCGGTTTGTGTGTATGTACGTCTGTCTGTGTGTCTGTCTGTGTGCCTGTGTCTCTGCCTATTTTGATCTTGCTGCAATGAACACAAAACAGACAAGCCGGTTAGCTGTCAATGTGCACAAATGGAGCCTGGTATGGACTTCCTCTGCCTAAAAACCTCGTACACTGTGCTCATAAAAAATTAACAGCTCTCATCCACTCAATCATTTTGACATTTATACAGCGCCCCTTCAAGAAGCAAACACAGAGACCCTCCAAACCCAACAACGGCGATACAAATTAGTCTTAGTTATAAAACAAAGGCTTATTACTTCTTGGCAAGAGTCGTATATCTGAGGGGAGTGCGTTACAACTTCCAGATAGAAGAGCCAACAACTGAGGAGGCGCGATGCTCCATGGTGGAGGTGCTTGAACTCACACCACCAGAAGAGAAGGAAGAAGATTTACAAATTTAGATATTGCAGAAACTAAGAATGATTATATCTAGTAACTAATCGTTTTATTGTAATGGTTATAAGTACGTTAATTCTAAAAGTAAGTAAGTAAGAATATTATTTATTAAAAATGCCTGCAAGCGCACAGCCTGTACATAAAACTGAACTACAAGCGATAACCCAAAAAGGTCGAAATAAATAAGATTGACACACTTCACGGAGAGAATAAACTCTTGCATAGCATAAGTTAAACATAGATGCAAGACACGGACGAGCATCAGCCTCACATACGACGCACATACCTACTCGATTAAATAAATAAATCTGACATTTGTTCCATGTATAAAGTAACTTCTTAGAATAGAAAAAAACAGCCTCTGAGTAGATGCCTTGAAGAGGCGCTATATCAAATTTTCATATCATAACATGTCATATAATCACACTTGTGCTTACACGCAGTTCTGCTTACAATCACATTCATACACGCATTTTCGCGTATAAATCGAAATGTCGAAACGTCCCTCACTTGCTGTGTCTCGGCGTATACATGAAAGAGATCCATGTGTTCCAGTCTCGAGCTACTCGAGTTGTGTCTTCCATCGTCCGATTTCCCTTATGGTGGTCAGAAGGGTTGGACCCCCAGCGTCAGCTGCAAGGTGTTGATGTAGTACGAACTCCTTTAGCTACCCATCAATTCTCATCAGCCGACCTCTGCTTCTCTTTTGACAAATCGGACCCTTGTTGCGCATGCCGTCAGTGGAGATGAACAGTGCCTCGCTTCTGAATATTCACCCGTTACCCGACCCCGTAGTGTGTTTAAAACACACTGCTTGCACTTGGCTTGTTTGTGTTCAGCAAACATCATCAGACGCATTCTTGCTAGTAATTATGTCATTTCGATGGATATGTCGTCAGCACTCCAGAGAGCCACTCACCGAGTGGTCAGTATTAAGTATACCTTCGTAACACATATAAATACACCTGGTACATGCGTTTTAAAAACGCATATTTATATATATCATATTTAGCCTATATATATATACCATTTTCTGTTCTGAAATTCCTTCAAAACTCGTATTTTGCCCCGCGATGTTTGCCTTGTGTTGTTCTTCTTTACAGAAATCATTGTCTTTTCCTTTCGTCTGCTTATATTGAAATGAAGTAGTTAGGCTATGACGTAATATCTCGTCTGATAATGATGTTATAATGACCTAATATTTCGTCTGCTTAAACGAAAATGAAGTTGTTATGACGTCACACTTGGTGGTAAGTTTAGAATTCATTAACACGGACATACACACATGCATCCAGACAAACAGAGGAATGGGACTTTGAGATAGAATTTATATCGCGCATTTTAGACGCATCTGTAGGAAAGACCATCATATAACTGCCTGGACTAAACAGTACGTTTTAAGACAGTGATAATGTTTGTTCAAAAATAACTAGACTCCATGGCAGTTAATAGACGTCTCAGACGACAATCGCTGATTTATGGCAGGCTCCTTGGAAATAGGTACCACACAAAATAAAGAAAGACAGGCAAACAGACAAAGAGAAAGACTGACAGAAACACATGCAGACATATATACACACACAGATGAATATATAACAACAATAATAAAACAACGTCACTACCTGTTTTAACCCTGCAGGACCTTTGCATGCGCCGTTGGCGCCGAACCCCAAAGACGCCGATAGACCGCCCTCTGGCTCCCTTCAAAGCAACCGACGACGCCAGAACACACACTCGATCGCAAATGTATACATGCATAAAAACATACATACATACATACATACATACATACACATATACATACATACATACATCATAAATACATACATAAATACATACATACATACATACATACATACATACATACATACATACATACATACATACATCATAAATACATACATACATACATACATACATACATACATACATACATACATACATACATCATACATACATACATCATACATACATACACACATACATACATACATACATACATACATACATACATACATCATAAATACATACATACATACATACATACATACATACATACATACATACATACATACATGCATACATACATACATACATACATACATCATAAATACATACATGCATACATACATACATACATACATACATACATACATACATACATACATACATACATACATCATACATACATACATCATACATACATACACACATACATACATACATACATACATACATACATGCATACATACATACATACATACATCATAAATACATACATACATACATACATACATACATACATACATACATACATACATACATACATACATACATACATACATACATCATACATACATACATCATACATACATACATACATACATACATACATACATACATACATACATACATACATACATACATACATCATAAATACATACATACATACATACATACACACATACATACATACATACATGCATACATACATACATACATACATACATACATACATACATACATACATACATACATACATACATACATACATCATAAATACATACATACATACATACACACATACATACATACATACATGCATACATACATACATACATACATACATACATACATACATACATACATACATACATACATACATACATACATACATACATACATACATACATACATACATACATACATACATACATACATACATGCATACATACATACATACATACATACATACATACATACATACATCATAAATACATACATACATACATACATACATACACGCGCGCTTACACACAGAGAGATATATGTAGGGTCTTCTTCCCTTTCCCTTAAACCTCTACTAGGCAGTATCGTTCTTTTTCGGTTATGGGCCCGATTGTTTGGAACAGCATCCCATTGGATATTTGACTCTTGCCAAAGAGCTCTTTACCTCATTTTTATTCCACTCTGAAATCTGTCTTATATGACTGAAGGTGGAGTTGGTCTTGGAGTAGATTTCTTGCATCAAGTTTTATTGATTGATATAAATATATGACATAATATATAGTCAGAGACGGAGACAAAGACAGAGACGAAGACAGAGACAGAGACAGAGACAGAGACAGAGACAGAGACAGAGACAGAGACAGAGACAGAGACAGAGACAGAGACAGAGACAGAGACAGAGACAGAGACAGCCTGGGCTTATACATTGTACGCTGATGACCTGTACGTGGGTATAACATACACATTAATAATGTGAGCATAAGTGTATGCGTAGGTGTGTCCATGTGTCTGTCTGTCAATCTGTCTTCTAGTCTGCTTATATATCCGCCTGCATACTCTTCCACGGATGTATCTATCAGTATCACCCATCACGTTCTGATAAAAGGGCTTCGACTTGTGCTTTAGGCCTTTCACAATATATATATATATATATATAATTATATATATATATATATATAGAATTAACAGCATAAAATAAGTGATTTATGAAAATCGTGTACAATGGGAACCTTTGTAGTCTTTCGCTGGCAGACAGTCGACTCTTAAAACCACTTATCTTAGTCGAAGCTGAGATTGTCAAACGTCACAAAGCATTTGATTCAGTCGACGATATTGAATATCATCAGGTTATACAGCATAGTACGATTCAGGTGTAGGAATAAATAATTATGGAGTAGAGGTTAAAATCTGGGCGAGAAGAGAAGGACGAGGAGTAGAAGGAGGAGGAGGAGGAGGAGGAGGAGGAGGAGGAGGAGGAGGGTGGAAGAGAGAAGGCGAGCAATCCCTAGAGCTAGCCCTGAGGCAGCCTTGAACGCGAAGTGTTAACATCTTGGCCTCGGCATATAAGGATGGCGGGTGGCCAATCCTCTTCATCGCCGTTTCATCTTCTCACCGACAGTATACACGGTCAGTGTTGAGTTGATTCTTAATGTGGCGCTATACAAATGCTCAGAATAAATTAATATGCTTTGTTTCGTTAAGGGTTGTCAGTAGTTGCAGCTTAACGACACTGTGTGACAGCAAAGATCATTATCGTCGATCTCCACCTTCTTGCTCCAGGCTTGAGACTGGCACTGCCAGAGCGCGAGCAGTGGCTGGCTTATAAATGTTGTTACTAGTCCTAGACTTCTGGGCCTTGCACTACAAACGCATCACGATTTGAAGCAATACCATGGGAAACAATATCACTCACTAAACTACCACGAAGCTGAATGTCAACAAACCACTCGATCTTAGGCTCGCTCAAGCTTC
This sequence comes from Bimastos eiseni, assembly GCA_959347315.1. Lineage (NCBI taxonomy): Eukaryota > Metazoa > Annelida > Clitellata > Crassiclitellata > Lumbricidae > Bimastos > Bimastos eiseni. The sequence continues at coordinate 44,939,860 of OY365809.1, read as the reverse complement.
AGGAAAAGTTAGGTCACTCCAGGAAACCATAAAAACCATTCATCCCACAAGAACACACTAATGTTTTGCTAAGAAACGCATTACTTATCGTCCCCTCTCCTCCCACTGTTTGGGCCAACCAGGTATACCTTGCTCTCCCAGACCCAGGCATCGCAGCCAATCAATCCACCTGTTGAGGTGAGCGCAACGGTTCAGAGAATTCTTTGCGGTTCTTCAAAAGGTCTATTTACTGATCCCGATAGACCTGTCAACAGACTTATAAATAGGCCTTCAAAACCATCAAATGACGTCACTTGCCACTGTTTTTGGGCATCACGTCCACTCTCTAGGCTCAGTCAAGTATGGCCAGATAATAGGCGGCATCTCCAATTGACAAGACTCGAAAGTGCATATAATTATAAGTCAAAATATTGTACGGCAGATAAGTTTATCATAAATACATACATACCCTCATATATATATATGTGTGTGTGTGTGCAGGTATACTTTTTTCTATGTGCCTAAAATATATGAACATGTATGTTTAAGTTTTGTATGTATAGATATTAGATGTTTTCTCATCAGAGACCTATCATGAATTCCACGAATGCATGAAGCCTGTGGTCAGACCCACAGGAATGACGCACAAGATCGTCTAGACTGTGTGACTCTGCCTATGGTAACTGGTGACGTGTCCGAGGAGGCACGGGCTGCATGGGGTCTCCTCTATTGTGTACATACACTCGCCATGCCACGATATTGTTATCTGGAAAAAGCCTACGGGGCACGCGCGTGCACGCAGGCACGTAGGACACCTATAGACAGACTGCAGAGAGAGAGAGAGAGAAGAGAGAGAGACATACAGACAGAGACAGACAGAGACAGACAGATAGAACCAGACGGGCTCTAAGGCAGATACTAAGACAGAGGGTTGGCTGCAGGAGCTATAAAAATTCCTGGATGCACACACGACTACGAACGCGTGCACACACACGCACACACAGACGCACATGCACTCTTAATCATAAAAACATACACAGTGGCGTATACAAGACAAGGTGAGTGGGGTTCGTACGCAACCTTTTATGTTTAGTTATCAATGTTTTATGTACGTTCTGTGCGCTTGTAGGCATTCTTAATAAAGAGCATACGTACTTACTTACAACTGAACTCCATCACTGCTTGCAGTCCAGCAGTGCCAGTACCAAGCCTGAACAAAGGAGGAAGGCGACGCCAGTGATTTAGTTGTCACAAAGTGTCGTTTAACTGAAACTACAACTAAATGTTCACCCTCTGTCGGATAGTGTGCTGTCTCTGATGCAGAAAAAATTTGAAACAGAAGTTCATCAAATTTCGTGAAGAATGTAAAGTATACTTGCCGTCTAAATACTACAGGAGAACGGCCTTTGTATTCTTTTCACGAACGGTTAATTGGTAAATAGTCGAACTGCAGTCTCGTCACGTGTCTAAGAGCTTCATTTCTTGCATTCGTAAACACGAACCATTTCGACATGTCGCAAAAGCTGTTACCATGTGTTGTTGATTTTTTAACGACACCGTTCCATATCGATGATGATTTGGCGTCGCCCTTCTGCTTTCTCCAGTCTTGGGACTGGCACTGTCAACGTCCAAACAGTGACGGAGTCAGCTGTTACCATGCATCTGCATGAGCTTATATAGAGGACTGATGAAACAAAGAAGAGCTCGTATATGCCCTATAGAGGGCTTGGACCCTCAGCTCCAGCAGCAAGGGCGTTTATATAATGCGGAATTCTTCAGTTTCCCTTAAATTCTCGCCATCCGTTCGTCCCCTGTTTCTTTTTTGACAAATCGGACCCTGTGTATTTGCAATGGTTATATTTATACTTTATAGAAAGACTTCATGGCATAATGTCGTCAATGCGTGCAGCCATGAAGTCTGTTTGCAGCATTTGCACCCTCGTTGAATTAATAGTCACGCATGCATGCACAGAGTTGGCCCACAGAGTTGGCCCACAGAGTTGGCCCACAGAGTTGGCCCACAGAGTTGGCCCACAGAGTTGGCCCACAGAGTTGGCCCACAGAGTTGGCCCACAGAGTTGGCCCAGTTGGGTATAATCGGCATAGTTAATTCTCTACCTTGCTGCCTGGGCGTTTCTTGGTCAGGATCAACACTATCTGCGTGGCCTTATCCGTCGTCTTCTTCCCTTTGCCTCTCCACTCTTACCCCTTTGCTTTTGAAAGATATTACCTCTCCGACTCGTTCTTTGGTTTTAACTTCTGTTTCTGCGTGGCTATTCGGCAGTATACGCACTGGGAGTGCCTCTGATTAGGTTGTACTAGAAGATGCGCTATAGAAATATGTATAATTATAATTTAATAGAGCACACAATAGAGGCAATGTCTGACAGTCCAAATATCGGGTATAGATGATGAGCAGGCTGAACAGCAGAGGTCCTACGACAGAGCCTTGCGGGACATCAAAGAGCAAGGACGTTGAGTGCGATTACCATAGAGAGGTAGGACTGCAGGAAACAGTTGAGGGTTACTATAGTGCCGGAGGTGTCAAAGAAATGCAGCAGGACTCTGACCATGCAACAGGATGCAGTGATCTACGCAGCCAAAAACAGCAAAGAAGTCAATTAGTAGCAGTAGTTTCAATTTAACGACATTGTGTGATAACATTGTTCATTAGCGTTGCCCTCCTCTTTATCCAGGCATGAGACTGGCACTCTCAGGGTGCAAACAGTGACGGCGTTAATGAATATTAAGGCAATCCCATATCCTTATGTCCACACCGCATACAGGATTACAGACATAATATTATACGAAAGCGCACGAACAAATACGGAAATAGACGAACACATACGAAAGCGTACGAACACATTCGTCCACATATAGCTGCTCGAATCAATCGTTTATTCATCTCACACAGACCTAAATTATGCGCACAGCTATTGTGGCATAAATCTCCCATAAACAATCTCCCAGCATTTCTCGTCAAGCAGCTGCGGAGTTAAAACTTTGATCCCGTCTCGAACGACCTCTGACCCTACCATCTGGTCTTTCGATATGGGCTGCAATGAGCTGTCAATCAAAGGCTGTCGAAGGGTTTCCCTTCGAATGACGTCTGTTCGTCACGTGAGCAGAATAGGAGGCTGCGAGAGAGATTCCTCTATCAGCGATATCAGCTGCACAGCAAGTCGCAAATGACGTCATGTGTTCAAAGGGCATTGCTCAGGTCAACACCAGCGCCTTCGTCATAAGCTTCATCATCATCATCATCATCAGCGTTGTAGTCATCATCATCATCATTAACATTATCAATATCATCACCATTTTCCTCTTCTTTGTTACAAATTATAAACCAGGAGTGAGTAATTAGTTTGGTAATTTTTTTAATTAACGATGTCACAATCATCAGTGCTTTTCTTTTTACTCATTCGCTGTCAATAACTGAATTGAGTTATTATTATGACTACTAATCACTGTCAGTTTTATGCTTTTCTGGTTAAATATTGAGCTGATGGAAAGCGAAATTCGTCTATCAGTTATTAAACAATTATACGGCAAACATATCATAACTATTAATATAATTATTATAATCATCATTATTATTATTATTATTTATTATTATTATTACTATAATCATTATTATTCTTATTATTATGGCTACTAGTACTATCATCATCGTCGTCGTCGTCATCATTATCATCATCATCTTGATCAGCATCCCCATTAGCGCTATTATTAGAAAATAAATTCCTCACATTCTGACCAATCACAGTTGCCGACGTGACGTCATTTACGGTTTGATTCTATAATTGACCAATGGCAGCGTGCCAACGGCGCAGCCCATGAATAATCGTCGAGCTATGGGCTCCGATAGCGTGGCAATTTTAGGCGGTTCCCTCTATCATATCGCCACACATCAACGGGCTATTACTTTCCCCTCCCTCCTCCTCGTCCCAGCCTTTTTGTTTACAGTACGAAGGCACTGCGTTCGTTGTGTGCTATTTCTACAGCTGCGGATGATGTCATTGTCCGATCGAGCTATTAATAGAGCTACCGGAATGTGCTTTGAATAAAGTCAGCCAGAGGCTAATGATGTATTCCATCCATCCATCCATCCATGTTGATAAGCCGTCTAGATATACATACATCACTTGGCCAGGGATGGCGCGATGAAAGATAGACGGCGGACGGACGGACGAACAGACAGACGGACAGAGAGATACAGATAGACATATATACATACATATAAACACACACACAGAGACATGCACAGATGAATAGACGCAACCAGACAAATATATAGACACACACAGGAACAGATACACAGGCAGGCACACAGACATGAACACAGACAAATGCAGATAGGCAGACGGACAGAGAGATATACAGACAGACACGCAGACAGACACACGACCAATCCGTGAACACAAAATCACTATCGACGCTGGTATCAAACCCATCAACTATATTCCTCGATCTAACAGCATCTGTATGTTTGTGTTTGTCCATCTGTACGCTTATCTGTGCCTGTCTGTGTGTCTGTCTGTCTCCCTCGTCTGCTCTCATTTTCACCTGCGCTATAAATAGCTAAAGGTATGGCCAACGACCCCGTGGCCCTAGTATTCTTGGTGGCACCGCCCAGGCTCTCTGACCCTATAAGTATGTTGCATAATTGGTTTAAAAAGAACTTCTCCGAATTCCCAATCATGTCTGGCAGAGAGCATCATGGGCTGCAGCCCGTGAACCACCCGCCTCCGTGACCCGGAAACCCGTTCAGCTACTCCTATATATCCGCGTGGCCAGACGCACCAGCCGCTCACCCACCCGCCGCCGAGAGCCCGCGATCAATGAATCTACGTCAATTGTTGCCATGGCTACGTCGGAACTAGTACGCTAGGCACGGGTAAATTTACCGCTCGTAGTACGCGTTTTGAGAAGGAAAGCGTACGAATTTCACTAAAATATGTCTATAGATCGATAGAGAAATACGTTAGTGTGCGCTGGTTGGTTTTTTTAATCTGTCGGTGTAGAATTGGCTAAAACAGACGAGTTTAGCGTACGCGACCGCTGACGTGCATCAGAATTTGTTTACCAGAATTGACGTCAATCGGAGAATTCCGATCGCTGATTGGCTATAGCCGTGCCGCATACGTGCCGAATATGGGCATTGGACTGTCAGCTTTCATTCATAGGCAGGCCCTATAAAAGCTCGGTGTTCATTGATAAAAGCGACAGCGACAAGAGCTTTGCGACGCACTGAAACTGACAAAAACTATAATCAGGATATACTATTTCTATACGATTGTTAACGGAATACATCGAATCGAACTTGGAAAATGATTATGAACGTTAATTCGGATAAATCGTTGATCAGGCTCGCCGAGCAGCTTAGCCCGAGCTTCGATAGTGAGGCGCAAGGGTTCGGTCTGCTGTTTTCGCCACACCCGGGTTCAGCAGGGGCGGAGTTTGAGCTCGTAGTGTCTGACAACGCAAATCTTAATACTCCAAACGTTGTCGGTTCACGGGACGAAACTTTTACGTTTATAAGGCCGGAGAATTTACCTGCAAACACAAATGGTGAGTTATTTTACGCGATCAGTTGTTGGATTTCGATATTTTTGAAGTTTTAACTCGACTGCCGGTTTGCATCGCGGACGAATGGCGTAACCAGCAACCGATTAAAGAGTCCCTAATTAAAATGCTCGTTTATGGGTTAAGAACAGAGATAACTATTGAATTAAAAATGATTATCTGTAAATAAATTATTTATTTTATTTCTGGTGGTCATATAAGATTTTAGCAATTGTCTGCAATTGAGCGAACGACATAAACAGTGTAACAGGTCAAGGAGTCCAACTAAATCAGCGTTGAGCTCAATCAAAAGGCAATTTTAAGGTAAATCGAGAATAAACTATATGAACTAATTCATTGTGGTTTCAATTGATTTGAGAATAAGAATTCAGCAATTGATTTTTCAACATTGTGAAAATGATAGCGATATGCCAAGTCACGCGACGCGCCGCATTCCTGGCTGGCGTTTGACGTCATTCGAAAAGTGAATTCTATGGAACGCCGTTTAATGCTTTAACAGCTTCAGATATTTTCGTGCACTTTTTATTGTTGGCAATTTTGAGAGTCATGAAACGGGTCAATTCCGGCGAGCACTCTTACAAGTGACTATGCAAACATTTGGGGATAGAGTCTCGGCATGGGTGGCGAAGTGAGAAGACTTCTAGAAGTAATTGGAAGCATTCTAAACATTCTTATAGGTCTAACTCAATCGGCAGGTATTTATTCAGCAGTTTGGTGGTTGAGATTGCTTTTGATGAAGACATTGGCAGCGATCGTATCTCTAAGAATGAGGCAGACTGTATGGCGCCACCACGGGCCTCCGTGAAGTGCATCAGCTGCGTGTCGGATAAAGCGATGGGTTGAAAAATGATGAATTTTGCGGCTTTGGCGTGCCATACATTCCTAAAGGGTTTCGCACACAGTGGATCACCAGCCGTTCCAGAGCACTCCATGCACTTTGATCGATGTTTTTCAAAACACGGCCTTCTTAAACGACTGCAGTTTGGCATCCAGGCCCCAGCCCTCTGGCCCTGCTTCTGCCTAGGCTACGATCACGACACGAGAGAAGAGGAGGGCAGGCGGCACCCTGGGTTCAAGTAACGTCGCCATTTGACGGAAATATCTCTACATACAAATACATAAAATTATACAAACACAATAGTCCGTGTCTAGCTATGTGGCCTCACCGAAGTGCGGCCTAAGCTCTCATGGAGTCGCGCATGTTTCATCAGAGGGAGTTTTATAATGGGCATTCCAGAAAGATAATAGGCCGCGCAAGTTGATATTCGGAAACTTTATCGGTTACGGAATTGAATTGAACTGAGGGAATTTAAGATTTAGGATCAGCCTTAATGGTGAGAGTTGATTGATCTTGAACCCAATGTGCAATCAGCTTAGATTCTGGCCAAGTGAAACAGAGTTTGGTTTTTTGAGCATTTGTTTGCAGGATTATTTTGAGCTGATGGAATTTCTAATCGGGGTATTGTCTGGAAAAGAACTTCTTTGTAATTTGAAATAATTTAGGTCCATTATTTTAGATAATAGTTTAGTAAAACTGTTAGAGCGAGCAATTTAGTAAATGAACCAATCTACAGCTGTTCAGATGTTTTAGGCAACAACTGATAAAACGTTTTAACTTTTTTGAATAAATTGAATTACCAGAGCAACATTTGATAATGTAAAAGAATAGAATAAGATAGGGATAAAAATAGGATAGGGATAAGATAGAATAAGTTTAGAATAGGATTGGGATAGAATTGGATAGATTTTGATAGGTAGAAGAGAATGGAACAGAATGGGCCGTTCATTGACTTTTCAAGATGAAATCAAATTAATAAACTATAAAGTCTTGAAACGATGATACAAGAAATATTGTATTTACATTCGTTCGTTCATTTGTATAACACCTTTCCACGATAACCACTCGAAGGCAACCCTAGCCCGACACCAGCGGAAAAGGGAGGCTAAGATAAACACATTGTGAAATCATATAAAGATATCGTTATTGTTTTAAAAATTTATGACAAGCAATAATTTTGGGATCCATATTTCAAAATTATTTCAAGATATTCTTAAAATCAATATTTCAGAGTGATTCCAACACGTCTGACAATTTCCCTATTTTCTCCTTTCACAGGCATTCAACAGCTGGTCAGAAGTCAGTTTGTCGATCCGCAGAAGTCCTCCGACGCTGTTCAACACAACCTCCAGCCGGACTACGACAACCAGATCGTGCCGCCTGGTCTGTCAGAAGCAAGCACGTTGGAGGGGGTCGATAGCCTTGCCTTCTGCCTCACTCAAATTCTCGAGACGCTGGCCCAGGGTGAAGCCCTCGACGCACAGAACCAGCGGAACCTCTCTGAGCTCGGAATCGATGATGAGTACCTCCAGTCGTTCATCGGGGTCCTCCAGACCGCGATTGCCGAAGAGATCAACGTGGAAGCCTCTAGCAACCAGGTTCCGGTGAACTCCAACGTCTGCATGACATCCCAAGCCGGTTACAGCCCGTTCGCCCCCTCGATGTCGGACCGACTCCAGGTTCCGGGGTACCCGTGTCCCGTATCCCGGAGCGAGATGCATCTGGTTCAGAGCTATGGAGGCGCAATGGTCAGTGACTTTTCCCCGATTCAGTCAGAGGTGGTCAGTTCATGCAGCTCGCAGCCGTCCGGCCGGTCGTACTATGCCCCAGAGGGTTACCACGTCGCCCCAGAGGTTGATGTCAAGCCAATCTTTCCGACGTCAACCGACGAGGCGACGTCGATGATGATGATGAATTCCATGGAGTTCGGACTCAAGCAGCCTCCTAGCTACAACCAATGTGTGCGCAAGTGCCAGCCGGACTCAGAGCAGCCGCAGCGGTTCGGAGTCACGTCCGAGGGTCAGATCTACGAGCAGATTCCTTCCTCCTGCTCGAGCTCTTGGGGAGTGGCGACGAGCACGGACTGCTGTAACATGACGATGTACGCGACGGACAGTCGGCTGCCATCGCTCGACTCCTCGGTCGTCGTCAAGTCCGAGCCGATGGACTTCATCCCGGGCTCTGCGTGCAGCGGTGTGTGCAATCACAGTCACGTCAGATCACACCGCAACGGTATCGTGTCTAAGTTCGCCTCATCATCACGGGCGATGCTCCATCTCGACCCGAAGGTGAAGCTGATGCCGATGAAGCCAAGGAAGTATCCGAACCGTCCCAGCCGGGTTCCCGTCAAGGACCGCCCGTTCCCATGCCCGGCAGAGTCCTGCGACCGCCGGTTCTCTCGCAGCGATGAGCTCGCACGCCACGTCCGAATCCACACAGGTCAGCGTCCATTCCAGTGTCTCGTCTGCCAGCGCGCCTTCAGCCGCAGCGACCACCTGACCACACATCTCCGCACGCACACTGGTGAAAAGCCCTTCGCGTGCGACGTCTGCGGGCGCCGGTTCTCCCGCAGCGACGAGAAAACACGACACATGAGAGTTCACAACAAACAGAAATCGAAGGCATTCGACAGCGCGTCCATGTGCAACCAGGTCGTCAGCGACTACAGTCCTCTGGGGCACTCCTCGTCTACAAGCCCGGGTCTGAGCATTCACTGAGCGAGCCCAAATCTGTCAGGATTGTCCGACGTGGAGAGCCTGAGCCGTTTGGACTCGCAAGCGTGTTGAGTCGTGAGCAACGCATTTTCAAGTTGCCGATGACTGCGTAGAAGAGACCGTGAGCATTCCAAGTTTCTGATTGGCCGGGGTTTGAAAGGTCGCTCAAGACTGTTCGAGAAAACCTCGGTAGAGAACGTCAGAAGAAAACATATCCGAAACGAACCGCGATGCCGCGGACCGAGGCGGTCGACCGCCGCAAGACTTCTTGCTTCGCTTCATAGACTGTACATTGCATCTGACTTGAAGGGGTTGGGTTTGATTCTCACCCTTGTGATACTAGGTACCTCCCTCTGTACGTCGCTGATCGATGGAACCTACCCCGTGATCAACTCTACGAAACTCTTGTCAAGAACAAAACCCGCCTTTACCCGGAGAATGCGGGATCAATCCTCCTTCCTGAGACGTTTACTGCATATGAATCTTGAACAAGACCTTCACTCAGAAATTGCTCAGCGCCATTAACTGATGCTTGGACATTTGAGAGCGGTGCTCAATAATCACATTATCATTAGAATAATAATAACCCTGGTGATAATAAAAAACTTGACACTGAACACTTGCTCTACTACTGGTAGTAGATATGTTTTTGCTGCCTCGCACGTGTACAATTACGACAATGTTTGTTAAAATTGTCTGTTAAATTGCAGATTATCTGTGAAATTAATGACCACAGGGCGGTCAAGTATGACTATACGGCAATGTTTATCTCCATGAGAAATAACTTGTTTGTTCTGTAAGCAGCTTTAAGAATACTTTCTAGGCAGAGCCTAAAGTTATCCAATTTTTTTACTTTTACTTAAAATGCACTTTGACTCAGACGTTTAATATTAACGATTGATCTTAGTTTAACATAAGTATTATGAGAAATATCGGAAATTTGCAAAAATACTTCAATGGCTGGACCACAGTTTTGCATTAAACTCGGTAAGAACAAGTACAGTAGCCTAGAAAACTGGAATAGTTTTGATTAAGCCTTGCGAAAGGCAGAATTGATTTTCTTATTGCAGTTTTTCAATCCGACTGTGAGAAATGGCTGAAACTTTTAATGACGTTTTCTTGCAACTCTCTTTAAAGCTTTTGCTTGAATTGTTATTTCTCAATAAACGACCTTGAATGCTGTAATCATTTGAGTTTTTCTCTGAATGTAATCAAATCTGAATTATATAGTGTAATTATAATTGTTAGGACATCAACTTAATGGCTGATGGCATATCCTGACACCCATGGCGGCTCCATATGGACCTTCAATTGTATGGATGGCTCCATTGCATCCTGCAATTTTATAGATGGCTCTATATAGACTTTCAATTGTATGGATGGGTCCTCGTGGTCCTGCAATTTTATATATGGCTCCATACAGCCCTGTAACCTTTTAGATGGCTCCATAATATCCCTGCAATTTCACATATGGCCCTGTAATTATATAGATGACTTCATATAGATGGCTTCATAATAGCCCTGCAATTTTATGGATGGCAGCATGTGGGTCTGAAATTTTTTGGGTGGCTCAATATGGTTCTGAAATTTTATACATGACTACACATGGTCCTAGAATTTTTCAGTTGGCTTCATGTAATGCTAAGGCTTTAGAGATGGTTCAATGTGTGCCGGCAATGTTTCTAGATGGCCAAAACAAACGAGATTTACTATTAATGGCATATACATGTATGAAGTTTCAATATGAATTTTAATTATATGAATTTATAATCGTATTTACCTAAACTAAAAGAACACCAGTACTTAAAATAAAAATGATAAACGACAATGATGACTATCAATCGTGTGGCTCAGAAAATATTTAATGATGGCTTAACATGGTCCTGGAATAATATAGATGGCTCCATATATTCTGTCATTTTACAGATGGCTCCACATAGTCCTCCAATTGTATAAATGGCCCCGTGGAATTGTATAGGTGTCTCCATGTGTTGTTGCCGTTTAATGACACTGTGCCATAACAGAGATGCTTAGCGTTGCCCTCCTCCATTGTACGGGCTTGGGACTGGCACTGTCAGGTTGCTAACAGGGACGGAGTTGTTATAGGTGTCTCCGTATGGTCGTGGATTTCTTAGGTATGGTCCTGGAGTTTATGGATGGCTCCATATGGTACTGAAATTTTATAGATGGCTTCATAATGTTTCCAGAAAATTGCAACACAGAATAGCAACCCGACAACCTATTGCTCTGTTGAACTGTTGCATAGCGAAATACATCGCCACTAACGGAATAAACTACCTCCCCTTAGAAAATATTCACCTCACCACCTAGCGAATAAACTATCTCCCTTTAGAAAATATTCACCTCACCACCTAGCGAATAAACTATCTCCCTTTAGAAAATATTCACCTCACCACCTAGCGAATAAACTATCTCCCTTTAGAAAATATTCACCTCACCACCTAGCGAATAAACTATCTGCCCTAAGAAAATATTCACCTAAGACGCAAGCTTCAGTTTGACCACCGTTGATAGACAGAGACAGGAAGTAAAAAACACACAGAGGCAGAGGAACAAAGAGACATACAGAGGGACGGCGGGCAATGAGAGACAGATAAAGAAACATACATAGGGAGAGTGATCAAAGAGAATGAAGGACAGCGAGTGACAGATCCAGAGAGACAGACATAGATTGAGAAACAGACAGACAGAGACAGAAACAGAGAACCCCCACAGAGACACACAGAGAGAGAGAGAGAGAGAGAGAGAGAGAGAGAGAGAGAGAGAGAGAGAGAGAGAGAGAGAGAAACATGGCAGAGACAGAGACAGAGACAGAGACAAACCCCAAAGAGACAGAGAGGCAAGCATGTAGAGAGATAAACAGACAGTCAGGCAGGCAGACAGACAAAGACTTGAATGGCATTCCCAGGCTGACCCCAACACCAGATAAGTCCTGAAATAGGCTCGAGTAGTTGAGCGGCACTCGCATATCCTCACGTGCAGCAGAGGGCAACAATCCCAGCAACGACGTACTATAGCAACTGGATCACGTAGCTCTCCGAAGGATGCCGGGACAGAGCAGTCAATCGGAGCGCGTGCCAGGACTTGAACACAGCACGGTACACAACAGGAAACCAATGCATTCGCTTGTTGACATCGCATACTGGACCACGGCCGTAAATTTCTGACATTTGATAAGCGCTGCGCTGAGCACAGGGCTCCCGCTTAACAACGAGTGCTACGTTACGTCCAGCGATGCGATGCGATGACTCGCTTGGGGAGCCACACGTAATGAAATTCTCGCCCTGAAAACTCTCGAAGATCGCCGCCGCAGAACTTTCAACGTCAACAAACTGTTCATCTTCTCTTGAAAGGTTCTTTCAAACTTCTTTCCGTGCGGGAATTTTCGCTCTGCTTATATCTATTATACAAAACTCTGCAGATGACGTCGTTTTGTAGAACCCATGGCAGAGAAATTCCGGAACCTTAGACAGAGAAATTCCTGGGCCCTAGACAGAGAAACTCTGGACCCTATACAGAGAAAATCAAGGCCACTTGGCAGAGAAATTGCAGTCATTTTTGCAGAGAAATTTGGGAACCTAGGCAGAGAAATTACTGGTTACGAGGCAGATAATTCCTGGTCTCTAGGTAGGAAAAATACTGTCCCCTATGCAGAGAAATGTCTGACTCCTAGACAGAGGAATTGCGGGAATATAGGCAGAGAAGTTTCGGGCCCCGAGGCAAAGCAAATCTGGGTTCCAGGCAGATAAATTCAGGGCCCCAAGGCAGAAAAGTCACGCACCTCCTGGATGCAGATTGGCAAGTTCCATAGGAAAAAAGTGACAAGCACGGTGATTAACGTGTGGCCTAACTGCTACGGTTAACTGTCAGTGATATTACATTTAATAAGGTGATTGTGGCGTGCGTTATTGCTACCATTAGAATAGGACCTACTACTATCTGTATTATGACGTCAATAGTTTAATTTTCACTCATGCATCGAGGCTCTGGTAAATCCGTCTCCAGATTGTCACTGTAGTGTAGAGGCCAAAGGCGACGTATCCATCATTCCAACATCACTCACCCATTTCGATATGCGAGCGATGTCAACACGGAATCAAAACACTCCACGGAATCAGTTCCCTAATGAAATTGTTCCCGTCTAATTTGTCTTCGCGCCTTTTCCCGATCGTCTGCCGTCGCAGGTGTTGCTCAGGTGCGTTAATTAGAGCGTTGGACATCCAGAGCTAATGAAGATCATCTTCGCTTATGTATATCTTCGTTTTTTTGAACAGAT